>OY740808.1:34105054-34542948 GCA_963514005.1 Raja brachyura
AAGCTGGTGTGACTTAGTGGGGAGGGATGGAGAGAGGGAATGCAGGGTTACTTGAAGTTAGAGAAATCAATATTCATACCACTGGGTTGTAAGTTGCCCAAACAAAATGTGAGATGCTGTTCCTTCAATTTGGCCTCACTCTGAAAATGGAAGAGGCCCAGGACAGAAAGGTCTGTATGGGAATGGGAATTAAAGAGTTTGGCAACTGGGAGATCAGGTTGGTCCAGGCGGACTAAGCAAAGGTGTTCAGAGAAATTATCGCCCAGTCTACGTTTGGTCTCGCCGATATATAAGTGTCCACACCTTGAACACCAGATACAGTAGATGAGGTTGGAGGAGATGCAAGTGAACCTCTGCCTAACCTGAAAGGACTGTCGGGGTCCCGGGACAGAGTCGCGGGAGGAGATATAGGGATAGGTGTTCCATCTCCTGTGGTTGCAGGAGAAGGTACCTGGGGAGGGGGTGGTTTGGATGGGAAGGGATAAGTTAACCAGAGAGTTGCAGATTGAATGATCTTTGTGGCAGGCGGAAATCTCGAAGTTGCAAACCAAATCTCGTTGCACTTATGTGTAATGACATAAAATATAAGATATTATTATTATTATTATTATTATTAAAGGGATGGAGATTGGAAGCTTTGACGTGGTGGGATCCCTTTGGAGGTGGCTAAAATGTCGGAGGATTATATGTTGTATGTGACGGCTGATGGGGTGAATGGACTAGGGGGACTCTGTCCCTGTTGCAACTCTGGGAAGGGGGAGCAAGGGTGGAGCTACAGGGTACCGAGGAGACACGTGCGAGGGCCTCATCTATGATGGAAGAGGGGAACCCCCGTTCACTAAAGAAAAAGAACATCTCGGATAGAGGGATCTATACCATGTGCTGGCCGATAGGATTACTTTAAACTGGTTTCATGATTGACACGGACATTGTGGGTTGAAGTGTGTGTTCTGTGCTGAACAGTTCTATGCACTAATACAGGTCTTATAGACAATAGACAATAGGTGCAGGAGTAGGCCATTCAGCCCTTTGAGCCAGCACCACCATTCAATGTGATCATGGCTGATCATCCTCAATCAGTACTCCATTCCTGCCTTCTCCCCATATCCCGACTCCGCTATTTTTAAGAGCCCTTTCTAGCTCTCTCTTGAAAGCACCCAGAGAACCGGCCTCCACCCCCCTCAGAGGCAGAGAATTCCACAGACTCACCACTCTCTGTGAGAAAAAGTGTTTACTCCTTATTCTTAAACTGTGGCCCCTGGTTCTGGACTCCCCCAACATCAGAAACATGTTTCCTGCCTCTAGCGTGTCCAAACCCTTAACAATCTTATATGTTTCAACTTCTTCTTGCGTATGGCGTGCACAGCCAAACGTTGTAGGACAACTTGTTCTGTTTGATCTTATTTGATTGTGTACACCAGGTTGCACACCAGGTTGATTGCATTTGTCGAAACAGGCGGACCACGTGAAGGTTGCAATCTTCCACCCCACTAATACAGGTGACATACTGAATCTACTATTCATAAATGCAAAAGACTGCTTATAAATACCAGCGATTATTTAAATTTCCCAACACGTTTGCCAGATTGAGAAGCTAACATCTCATCTCCAGCTAGTTCTCTGGCCCTATCTCCAGCACTGCATCCCCCAGACCCATGCTTGAAATTCGCAAAGTGAATGGACTTTGTACAATGCAAACTTTACTTCTTCTTTCTTTTGTTTGTGATATTTTAATATTTACCAATGCATTTAATAATAAACAGTAAATAACAAGTAGATTCAGGCTTTTTGATTAGATGGTGACTTTTCTCAATATTTCTTTTATTTTACCTCTAGAAAACAGCCTAAACCCAGTTGAACCATCTGGGTAGATTTGAATATTTGCTTTCTTCAAGCAGGTATAAATCACTCTCCTGTGGTGTCAAATGAAACTATTTATTCTTTAGCGCACGGTTCTGCAGAAATATGGCTCAAACCCACGAGTACCACATTTCTCAAACATAGACATAAAATGCTGGAGTAACTCAGCGGGACAGGCAGCATCTCTGGAGAGAAGTAATGGGTGACGTTTCAAGTCGAGACCCATCTCTGCCTGCACCTCCATCTTTTACCTCATGGATTCCAGCTCCGGTTCCAGACATCCCAGTTCACATCCAACCCGGAACGTCTCTCCAGAGATGCTGCCTGTCCCACTGAGTGACTCCAGCATTTTGTGTCTACCTTCAATATCCTTGACATCCTTGCCATAGAGGGGGTACAGAGAAGATTCACCAGACTGATTCCTGGGATGTCAGGACTTTCATATGAGGAAAGATTGGATAGACTCGGTTTGTACTCGATGGAATTTAGAAGATTGAGGGGGGATCTTATATAAACCTACAAAATTCTTAAGGGGTTGGACAAGCTAGATGCTGGAAGATTGTTCCCGATGTTGGGGGAGTCCAGAACAAGGGGTCACAGTCTAAGGATAAGGGGGAATTCCTTTAGGACCGAAATGAGGAAAACATTCTTTACACAGAGAGTGGTGAGTCTCTGGAATTCTCTGCCACAGAAGGTAGTTGAGGCCAGTTCATTGGCTATATTTAAGAGGGCGTTAGATGTGGCACTTGTGGCTAAAGGGATCAGGGGGTATGGAGAGAAGGCAGGTACGGGATACTGAGTTGGATGATCAGCCATGATCACATTGAATGGCGGTGCAGGCTCGAAGGGCTGAATGGCCTACTCCTGCACCTATTTTCTATGTTTCTATGTTTCAATTTAAACCAGCATCTGCAGTTCTTTCCACCACATTACTCAAACAGAACTGCTGCCATCCACAAACAAATTGCTCCCTTTCCCTGCAGCAAGACAAATAACGCAGGAATTGGATAATCTTGGAGCATATTTAACCCTATACCATTCAAAGTTGATTATAAACATAATTCCAAAGTTCCTGCTGCAGCATCAACTGCTATCAGTAATGCACTATCCTGCATTTCCAATACTTACACATGCTGGGCTGGATCATGCTGGCTGTCTCAGCAGTTCCAGTCGTTCTGGCCAAATTCAGCCCCAGCCTTATGAACCCTCAGCCGTCTGGAGAAGGGTCTCGAACCAAAACGTCACCCATCCCTTCTCTCCAGAGATGCAGCCTGTCCCGCTGATATATTCCAGCATTTTGTATCTATCTCCAGTCTTATGCAAATGTATGGTGAAATGCAGTGTTCTGGGACTTCGTGACAGATTATGCCTCCATCCTGCCTTGCTAGGATTTCCCAGCATTAAAGGACAGGAGCTATATCTCCACTGATAGCAAAGGGGCCTTTAGGGCCCAGATATATGACGCACATGGGAAGGCATTGCTTTTCACAGAAAAATTTGCTTTTATTTCATATTTGAATTATTTTGAGGTGTTCTGCATTTATAATTTACCGTGTTTAATAATGATTTCCTTCTAATTATTTATGTAAAGTTAATCGTTTTTAAATCTCTCTGAATGTTGGCTCAGCCATGCAGAACAAGCTGCAGTGTGTATAGTACAGCTTTGGTAAGTCCGGGCATGTAGCAACACGAGGGGCGATTACAGGCAGCCTTTCTCCGATATTGCCTCAGGCTTATTAACATGGAACCAATGTTCTCAATTTCTCCGACCATATTTTGCTTCTCCGAATTCCCAAAGATCTGAATCATGGCTCCAGACTCACTTTTCCTTAATTAAAAATATGTTGACATCCAAATTCTTTTGATATTTTTAAGTCAGTGAGATAGAATTTTGATTAGTACCACTGGGTGACGCCGTCAGCGATGGCAGTCTCGCCAATGGTCTGTCTGTCTTTTTGTCTTTTTTATTATATTTAGTATGTTTTTAAAAGTTTGTGATAATGTTCTCTGTTATGGGGGGGGGGGGGGGGCTTTTTTTTCTCATTCTCTTACCTTGCTGGAGATGCAATTGTTTTCCGGATCGTATCTCCAGTTGCTCTGCGGGCCTAACATGATGGAGTTGGTGGCCTTGCTCGAGACTGACTTTGAGCCCCATCGCGGGGCCGTGGACGTACCATCGGAGCCTGCCATCCCTTACCTAGGATCGACGCTCCAACCACGGCCTGCGAATTTCACCATCGAGGACCTCGCAGTCTCGGGTAGAGACCTATGTCGGGAAGCATCAGTCGCAGGAGGTTCGACTAGCCCCGACCCGGGGTCCGATCGCCCACCGCAGGGAGCTGAGATTCCTCCCGATGCGGGAGCTTGATCGCCCTGACGCGGAGGGCCCAACTGTCGGCTACGGGAGGCAAGATCGTCCCGTCAACGGAAGGCTCGAGGCCCCCGACTGCGGGAGAAGAAAGAAGGGTAGAGATTGAACTCTTTTTCCGCCTTCCATCACAGTGAGGAATGTGGAGAAGTCACTGTGGTGGATGTTTATGTTAAAATGTATTTTGTGTGTTTTGTTGCTTTTTATTGGTATGACTCTGTGACAAATCAAATTCCTCGTATGTTGCAAAACATACTTGGCTAATAAAGTATGATTATGATTAGTATAGGTGTCAGAGTTTATGGGGAGAAGGCAGGAGGGAGAGATAGATCAGCCATGATTGAATGGCGGAGTAGACGATGGACCGAATGGCCTAATTCTACTATCACATGACCTTATTGAATCCCACTGAATTCAATGGATAATCAGATCATGCTTTAAACATTTTCCTCCACGAACATACCACGCTCACTAGCAGAGTTTATTGATTCATATATCATTTCTCTTTGCATTGCCAGAAATAAGTTTTACTATTCTTAAATATAGTTCTGGCCGACAGAAAATATAACATGAAATATATCACCTATTTCCATCCTCGTTTCTTAAATTATTTTTCTGCAAGGCCTGTACCATAGTACAGTGAAAAGATTTGCTTTGCATGCCATCCAAACAGATCAGATGTACTCTACATATGTACAATCATCAAACTCAATTACAATAGATAGAACAAAAGAGAAGATGCAGAATATAGTTCTCAGCATTTTGACCCAAAACTACAATTATTCTTTTCTCCAGGGATGCTGCCTGACCCGCTGAATTAGTCCAGCAATTTGTCTACCTTGGACATTAGTTCTATAGACTGTCCAATGTCCACAATGGGGAACTGGTGAATCAGGCAGCACCCCAGTGTATGGAAGGACCATTCAGAAGCCAAATAACACAGGGGATGATGCTGTTCCTAACTCTGATCATTCGCATTTTCAAGCTTTCATACCTTCTGCCTTACAGGAGCTTGAGACATTAATGAATTATTTTACTTTACAGCTTTGATTTTCCCTGATATTAAAACCCTACTCTATATGACTGAGGAATATAATCTAAGTTTTTTGGAAAATTGCCGAATGTAAATTGGCACCCACATTTTCTCTATTAGAATCATGACTACACTGCACAAACAGTACTTTGGCGGTAATAACCAGACGGATTCCTGAATCCTGGTTTAACCAGACTTGCATTTGCATTGAGAAGATTGAATGGAGATCCCATTGAAATTCACGAAATACTGATAGGGCCCGAGAGGTGAGAGGATATTTTCCCTGGCCCAGATTTAGGTGCCAGAGTCTCAGATTACAGGGCTAGAGTATTAGGATTGAGATGAAGAGAAATTTCTTCACTCAGAGTTGTGAACCTGTAGCATTTTCTAACACAGAGGGGTGATGAGGACATGTCACTTAATATATTTAAGGAGATAAATAAATTATTCTGTTATTCTGCTGTTGCTTGAGGAATGCTGTAACTGGAATTTGGCAGATTAGGTTATAAAACTGAATCTTAACATTGTTTTTGTCACATTGCTCAGAAATAACAAAATCAACGCATTTAGATGTGGAAATAAAAGAGGTTGTGATGTAGATCTTATTCGTAGATGAGTGGAATAGATTTATGGATAGGAATTCCATGTTTAATGATCTGGACACCAGAAAACAAGGCTATATACTAATGGGGCGAAAGACAGTAAGCGGGGACTGCATAAAGAAATACCTTTGATAATGACAAACACCAAAGAAATGCAATAACAACAAAATGTAAATATCAAGCAAGTCAGACATCACCTAAGAAGAGAGAGAATGGCTTTTCATCAGGACTATGAATAGTTACAAATCAATGTTTTAAGTTTCAAAGAAGGGGGTGGTAAGCAGTGGGGACTTCTGGAAAGAACATAGGAAATGTACGTGTGAGAAGGGAGACAAAGTTAGAATTAATAACAGAAAAGGTGGTGGTGCTGCCTGAGAGGAGTTGATAAAAGCTTATTAATCACAGCTCCCCTGCCTTACCGCTAATGTAGCTGAAACATATAAATGTCAAACTATCACATACTGATGGGAGGTCATTGACTTGAAATCACTATTTCTCTTTTTATAGATACACCTTCCTCTGTGTAATTTCAGCATTTGTGTTTTTCATTTCAGACTTCTATGATTTACATTTTGCTTTTAAATGACTTTGAAGTGCAATTGCTGCTGTTACATAGTATAAATAAAACCCTGGAGTGCTAGAAACACTATGGAAACACTACAGCATCTGCTGAACAAGAAACATTTTTAGTTTTTTATGATTTTATTTCAGATTCCCAGCATCTGCACTATTTTTGATATTCATTCAGTTAAATACTGAATGCAGGAGCATGTTTGTAAACAGGATAGACGCAAAATGTTGGAGTAATTCTGTGGGTCAGGCTACATCTCTGGAGAAAAGGAATAGGTGACGTTTCAGGTCGAGACCCTTCATCAGACTAATGCTAAACAGGATGGTATCATCAAGTGTAGGAAAGAAACTGCAGATGCTGATTTAAATTGAAGGTCGACACAAAATGCTGGAGTAACTCAGCAGGTCAGGCAGCATCTCTGGAGAGAAGGAATGGGTGACGTTTTGGGTCAAGATCCTTATTCAGACCATCATCAGGCTTGGTTAAAAGAAAAACAGTCAAAACACCATATAAACTCCTAGCTCTGGTTCATATCAGGCCTTTAAAATGCAGTTGATCACCAGAATAAATTGTCAGGGCAGGTTTAACAAACAATTCAAGGATGCAGTATTCGTTTCATTTTGTATTGAATTGTCAAACTAGATTTTGTTCCAAATCCTGAATTAGAACATGAGCTTTTTGACATTCGAAGGATTGAAGAGCTTTTAGACTAGAGATAGTGTGCAAACAGGCACTTCGGCCAACTCAGTCCGCGCTGACCAGTGATCACATTTTTCACGAACCTATATACACTACGGACAATTTTTACAATTTGCTGATGTCAATTATCCGACAATTCTGTACATCCTTTAAGTATGGGAGGAACCAGAGCATCTGGAGAAAACCTATGCAGTCACAGGGAGAACGTACAAATTCTGTACAGACTGCACACGCAGTCAGGATCGAACCCAGGACTCTGATGCCGCAAGGCAGCAGACCTACCATTGGACCACTGTGCCGCTCAATTTGTCAATGCAATAATCTTTTAATTTTTGCCAACACCTTTACCATCCCCACTTTAGATCTGCCTTCAAATAATCATGAATCTGCTTCTCTTTGCCTCTTTTCTTCCTCATCCCTTATCCTTAGATTTTAATTAAAAAGCAAATAAGCAATCTCAGTCTGATTTCAACTGGTTGCTTACCAATATTCTGAAATCTATTTTTACAGTGTATGTCCAACAAAGGAATATCTGCTAATCTTTTGGTTCTCCAAGCACAGGAGTCCAATTTACGTCTCCCTGGATCAGGTGTCCTTTTTTCTGTCTCTTTTGCCTTTTTAAAAGGTTTTGTAAAATCTGGGTGGATGGTCCCCTTTGTCCTCACCTTCCATCCCATCAGCTGTCACATACAACATATATTCCTCCCACATTTTCGCCGACCCCAACGGGATCCTACTGCTGGCCACATCTTCCCATCTCCTCCCTTTCTGCTTTCCGCAAAGACCGTTCCTTCCGTAACTCCCTGGTCAATTTGTCCCTTCCTACCCAAACCACCTCCTCCCCGGGTACTTTCCCTTGCAACCGCAGGAAACGCTACACTTGTCATTTTACCTCCCCCTTCCAAGGACCCAATCAGTCTTTCCAGGTGAGGCAGAGGTTCACCTACAACTCCTCCAACCTCATCTACTGCATCCGCTGTTCCAGGTGGTAACTTCTCTACATCAGCGAGACAAAGCGCAGGCTCGGCAATTGTCCAACACCTATGCCTGATCTCGCGGTTGCTCAGCACTTCAACACCCCCTCCCATTCCCAATCTGACCTTTCCGTCGTGGACCTCCTCCCTTGCCAGAGTGAGGCCAAGCGCAAATTGGAGGAACAGCACCTCATATTTCGCATGGGTAGTTTACACCCCAGCGGTATGAACATTGACCTCTAATTTTAGATAGCCCTTACTTTCTCCCTTCTTCACCTCCCCCTTTCCAGCTCTCCCATAATGCCACTTCCTTTCTTTTTCCCGCTCCCCCCCGACATCAGTCTGAAGAAGGGTCTTGACTCGAAATGTCGCCTATTCCTTCTCTCCATAGATGCTGCCTCACCCGTTGAGTTTCTCCAGTATTTTTTGTCATCCAAGTCTATCCAATGTCTTCCTGCAGCCGAAACCTTCTAAGCCAGGCAGCATTCTGATAAACCTTCTCTGCACTCACCAAAGCTTCCACAACGTTCCTGTATTGGGGCGACCAGAACTGCATGCAACATTCCAAATGTGACCGAACCAAAGCCCTATTGAGCTGCATCATGATTTCCTGACTCTTATATTCAATGTCATTAGCAAGGAAGGAAAACATACCATGCCTTCTTTACCATCCAATCTACTTGAACTTTAGTATGCTATGAACCTGGACTCCAAGATATTGCACACATTCCAACTCTCTTTCTCTCCCTTCTTGCACAATGTGTCCATGGCATCGTGAATGTATTTTGTTAAGCACAATAGGAATAGTAGTGGGCCATTCGGCCCTTCAAGACTGCTCCATCATTAAGAGCAAGGTTAACCCTCGCACGCTTCATGTTTTCTCATTTATCCCTCAAATGCAATATCTTCCAAAATATCTCCGACTTTAAAATACATTTTAAAAAGTGACCATTCATAGTTTTCAATAGCCATAGAATTTCAATGGTCCACGATTGTCTGAGTGAAGAAAGTCTTACTGTCTCAGTTCTAAATGGCTAAACCTTTATCTTCAGTCCTCTGTGCTCCCCTCAAGCCACCTGGAGTACTCGAAACACATCCTGCTCCACTGCACCTGGGATTGTTGGAATCTAAGATGAGATAGGATTCACTAAATTCAAAGATTATCAGCAACATTATTAATCCTTCAGATTTATTTGAAAGCCATGCTATACAAGACAAGATATACCTCCAACAATTTATAACATAGCACTCAACTGCATCATGAAAACCGTAAGAAATAGTCATGACATTTGCAGGCAGCTTTTCATGTGAATGTGAAAACCAACATTTTATAATAAGGTCTAGGAGATAGGAAAACCAGTTGTCAATGAAGAATTGCATATGAACATAACAAACACGTTTAGAAGTAACCCTTACAGCAGATCGAGCATTAACTGTATTCAGAGCAGGGCAGATCCACGTTGACCACAGCACCACTCTTCCCTCTCTCACACCCCAAGACTCCGTGATAAACTGGCTCTTGATGTAAAGAACTCCAAAGATTCACAATCGTCAGAGAAGTCTCCTGCTCACCTCTATCTGAAATGGGTAATCTCATCTTCTGAAATCATGCTCACTAGTTCTAAATACCCCAATGGGAATAAGTTCCTCTGAGGACCAATCCTCTTGATCCGATTACACTGTGCGTGTCAATAAGACCACCTTTAATTCTTCAATACACAAATGTGTATAGGCCCAAGCGGATCAACCTTACTTCAAACAGCAACTCATTCATCCCAAGAATCAACCTACAGAACTTTCTCAGAGATTCCCCCCCATTTAATTAATATTTTGCTTTTTGATTCTTCCTGCCAAAGTACATAGTCTCTCAGATTTTCCACGTTATATTCCATCTGCCAAGTTCATTCTCACTAAACCTTCCTGGAGAATCCTGGAAGATTCCTGGAGAATTCAGCCATGATTGAATAGCGGAGTAGACTTGATGTGCCGAATGGCCTAATTCTACTCTTCTCACATGACTGTTTTCTGTTAGTCATTCCATTATCCACATCTTCAATCCTATGCTCTCGTCCTTCAACCACAATTCATCCGCAATTTGTTTGTTACAAATCACAGACCACTAGCAAATTTGTCACACAATTCCCCTTTAATAAAAATCCTTATACTTTAAAATGCCCTGTTTTTATCTCCTCAATAATGGATTTTAGCATTTTCCCAGATAGTTGTTAAGCTAACTAACTGCTGTTTTCTCTCCCTCCTATCTCCAGAATTTAGGTGCTTTACAACCAACATATCTACCAGTTCACAGCCACTTCCTTTGAGATCCTAAGATGCAGACCATTAAGGGACGTAGCAACCTTTAGCCATGTTAGTTTGTCTAGAACCTTCAACATCTCAGCTTCCTGGAACAGATAAAGGAATCATTCTGAGATTCCAAGTGTGCATCCCAGATAGCAGTAGTGACCCATATCAAAAAAAGTTATATTTTAATTTCATTATTAGTACTACTTAGAAAAATATTTCAATACCAGTTGATTCTTATCTTTCATAAATTGAAGTGCAAATGTTTTTTTTTAAACTGGAAGGCACAACACAAAAGGATGGGGTTGGGGAAAGTTGGAAACTTGTGACCACTTGCAGCTCAGATGGCTGACAGTTGAAGATGACGGGCTGGTTAAACCAGGTAGGGAAGGTACCTCACGTCTCTCTAGATACATGTGTGAGGGATGAACAGTGGCCTCACCTCTCTGGATATATGGTGGGGGAATCACCTGTCACCGTGTGGATGGGTGAGGGAGGTTCCGTGGTCTCACCTGTCACTAGACACATGAGGGTGGCGTCACATGTCTCTGGACACATTGGGGAGGGAGCTATAGTGGCCTCAGCTGTCTCAGTACAGATGGGGAAGGTACAGTGGTCTCACCTGTCACTAGATACATGGGGGTGTTAGGTACAGTGGCCTTACCTGTCCCTGTACACATTGGGGAGGGAGGCACAGTGGCCTCCCCTGACTCTGGGTGGATGGGGGTGTTAGGTTCAGTGGCCTCACCTGTCTCTGTATAGATGGGGGGAGGTACAGTGGCCTCACCAGTCTCTGTATAGATGGGGGTGTTAGGTTCAGTGGCCTCACCTGTCTCTGTATAGATGGGGGGAGGTACAGTGGCCTCACCAGTCTCTATAGATGGGGGGAGGTACAGTGGCCTCACCAGTCTCTGTATAGATGGGGGGAGGTACAGTGGCCTCACCAGTCTCTGGGTGTATTGGGGGTGTCGGGTGCACTGGCCTCACCTGTCTCAAAGTGCTGCGCAAGAAATAGACGAGCGAGAGACCGAAGACCAGGGCGAGGACCCAGCGTTTCCTCAGCACCTTGCGCCACACCATAGAGATGCAGTGCACCATGAGGCCGCCAATCCCCGAGCGCTGCTACCGGCCCCAACACATCACGTCCCCGGTCAACGATGCACGATGGTCGTCCGCCAGCCCACAGCGCGCCCCCGACAGGCCGCCCACAGCGCGCCCCCGACAGGCCGCCCGCCAGCCCACAGCGCGCCCCCGACAGGCCGCCCGCCAGCCCACAGCGCGCCCCCGACCCAGGCCGCCCGCTCACTGCGCGCCCCCGACAGGCCGCCCGCCAGCCCACAGCGCGCCCCCGACAGGCCGCCCGCCAGCCCACAGCGCGCCCCCGACCCAGGCCGCCCGCTCACTGCGCGCCCCCGACAGCAAAACAACCGCGAGCACGCCGCAGGAAGTCCCGCCCCTCCTCCAGCGCCTCTCTGCGATTGGCCCAACCTCTCCACTCCGCTGCACAAACCCCTCGCTCATTGGTGGATCCAGCTGCCGATCAACCCATCTCGACCGCCCACACGTCAGGCGCGGTGACGTCACGCGCGGGGCATGGGAAAAGGTCAAAGGTGAAACAACAAAGGCAGTCAGTCAGTCAGGTGGCTACAGCTGCAGGGGATGCATGGGGTTGAATGGGGCAGAGATGCTCCCTGTACCTTAAACTGTCCAAATACAGCATAGCAGCCCCCTCCCCTTTATACTCTACAATAACCCCAAAGCCATCGCCAATGAATATTAACAGTTGAACAGGGCGTTTCCACTCATGCTGAGAAAATGTAATAATCAGAATATTACTGTCTGCAAATTGATGCTTTGTTCCAACATGATAGTAAATAGGCCTAAGACAGATGAGAAAAGATTCAATGTAATGCTATTCGTGAAGTGTAATTTCCAGAGCTGCTCAATTTACTGCTCGTTTTATACGTGTTGTATAATTTACTGCTATGTTTACATTTATACATGCTCGTATAACATGTCGCTTTAACCTCTGTGTTACAAATTTTCGTTGCATTTAGATTTGTTTTTCCAATTTACGCCGGACTGGAAGAAGATGCAAAGAAGGCATAGTAGTAATACAGATAACGTTCCACCGGAGAGGTAAGGCAAATCTCTACAGTTATTTGGTTAGAAAGAAGTGGTGGGGAAGGCGAAGTATCATATCTTTTAAAATATTTAATGAATATTAATGTATTCATTTGTATATTGCAAATGTGAGTAGTTAGCTTGAATTATTTTACAATGGGGGAAAACTGTTTCTTCAGTAACCTACCTGTTTCTAAGATATTGCCATTTGATTAAATTTGGATTTCTGTGTCATTTTAATCCTTGAGAAAGACCACAGAAGATCCACAAGTATTATCATGTTTAAAAAATAAACATTTTCTATTTTCTCTCTTTAATGATGCCTTTATATTTTTAAAAATCCTATTTACATGAACATTGTGTGTCTAAAATGCAACTTCAGAGATTTAAGATTTGTAACAGTTTGAATTTGTCTATTTCCTCCACCAATTATCCTATAGTTTCTGAGTACTGCCATATTTGTACGTGTGCATTATTTATTTGATCCTTCGTCCGTTGAGCTCAAGGCTGACCATGGTATCACAGGTTGGTTTGAATTCTGTGAGCACGTGGAAGGCTGCTCAGGATAATTTGTGCTTTGAACCGCACGCGGCGAATTGCAAAGGAGATTCCGCTTTGAGTTGCATGATTAACGATGGACGGGTTGCAGTTGTGAGATTATCATTGCTTTTGCTTCTGTTCTACCTTGATTCATATGCTCTACATTCACATCGACAGGTGGAAAGATCAAGAGTAAGATTCTCCCAGTTCTCTGGCATATATTGAAATGCTTCAAGGGCGATTAAAGAAACTCTTGAAATGTTTATTTTGCCATCAGCGGGAAGGCTTACTGTTCTTTATTACCTGTCATTGAAGATCTCCTTTGTTAGTCACCCATCTGATCAGTATTTAAACTAACCTGTGTTTTAGCATCAATATGCAGGACTTTCTCATGCCATCGTATACTTATCAGCTTCCTCTGACAGCCTATGTGAAACTGGCTCAGCTTTCCTGCATGGTTACCAAGAAATTGGATGTCACCCTCCTTTGGTGTGCGAAACATGGGCTGTGTAAAGTGCTAACACCCACTCGGATTTCCTAAAATAAATTTAGTGAAGGATGTAGTGGGAAGGAACTGCAGATGCTGGTTTACACCGAAGATAGACACAAAATACTGGAGTAACTCAGCGGAACAGGCAGCATTTCTGTATAGAAGGAATGGGTGATGTTTCAGGTCGAAGCCCTTCACACAGAGTCAGGGAGACACAGATATAGAAAGCAGGCACGTGCCGTGAGTAATTACTCAGGGTAGGCACTCAGTCCGCTTTAAAAAAAAATTAAACCGCGCATGCGCAAATTGTTCTCTCCGTTAAATAAATAAATAAATGAAAACAGTGACATTTCAATTTGCCCAAGGCTTCCTAGTCCTAGACCAATTGGGGGAACAGTTCCTTTCACAGCGTGTGGAGAGTCTGTGCCAGGGGTAAAGTTGTGATGAGGGCACGTGTGTTGACAAGGAGGGTGTCGGGGATACTGCCAGTAACTCGCTCACTCACCGCTACCGCAGCTCTCCGGGCGCGAAGCCACGCACTGTGTCTGGGGATAGAAGCAGCTCGGGGAGCGGCCACCGGGACCCGACAGCAGAACTGGCCGCCACTTCAGCGCCTTATGCCGGCCCGCTCACCTCTGGCAATGTTCTCCGTCGGAACACCTGTCACCTGCCGATAGCCGACTTCGCTCATGTCAGCGGCTTCCTGCAAATCCTTAAATTCCCACAGCCGAGTAACCTCAATCGCGCTGTCGGAATTTAAGGACATGAGTGAGGCTAACGAGCGGCAGAACATAGGTTTTTAGACAGAGAGCTGCCAGAGGTGAGCGGGGACCGGCAGAAGGAGGTAAGGTGGCGGCTGGTTCCGCTGTCCGGCCCGGCGGCCGCTCAGCCACCCGAGCTACTGCTCTCTCTCCCCCCCCCCCCCCCCCCAGGCCTCAATGCGGTGGAATTCCACGCCTCTGTGCAAGGAGCGTTGCAAGTGGATGCCCTCGACCCCTCATTCATAACATTCGTGCCCTCCCCGCAACTTTACCCCGGGCCAGATTCCGCAAACGCTGTGAAAGGAGCGCTCCCCCCACCACCACACCCCGGGAAATACGGTATTTAAAAACATAAACACAAAATGTACTTACCACATTATTGGTACATGACTAACCATAGGTGAAAACACCGCCAAGAAATTTTGCCTTTGCAGTGCAGCAAAGGCAGAATTTCTGCTGCCTTCAGCCCAGCTTGATACTGACGGCTTCAGGCAGCGCTGACGGCACGTGGGCTGCACAGAGCTTCCCGTGTTACAAGCGCTGCGGATGAAAGGCACGGAGAATTATGCCTACCTAAGAGATCGGTCACTTACATAGGCATAATTCTCCCATGCCTTTATTATTTATATTTAGATATTACTATGTTGTTATTTTAGTCAGGTTAGGCAGTGCCTACCTTGCCTACCCTGACGGCACGTGCCTGATAGAAAGGTACGGTGTGAAAACAAGACATCAAAGGGAAATTCGGCTAGAATATTTTTGATGGAAAACAAAAAATGCTGGAGAAATTCAGTGGGTGAGGCAGCATCTATGGAGAGAAGGAATAGGCAACGTTTCGGGTCGAGACCCTTCTTCAGACTGATGTCTGGGGGGGGGCAGGAAAAAGAAAGGAAGAGGCGGAGACAGCAAGACTAATGGGAGAACTGGGGAGGGGAAAAAGCAAGGGCTATCTAAAATTAGAGAAGTCAATGTTGATACCACTGGGATGTAAACTACCCAAGTGAACTATGAGGTGCTGTTCCTCCAATTTGTGCTGGGCTTCATTCTGGCAAAGGAGGAGGCCCAGGACAGAATGGTCAGTTGACTTCTCTAATTTTAGATAGCCCTTGCTTTTTCCCTCCTTCCCCTCCCACTTCCCAGTTCTCCCACTAGTCCTACTGTCTCCGCCTCTTCCTTTCTTTATCCCACCCCCCTCCCAGACATAGACATAGAAAATAGGTGCAGGAGTAGGCCATTCGGCCCTTTCGAGCCTGCACCGCCATTCAATATGATCATGGCTGATCATCCAACTCAGTATCCTGTACCTGCCTTCTCTCCATACCCCCTGATCCCTTTAGCCTCAAGGGCCACATCTAACTCCCTCTTAAATATAGCCAATGAACTGGCCTCAACTACCTTCTGTGGCAGAGAATTCCACAGATTCACCACTCTCTGTGTGAAAAATGATTTTCTCAGCTCGGTCGTAAAAGACATCCCCCTTATCCTTAAACTGTGACCCCTTGTACTGGACTTCCCCAACATCGGGAACAATCTTCCTGCATCTAGCCTGTCCAACCCCTTAAGAATTTTGTAAGTCTCTATAAGATCCCCCCTCAATCTTCTAAATTCCAGCGAGTACAAGCCGAGTCTATCCAGTCTCTCTTCATACGGAAGTCCTGCCATCCCAGAAATCAGTCTGGTGAACCTTCTCTGTACTCCCTCGATGGCAAGAATGTCTTTCCTCAGATTAGGAGACCAAAACTGTATGCAATACTCCAGGTGTGGCCTCACCAAGACCCTGTACAACTGCAGTAGAACCTCCCTGCTCTTGTACTCAAATCCTTTTGCTATGAATGCCAACATACCATTCGCTTTCTTCACTGCCTGCTGCACCTGCATGCCGACTTTCAATGACCGGTGTACCATGACACCCAGGTCTCGTTGCATGTCCCCTTTTCCTAATCAGACATCAGTATGAAGAAAGGTCTCGACCCAAAACGTCACCTATTCCTTCTCTCCATAGATGTTGCCTCACCCGACGAGTTTTTCCAGCATTTTTTGTCTACCTTCAATTTTTCCAGCATCTGCAGTTAAATATATAGAATATTTTTGAAGCAGCTCCCTGGAATTTTGCAGTCACACACTGAAAGGAGCTGTGTCTGGTTCCCATTGAGCACAGCATGAAGAGCTTGCAACAACCTCATCAACATTGTGTACAGTTAACCAGGAAGAAAGCCACTGTTAAAGAATTCTCCTTGTGCCACACACAGCAAAATGGCAGGGAAGACTGCATGGTGGAAAAGAAAAATGTGAAAAGGGGGGGGGGGGTTGGGGGAGAGGAGGAGGAGGTATGGCATGCTCCTGTGCGTTTGACCAACCCTCGTGGCTTGATCACTTTCTCTGCCATCGTTAACCCAAAGCCATGGCAAGTTGTTATCCGGTTTATAAGACTCGTGTGAAAGAAGCGGTTTTGAATTTGTGGGACGTTGGCATCAGTATTGGGGAAGATGGGAACTGTTCAGATGGAATGGACTCCGCCTGAACCCGACTGGAACCAGACACCTGGCAAATCGTATAACGAGGGCTGAAGATAGAGCTTTAAACTAAATAGTGGGGGGGGGGGGGGGGGGGGGGAGATCAGCAAATTGGAAGTATAAGGGTGGTGTTAAAGGGAAAAAGAGTGCAGGAAATGCTGCAGAATTCTCCCAAAGTAATAGGACGGTAAATTCAAGAAGGAATAAGAGAGTAAGATCGGGTAAAATTGGGACCGGTGCGGGGAGGTGAATACCGAATTAAAGGCGTTGTATTTGAATGCGAATAGTATAAGAAACAAAGTGGATGAGCTTGTAGCACAGTTAGGGATTGATAGGTATGATGTTGTGGGAATTAGAGATGTGGCTGCAAGAGGATCGGAGCTGGGAGCTAAATATTCCAGCTTATGTTCCAGGTTATACGTCATATCATGACAGGAAGGTGGGCAGAGGGGTGGGGTATATTTGTTGGTTAGGAATGAAATTTAGTCCTTAGAGTTAGGATCAGAAGATGTAGAGTAATTGTGGATAGAGCTGAGAAATTATAAGGGTAAAAAGAATAGGAGTTATTTACAGGCCCCCAAACAGTAACCAGGATATAGGATGCAAGTTACATCAGGGGATAAAATTGGCATGTAAAAAAGGCAATGCTACAATGGTCATGGGAGATTTCAATATGCAGATAGACTGGGAAAATCAGGTTGGTACTGGATCCCAAGAAAGGGAATTTGGAGAGTGCCTCCAAGATGGATTCTTAGAGCAGCTCGTAGTGGAGCCTGTCAAGGAAAAGGCAATTTTGGATTTAATATTATGTAATGAACCGGATTTGATAAGGGAACTCAAGGTAAAGGAACCATTAGGATGTAGCGACCACAACATGATGAGTTTTAATCTGCAATTTGAGAGGGCGAAGGTGAAATCAGATATGTTGGTATTGCAGCTGGGCAAACGGGACAACAGGCCTGAGGGAGCTGGCTAAAGTTGATGGGAAAGGAACCCTAGCAGGGATGACGGGAATTTCTGGGAATAATCCCGAATATGTAGGATTTTTTCATTCCAAAGAGGAAGAAAGATTCTAGGGGGAGAAAGAGGCGACCGTGGCTGACAAGGGAAGTCACAGACAGTATAAAGCTAAAAGAGAAGGTGTATAACATAGCAAAGATTAGTGGGAAACCAGGCGATTGGGAATCTTTTAAAGAAGCACAGAGGAAGAAAATATGGGGAGAAAAGATGAAATATGATGCTAAGCTAGACAATAATATAAGAGTTTCTTCAGTTATAAAATGATGGTACGAAAATAGGTGGAGGGCAAAGTGCAGAGAAAGCAGGGACTTGCAGAAGGACTTGGACAGTTTGGGACAGTGGGCAGAGAAGTGGCAGATGGAATAGAGTGTAGCAAAGTGTAGAGTCATGCATTTTGATAGTAGGAATAAAGACAGACACTATTTTCTAAATGGTGTGAAAATCCAGAAATCAGAGGTGCAAAGGGACTTGGGAGTGCTGGTGCAGGATTCCCAAAAAGTTAATCTGCGAGTCGAATCGGTAGTAAAGAAAGCAAACTCAATGCTAGCATTTATTTCAAGAGGGCTTGTATACAAAAACAGGGATGTAATGTAAGATCGCATTTGGAATATTGTGAGCAATTTTAGGCACCATATCTGAGGATGTGCTGGCTCTGGAGAAGGTCCAGAGGAGGTTTACAAGGATGACCCAGGGAATTAGTAGGTCAACCTATGATGAGCATTTGTCGGCACTGGGCCTGTACTCGCTGGAGTTTAAGGGGGGGGGGGACCTCATTGAAACATACAGAATAGTGCAAAGCTTGGATAGAATGGATGTGAAAAGGATGTTTCCATTAGTGGGAGAGTCTTAAACTAGCGGTCATAGCCTCAAAATTAAAAGGCGTTATTTTAGGAACGAGATGAGGAGAAATTCCTTTAGTCAGGGGGTGGTGAATCTGTGGCATTCTTTGCCACAGAATGCTGTAGCGGCCACGTCAGTGGATATTTTTTAAGGCAGAGATAGATTCTTGATTAGTACAGGTGTCAGAGGTTATGGGGAGAAGGCAGGACAATGGGGTTAGGAGGGAGAGATAGATCAGCCATGATTGAATGGCGAAGTAGACTTAATGGGCCATATGGCCTAATTCTACTCCTATTCCTTATGACCTTGCGACCTTGTCATGTGTTAGTGATCATACCGCGCAGCTCAGAACTGATTTGCACATTGAGGATACATTTACTGAAGGGAGTTCCAGTGAATAATTTCCATAATACTGACCATTAGAAACAAGCTGGCATATATTGCGAGTGGACATACTGAATGTGCTCCAGGTCTTACTGTGGTTCACCGATGAAGGTTGTAGGTTTCCCCCAAAACCTCAAATTTCTGGCATCTATCAAGGCAACAGTGGCATCTGGTAACATCATCGGATAAATCTCTGGAAAATTTCAGATGTGCTAAGTTGAATCACCAAGCAAGGCCTCAGACTGACTTTCAATAAAAGCTAACAATCTACCCTGGGTAAATCTGGGTTTATTTGTAATTTGCTCATTTAAAAAGAAAGAGAGTAAGTGGGTCCAATTTCTAGGCTGGTTTCACATGCATACTTCAGAACAGACAGCAAAATGGCTTTGTGGACGTTCATTTTTGTTCATTGACTGATGCCTCTGCCCTCCTACATAATTGCATGTAGATTGCCAAAGGCTACACTTATTTTGGTAATTCTGCTGTTGAATTTATATTCAATGTGAATTGCAAAAGTAAATCAACTTTGGTAGATGATATATCCAACAATGTTATGCTTGTATGGTCCAATTTTTAACTGCAGCGTATTTTCTCTTTTGCAGATTAAGGAGTCAGACAGTTGGTTCAGAGACCAGCGTGGATGAGAATGGTGTTTTTGAAGGGCTCAAGCCTGAAAGCCCATCACCTCAGCAGATGTTTGCTGGTTTGACTGGTCTCCAGGCAGGGCCAATAAGCGCAGGTTCATTCCAATCTGGTCTAGTATTGGGGTCTTCACTCGGTGCCTCAGTTGGAACAGGAGACGTGTTTATTCAGATGACCCCGCAAGAGGAAGGAGCCATTCGCACAGAGAACATGCAGTACCATCACCGCCACAGGCATCACCATTATCACCACAGCCACCACCGCTCCTCCCTGTTACATGTTTCTGGTGATCGCCATGGAAATGTGGAAGATGGCAGTGATGAACCTGGAACACCGGCCCCAGCACTGTCTGAGCTCAAAGCTGCCATTGCATGGCTTCAGAAGGGGCTTCCTTTTATCTTGATATTATTGGCAAAAGTTTGCTTTCAGCATAAGCTTGGTATGGGCATTTTAATGTTCTTCGAACTTACGTCTGTTAATAACAGTTTGCTGAGCTACAAATTCTGTATTGATTATTACTGATTATTAATTACGCCATGGCCACTTTTGCAGTTAGTCTTCGGATTGCCAGAATGAGTACTTGAGAGCTTCTGTGTTCACATCAAGCAATCGTGTCCATGGTATCTGCTCTGATTCCATTTGCAACCCTGTTATTCCAGTTAGTAGACCAATAGCAGAACATGATTTGCTTAACTTCTACAAAGCACATCAAACACTCTTATTTTAACAGTCTGTTTTAGTTTAGAGATATAGCGTGGACTTTGGCCCACCGAGTCTGCACTGACCAGCGATCCCTGCACATTAACACTATCCTACACAATTTATGCCAAGCCAATTAACCTACAAACTTGTACATGTTTGGAGTGTGGGAGGAAACCAGAGATCCAGGAGAAAACCGGGATAATACTAAACATTCTGAAGATATCTCGACCGAATCAAATTACATTAAGCAACCCTCTCATCCCATCTAATGCATACAACCATTATTCACACATGCTTATCCAATATTAATCCAGTTTCATTCTCCCTGCATTCTCATCACCTCGCCCCGAGATTCTACCACTCAGTAACACTAGAGGCAATTTATAGTGGCCTATCAAGCCACAAGTCTTTAGGATGTGGGAGGAAACCAGAGCATCTGGAGAAAAGGCAGTGATAGGGAGAACACAGAGGAACTCTTCACAAAAGTAGAGGTCAGGATTGAAGTAAGGTCATTGGAGTTGTGCGGCAACAATTCTACCAGCTTCACCACTGTGCTGTCCTGCACCTGTCCTGTTATACGTTTGGGTTTTCCAGTTGTTCTTGGATTTCTCCACGGTGCTTCTAACCCTCTGACCTCATCATGGTCCCACCTACTTGTATTGAGCTGGTCTAAGAACAGAGGATAAACCAATTAACCCTCTAATCATGAGAGCAAAGTGGAGCAGATAGTAAGAGAGCCACAGTCATTTCCTCCTGAAATGTTACAGTAAGGGTTTTTTTGTTGAGTCATGCAGACCCTCTAGACCACCATACCCATGCTTACCATTCTACTTATCTATTTTAGGCCATTTTGCCTGCTCTTGGTCCATAGACTTCAATGCCTTGGTGATTCAAGGTTTCCTACTGTCCGTCGTATTCACGCCCCTTATAATTTTGTGTACCTCTATAATGTCGTCCCTCTGCCTCCTCCACTCCAAGGAAACTAACCCAGCCCATCCTGTCTCTGGTTAGTAGAAAACTCCATTTCAGTCTGGTGAATTTCTTCCATACCCTCTCTTCATAGTGTAATGGCCAGAAGTGTAATCTTACCAAATGTCTACAAAGTCCACACAATATCTGGTCCCACTTAGCAATTGACAATATGGAAACAAGGAGTTAGATAGAGCATAGCGGCTAGTGGAATCAAGCGATATGGGGAGAAGGCAGGCACGGGTTATTGATTTGGGACGATCAGCCATGATTGCTGGTGCTGGCTCGAAGGGCCGAATGGCCTCCTCCTGCATCTATTTTCTATGTTTCTATGAATAAACACTTCTTCGCAATGAATGTGTGACACTAATGTTATCTGAGTTTACCATTTCAACATCCAATAAGTTTAAGCATGCTTTTAAAATAGCATTTTAAATATTAGATTGACCAATTGTGATGGATGATTATTGTCCTGAAGAGTTAATTTTATTTCTTGTTCTATGGTTATTGTCTGATCCATTGAATATTTCTATTCTTTACATCAAGGATGCATTGTTTATGATTATTGAAATGAAACTGCCCTTCAAACTAGCATTATTCATTTTTAATTAGAAGCTGCACACATATATGCAAAAATATGTAATTTGAAATCAGAGATCTGTCAATATTTGTCATGCTGTGTATTATTCAATAATCAATTGAGCAACTATCACTTCAGAAACTGGTTCTGGCAGTTCAATATCACCATCTCCTTGCAGCTATGTTTGAGAATGTTCCCAGTGAAACCACTTATAGGTAATCTACAACTATCCTTCAAATAAGATGATCTTCATCCTGATCAGAAGGCGGATTTATTTTACTATTGAAACCATATTGCCAAGTGTACACCTGGGGCTCGACCATTGCTCCGAATATCTGAATTCAGTGGATAAGTAACTGATTCTAATTCGTACGAGACTTGTGATGATGACAATGGAGCTGGGTTTTACCAGTCAATTCGGGTATTTGTGAAGGGTTGGAAAACTGGGGAGAAATAATATCCTGAAACATTATCTTTTGAAACCACACACAACTGTTTTTGTTTGCACTTAATACAGGGATTGCTGTATGCATTGGAATGGCTAGTACTTTTGCTTATGCAAATTTAACAGTGAAGCACCAAGTTTCTTTGAGAGTAAGTATTTTATCCATAATAGCATTTCTATTTTTACACCCTTCAACCAGATAGATTTTATTTGAAAATTCCTCCCCCTGCAAAAGCACTTTCCAATTCAAAGTCTGATGAAGGGTCTTGACCCGAACCGTCACCTATTCCTTCGCTCCATAGATGCTGCCTCACCCGCTGAGTTTCTCCAGCATTTTTGTCTACCTTCGATTTTTCCAGCATCTGCAGTTTCTTCTTAAACATTCCAATTCCTTTTATTTTTCCACTCTTTGCCTTTTCTGCAGTGTTGTTCCGCAGTTGTAGAAAAACATTTTATTCTTGGGACCTTTTGATTCAGCGATAGTGAGGAAGTGGTTGTAAAGTTATAAGTATCTGTCCTGCGGTTCTGAACTTTAAGGTTCCTCGGATAAATTCCTTAATTATTGTGTGACATTACATAAATAGAGTATAGTGAGATAAGCTGGAAATGAATCCACTTACCACCAAGTATGTTTGAAAAAACTATTAGGTTTAACGTTTTAATGATTTATTAACTGATTGCCATTGTATTCATTACTTGACTGCAGCTAGGTTTTGACACTTTATTTTGCCTGGGGTAAGATTGTGTTTAGGATGGCTTCCTTTTAGTAGCTTACCCATACTGCAGTCCTTATCTGAGCCAAGACGGTAAGTCTTGACAAGCTGTTCATCTTTTGGAAAGCACAACAATTGAGTCCACTCTGCCCTCAATCACATCCACACAAGCAGTTTTCAGCAGGGCCACTGGACAGCTATCAAGAGTGGGAACCTTGCCTATTTCGCCTCTCATTTGTAGCTCCCTAGAGCCACGCTGCATGAGATCAACTAATTTGGCATAGACAGGCTCTGTATCTCATCACACAGGTTATTACAGTTCACATTCTGTTTAGTTCCTACTTCTAACATTTTGCGAGGAAGAAGATTGATCATTTCACAGTGTTGATTTCTGTTCATTCCTTACTGATTTATTAGTTGAGAACCTTATAGTTATTTTAACCGAGCAATGAATCATTTAACAATTGACAGTATCACAAACAAATCGCATAAAACATCCAAGAAAATGTTTTTCTTTGTGTCATTCTGATTTTAGAAAAAAGGGTGAAACACAATAACATTGCTTTGTGTTGATGTATTAAAATAAGATTACAGCACATTTTACAGTGAAGCAATCTTGCTTCCCACGTTGAGATCACTTTAAATCAATTCTGATTTTTTTTTCTCACATTTGAGGCCCGAGTGAACTCACTGTACTTTAATTCTCCTTAAGTATTTTGCGTACATAAAATGGAATGTCATTCAATGCATTTGCCATGTTGCACTCATCTGGTACTGGACTTTCCAATTAATCTAGAGACCTGACTAATGATGTTAAAAGGAACACTTGACAGTTGACTGCTACTCCACTTATGAGTTCACCTTTGCCTTTAAAACAAAATTGTATTCAGTTGTTCTTTCAATATCCTATAAATTGTGTTTTATTTTCACACACTTAACACACCTGCATCTGCCCCAGAGATGAATCTTTGGCTCTATCCCTTAGATCTCTTTCCCTGCCCCTATAATTCCCAGTCCTTTTATGACCTTATCAGCACGTGTACATTTACAATATGCATTCAATCTCTTCACCTCCCCCTCTTCATGTTTCAAGTACAGCTGCATGGTTGAACATGGAGACTTGGGTGATTTGGGATTTACTGCAGTTAAGCATGGGAAAGGCTAGCTATAGCAACTTCAGCATCCATTCACTTGTCACTGATTCCAATCTCTCTGTGGCTATTGTCTGAGGTTGTATAAGACTCTCCGCTGTGTAATTATCCTAAATTTTAGCTGAGCTTTTGGTCGAATTTCTTCTCCAATGCTAGGAACTTTTATTAGTTGAGAACTTTATAGTTATTTTAACCGAGCGATGAATCTTTTAACAATTGACAGTATCACAAACAAATCGCATAAAACATGCGATTTAGAACTAATTACTGACCACAGAGATGTCATCCAATTAAGGTTATCTACTATGGAAACCCTTCATCATATCTTTAGCAACACAATATTTGACGCTGCAGTAATTTGGCCCTCTGTCCTAAAGCTGACAACTTTGTTTTATCTAATAATCTGAACCTGCCCCACAAGAAACCCGCCCCTTCCATTCTTGTTTCCTTTCAATTCCTTGAATTTAAAATGTTCTCATCTAGTATCTAAATTCCTTTGTTACATTATGCAGCCTATTTTGGCAATGTCCCCTAATCCTAAATTTCCTCCGTACCTTCCGACTCATCACTCCCCCATCTTCGCCTTCTCCTGTCCTCACTTCCTTTACTCAAATATTTGGTAAATAGAACTGCAGTCACCTAGTCCTCATGTCTTATATAGTTCCTCTCTAAACCTTGTTTTACACTCACTGCTCCAACATTAAATTCACCCTATGTCCTTGACAAAGCCACCTCTGCTTAATAGCATATAAATTTTGATGATTCTTTTTAAAATCGCAATGTAAATGCAGATTCACTCGTGTTTTTTACAATCGCGTTACAGTAAAATATATAGCTATTTCTTGGAAGCCTGCTAAAGGTTTGGAGAGAAAATAAAACAACCTCAAGAGCATTTTTGTGACAAAGATTCAATGTTTTTAATGGTAATGTTTTTTATTCCAACAGGAGAAAAGATCAGTACTTACAGCCCTATGGATATTGGTGTTCCTCATAGGGAACACGGTGTTTTTGTATTATACTTTCAGCACCCAAGAGCTCTATAAGAGGTAAGATGTTTAAGTACAATATTTTCTTTTAAATTATATTTATTTAAATGTGTTATTTTGAACGTTATTTGTTATTGAGAGGTTTTCCTTTTTCAGAATTAATTTTCAAAGTTGCAGAGCAGTTGTCAACTTGGTATTTATTGTCCATGTTTTGACCCTTTGAAATGATTAACTTTGCTTATTATTATTCGATTATACTTGCTAGAGCTTTGTAACATGCAAGGCCACCTCCGTAGGTAGCCATGTTGGGTCATGTAGACACCGGTTAATATAAGAATGGTGGGTACGTTTTCCCAAAGTAATCAGTTACTAAGCTTAATACTAACTGAGGTGTTAATGCCTTGTGAGCATTTTGAGTTCTGCTTTACTGCAAACAGAGACAGGAGAGCATTGATCGGCATTCAGTCATTGTTTATCCAATAATCAAACGCACAATTCATTGGATATTATACCTAGATAAAGCGGCAGTTCTAAAATGTAGAATAATGATGGGTGTAGAAAGGTTATCCCATCAAGTTGCAATGCATTGAAAACATTACTAAAGGAGCAACAGTGGAAATACTCCAAAATCTCCTTGAACGAAAGAGTACTAGGGGATTGGAAATACTACATTATTGTTTCATATTTAGGGGCAAGATAAACCGGCGAAGTTAGCCGGTTGGCTTAATAACTGTGGTGGGATACTCAATATTTAATCCAGGTAAATTGAATGATATTTGAACAAGTATCATTAATATATTCAGTCTGAAGAAGGGTTTCGGCCCGAAGCGTTGCCTATCTCCTTCGCTCCATAGATGCTGCTGCACCCGCTGAGTTTCTCCAGCATTTTGTGTACCCTATCATTAATATAGACAGTGCACAGATATTAGGTTGATTTGTCATAAAATAAAATCCTGCGGGGTTATGGGGGCATTGAGGTAGGTGGTGTGAAATGGGCTAAGCCATAGAAAGCAGGCAACAGTGGTGAATGGTTGTTTTTGTAGTGGAGGGACCTACGTACCAGTATTGTTGCCAGTATTAAGTTGGGGCCACTTCTATTTGCCATCAGTTACAAATAACAAATTAGACATTAATTACACAGTATACAACATGTAATTTTAGCAGATAACAGGAGCATTATTTCCTTTGATGGACCAGTGGAGGACGAGACATCACTCGTACAAAGTAAAGGGGGAGAGAATTAAGAATGATATGAAGAAAAAATTACACAATGTATAGTTGTAATCTGAAGGTAGACACAAAATGATGGAGTAACAGTGGGCCAGGAACATCTCTGGAGAGAAGGAATGGGTGGCGTTTCGGGTCGAGACCCTTCTTCAGACCAATCTGAATGCAGGCAAACAGATTCAGTTGTAGTCTTCCAGAGGGAATTGTATAGAGAAGACATTTTTGTAAGGCTGTGGAGAAAGGGTAGGAAGATGGGGATTAGAGGTTGTTTTCACAGAGCTGGTGCAAACACGAGGGGCCAAATGGCTGCCTCCTGTACCATATTAATTCCATGGTTCTGTGAAATTAGATAGCTGCTTCAGAGCTAGTTCTACAATTGCAGGCAAATTTACATCACTTTCCTTTGTTTTAGGAGCCGTCCTTTGTAAAGATGTGGCTGGAAGAGAATCTCACTTTTATTTAGGCGATTGGAAACTTTATTTGCACAAAATTGTGGGAACCAACTATGAAGCACAACTAGTTGTGTAGTGCAAACCAGGAGCTTTAAGTGAATGTAGATCAGTAGTCTGAGCTGAGATGAGACCAGTGCAAAAAAACCCACCAGGATTTGGAATGTATAGTTGGACGATAACCGGTATGAGAAATGGTACTATTTAGAGAGTCTATTTTTTCATCTTTACAGATTTTCTAGAATTTTCTCAGCATGACTGCCCAAGAAAGCTAGGTATGAGCACTACAAAATGTGTAGGAAGGAACTGCAGATGCTGGTTTACACCAAAGATGGTTTACACACAAAATGCTAGAGTATCTCAGCGGGCACCCTTCTTCAGACCTTCTGAAGAAGAGTATTGACCCGAAACATCACCCATTCTTTCTCTACAAAGATGCTGCTGAGTTACTCCAGCATTTTGTCCCTATCTTTGGTATGAGCACTATATGCATGCAGGAAAACTAATTTCCTATAATGTATATCCCTTGGCTTTTAATAATGACAATATCAGTACAAATATTTAGGGTATAAAAAATATAATGTGTAAGCTGCGTAATTATGTGAATATTACATTCCACTATGTCAATGATTGTGTATTAATTACAGTACAAACTTTTGTTAATTACCTTTCTTTTAATTATGTTCTCATGGAATTATTTTGGTCTTTATTTCACCCCTGCATGGCTTACAAGTTGTCATTTTGTGTTAACATTGGTTTCTTTATAGGTTTCATTTTTACAGTCAGATTTTTGAACGTTAGTTGAGCCAAGTGTTGTGTTAAACTGAATCTCTCATGCAATGTGAGTATTTGATTTTGTTTCCATTATTTCATACTTCACTTTTTTTTTACTGCTCTATGTAATAGCTAAATACAGACCCAATTTATATTACGGTTTTTTAATAGCCTTTGACTGTCAAGAAAACATTTCACATTTCAAAATAATTAATAGGAGCAGCATTAGGGCTTTCGGCCCACCATATCTATACCGCCATTCAATCATGGCTGATTTGTCTTTCTTCTCTCAACCCCATTCTCTTGCCTTCTCCCCATAATCTTTGACACCCTTACTAATCCAGAACCTAGCAATCTGCTTTAAAAATACCCAAAGATTTTCTCTCCATGGCTCTGTGGTAGTGAATTCCACAGATTCACCACCGTCTGGCTAAAGAAATTCTTCCTGATCTCCATTCTGAAGGTACGTTCTTTTATTCTGTGTGTTCCCTCTGGTCCTAGACTCTCTCACTAGTGGAAACAACCTCTCCATATCCACTCTATCCAGGTCTTTCATTATTCGGTAAGTTTCAATGAGATCTCCCCTCATCCTTCAAAATTCCTCCGAATATAGGCTCATCCCTGCTTTTATATTCTTGTCCAAATGAATGCTAACATTGCACTTGCCTTCCTTACCACTAATTTATCCCTCAAATTAACCTTTTGGAAATCCTGCACCAGCATTCCCAAGTCCTGACATCTCTGAATTCTAAATCCTCTCCCCATTTAGAAAATAGTCTATGCCTTTATTCCTACTACCATAGTGCATGACCATGCATTCCTTCTGCCACATCTTTATCCACTCTCCCAACCTGACCAAGTCCTTCTGCAGACTCCTTGCTTCCTTTACACTACCTGTCCCTTCACCTATCTTTGTATCATCCGCAAACATGGCCACAAAGTCAATTCCTTCATCCAAATCATTGATATACAACATGAAAAGTAGCAGACCCGTCACTGATCCCTGCGGAACACTGCTAGGCAATGGCAGCCAACCAGAAAAAGCCCCCTTCATTCCCACCGTTTGCCTTTTGCCATTCAGCCAATCTTTTATCCATGAAAGTATCTTCCCTCTCATACCATGAGTTCTCATCATGTTTAACAGCCTCTCGTGCAACATCTTATCAAAGGCCGACTGAAAATCCAAGTAACCAACATCCACTAACTCTCGTTTCTCTATCCTACTATTTACTTCCTCAACAAATTCCAACAGCTTTGTCAGGCAAGATCACCCCTTCACAAAATCTTGCTGACCAGCCTATTTTATGATGTATAAGAAGGAACTGCAGATGTTGGTTTAAACTGAAGATAGACACAAAAAGCTGGAGTAACTCAGCGGGACAGGCAGCATTTCTGGAGAGAAGGAAAGGGTGAGGTATCAGGTCGACACCCATAAGGGAAATGAGAGATATGGACGGTGATGTGGAGAGATAAAGAACAATGAATGAAAGATATGCAAAAAATTAACGATGATAAAGGAAACAGGCCATTATAAGCTGTTTGTTGGGTGAAAATGAGAAGCTAATGCGAGTAGGGTGGGGGAGGGAGAGAGGGAATGCAGGGGCTATCTGAAGTGAGATAAATCCATGTTCATACCACTGGGCTGTAAGCTGCCTAAGCGAAATATGAGATGCTATTCCTCCAATTTGCATTTAGCCTCACTCTGACCATGGAGGAGACCGAGGACAGAAAGGTCTGTGTAGGAATGGGAAGGAGAATTAAAGTGTCCGGCAACCGGGAGATCAGGTTGGTTCACTGGGGCTGAGCGAAGGTGTTCCGTGAAACAATCGCCCAGTCTGTGTTTGGTCTCGCCGATGTATGAATCCACATCTTGAACAACGGAGACAGTAGATGAGATTGGAGGAGGTGCAAGTGAACCTCTGCCTAACCTGAAAGGACTGTTGGGGTCCCTGGACAGTTGAGGGAGGAGGTATAACGATAGGTGTTCATCTTCTGCGGTTGCTGGGGAAGGTTTGGGTGGGAAGGGATGACTTAACCAGGGAGTTGCGGAGGGAACGGCCTCTGGGGAAGGCGGAAAGGGGTGGAGATGGGAAAATGTGGTTAGTGGTGGGATCCCGTTGGAGGTGGCGGAAATTTCGGATTATGTGTTGAATGCGACGGCTAATGGGGTGGAAGGTAAGGACTAGGGGGACTCTGTCCCTGTTGCGATTAGGGAGAGGGGGAGAAAGGGCGGAGCTGCGGGGTACCGAGGAGACACGATTGAGGGCCTCATCTATGATAGAGGGGAACCCCGTTCCCTAAAGAATGAGGACATCTTGTGTGTTCTAGTATGGAACACCTCATCTTGGGCGCAGATGCGGCGCAGACGGAGGAATTGGGAGTAGGGGATAGAGTCTTTGCAGGAAGCAGGTGGGAAGAAGTGTAGTTGAGATAGTTGTGGGAGTCAGTGGGTTTGTAATTGACATCAGTCAATAGTCTAATTCCTGTGATGGAGACTGTGAGATCAAGAAAGGGGAGAGAGGTGTCAGAGACGGTCCAAGTAAATTTGAGTGAAGGATGAGAATTGGTGGTGAAGTTGATGAAGTCCATGAGTTCTGCATGGGTGCAGGAGGTAGCACCGATGCAGTTATCAATGTAATGGAGATAGAGTTCGGAGATAGGGCCAGTGTACGCCTGGAACAGGGATTGTTCAATGTACCCTACAAAGAGGCAGGCATAGCTGGGGCTCACGCGGGTGCCCATAGCTATGCCTTGGACTTGGAGGACGCTGCCTGTCCCTCTGAATTACTCCAGCTTTTTGTGTCTATTTTATCATGTGCTTCTAGTACTTAGAAACCTCATCCTTAATAATGGACCCTAAAATGTTACCGACCATTGAAGTCGGGTCAACCAGCCTATAGTTTGCCCTCTTTTGCCATGCTCGCTTCTTGATCAGTGGAGTAACATTTGCAATTTTCCAGTCCTCTATGACCACTTCTGACTCTAGTGTTTCATGAAAGATCGCTACTAATGCCTCCAGAATCTCTAAAGCTACCTCTTTCAAAACCCTGGCGTGTAGGTCCATCTGTACCAGGCGACTTATCAACCTTCAGACCTATCCGCTTGGTGAACACCCAGCATGCTACATTTCTTTTATAACTGATCCAGTAACCAGAGATTTAAAAATAAGTTGTTTTTTTTAAATGCAGGATTCTGAAATTGGAAGACATGTCAAGGACAAGAAATCTTATAATTGAAGCCCAAATATTATCACCCTATTTACCCTTATTACTCCATTGGTAGTATATTCTATTTAGGAACTTCACTGTTTGTCATCCTTTGGCATTCACAGCGACATGAACAACCAGGATAGTCACCAAAATTATAGTTGAACACGTTAGTACTGAGAAACAAAAAAAAAGAATGGAAGCTGTTTATAGATGAGGGCTTCCGAAGGAGTGAGGCCATGTCAGCTGAAGGTTCTGCCAGTAAGCGGATTTGAAGAGATAATCGGGTACATGAATGTTGAAGAGAAATAATCAAGTTCTTTCTGATGGGCTGAACCAAAATATTCATATCGTTAGCGTTAAGTCCTGGGATGGTTGCAGAACAAGTGTATTAAGTTCAGGACCACTTTGAAATAAAATTGATTTATGTTGAGGTTCAAAGAGCCTGTGTGAAGAGGAATAACTGGTGATAAGATTTGTCACAGGTTAGCATGTATGCAAAGGTAGTTAATCCAGTCTATGGTTAAAAAGAAATAGAAGTGTTGAAGTAGAAAGACAAATATTCTGGTGGAAAGTAGGTTTGGGACTTTAAGATGTCAACTGAGGTGGAAAACAAGGTCACTCATTCTTATTCATTTTTTGTATGTGAGACATAGAGTCGTACAGCACAGAAACAGGCATGATCCAGTTACTCCAGAGAGAGAGAGAGATATGGGACGGTGATAAGGAGGCAAAGTTTGCAGGCTTCAGTTGCAGGAAGGACTGGTTCATCCAGGGCAATATCAGGCAGACATCCTGGCAGCACAAACGTTTGCAGAGGTGAGCTAGAATGACGTGGATGAAGTTGTAAAACCCTAAGTAATTTCTGCTAAGAGGCAACATTTAGGTAAGAAAATCAAGGAGAAAACTGAGATCATCTCTGATATTCTCCACTGTACGCAGATAGAAAGGAGGCCATCACTGGAACTATCGTGGTTCCTCTTGGATTGATACGAATATAATCCAAGAAATTGAATAATTAGTAGGGACAAGATAAGTAAGGATCGATGTCCTGGAGAGAAAAGAGATGCGAGTCATCATAGGTGATGAGAATATCATTTGTAATTGTGGTTAGAGCCGGCTTGGCATTTTGAATGAAAGCCTTTGCCTGGAGAGAAAGGGAGCATTGATATTCTAAATGATACAAACATGAGAATAAATGTGAATTTATAGGAGTATGGCTTCAAATCGTATATTTGACCACAGTATATACCAACATAGGTCAGGAAGACCAAATATTGAATAATCTTACCTCATAAATCCATTTTAAATATAGAAATTCTGTGTTTTAATTCATTCTAGCTGTGCTTTATTAAGTTACTGACATTTTCATGTACAGAAAATAACATTCCTCCTCTATAATATATTTTTAAATGTTTGAAAACTGCATAACTAAAATGTAGTCAAAACAAAGGAAGGCAGCTGCGTGAAAGGAGGTCGGGTAGCTTCTGTGGAAGGAAATAGACAATCAACGTTTTGGGTCGCGATGAAGATTCTGCAGTCTCTTGTGCCTCCATATTCAAAATTTAATTGGGAATCCCCAGAATCATCGGATGTGCTCTCATCCGGTGATACATATCATGTCAGTAACAGTAGTTATCAGGGGGATTTCCCTGCTGCGAAAAATCTTCCGGGAGGCAGATTGTGGTTGCTACTTTACATTAAAAATATGCTGCTTTACCTAACTTCTCTTTTGATTTCCATTATTTACTCGAACCATAAATGCAAAATTGTTGTACCTTATAAGTCTGCGCGTTAACTTGTGATTTATGCCTATTGATTTATTTGCGTGATTTATTGCTAAATTATCTGCACGATTGGGTAGAATAGTATTTTTGAACATAATTCAGGTATTTTACATGTGTCCTTGTGCTCTGTTTTTCTTTTCAGTTTGATATTTCTGAAGACTAGTGTGGAAAGCATGGATTTCTTTGATTTACTTTGGATTGCAGGAATCACAGACTTTGTCCTGAAATACATCACAATTGGTTTCAAGTGTTTGGTCCTTATTCTGCCCAGAATTCTCTTAGCTTTCAAGACAAGGGTAGGTTGTTCCAACTTCCTGTTCGTTCCCATGCAAGGATTATTTATTTTGTATCGGTGATGCTTTAATTTGACACAATTGTAATCCCATTCTAAATGCTCTAATTTCCAAAGTGTGGATTAAACAACAGTTTGTATTATTTCAAATTGGCAGAGGAACATTTCATGATCAGCAAAATAGTGACCAATAATCTTATTTATGAAGGCTTGGTCTCGAAATTGCTGCTGCATTGTGCAATATTTTGCGCACCTTGCAATATTATCTTTATAGATCAGGTAGATGTACAGAGTCTCTTGCCCAGAGTAGGCGAATCGAGGACCAGAGGACATAGGTTTAAGGTGAAGGGGGAAACGATTTTATAGGAATCTGAAGGGTAACCTTTTCACACAAAGGGTGGTGGGTGTATGGAACAAGCTGCTGGAGGAGGTAGTTGAGGCAGGGATTATCCCAACATTTAAGAAGCAGTTAAACAGGAACATGGGTAGGAACAGGTTTGGAGGGATATGGACCAAACGTGGGAAGGTGGGACTAGTGTGGCTGGGACATGTTGGCCGGTGTGGGTAAGTTCGGTTGAAGGGCCTGTTTCCACGCTGTATCACTCTATGACTATCTTTTTAAAAAAAATTGACTGCTAAACCTGGTCCAATACTTTGCCAACTGCTGTACTGGCTCACCTGCTGCGATTTGACGCAGCTCAATCCCTGCGATTTGACGCAGCTCAATCCTGTTATGATGCGCAGAGGTGTAAATTGCTTATTTCAATGTCACTCTGGAGCATGGCTCACAAAGGGAGGCTTAATAGGAGGTTTGATGTTTACTCGAACGTTAGTTACCGGGACATTGGTACATTGGCCACTGTCATGGTCTCCTTCCCAGTGAGTGCCTTCACTGTTTATAATCGACACCACCAACCCCTCATCCCTTGCAAACTCATAATCTTTTAATATAAGATGCATCCCCATCTTCCCCCCCCCCTCCACCCAATCATCTTCTCCCCATCCCCAATTCATTTTCACCAGCATCACCACTCTGTATTTAGTCAAATGCAGTTGTATAAAATCTTTTGTATCACATGTGTTGCTGGGGCCGCTTCAGGCAAATGTGTTGAGATGTTGTGCAAAACTGGATCAATACTGCTTTACCATGCACTTTAAGGCATTTTGCAATATGTAGATGCCTGGTTTTAAATTCACTGGAAAGATTAACTATCAAATCTTTTTGAGTTTGGTGCCAGTGGATTGTACGATCACTTATCAGGATTATAATTTGAAATGACCTATTTGCTTGTCTTCTGTTGATGCACTAATCAATATTTGTGGCTTGCCCTGTATATTATGTGCATGGTGTAGCTTTTTAAAATGATTACAGCTTGACGAATGCAATCTGTACTTCAGTATTCTATGAACCTGAAGTTCCTATTGTTAGTCAAGGAAATGTTATGACATAAAAGATTACCCATTGCCTCTGTGACAATCGGAAAAACCCAATCTAACCTAATTCAACCTTTAGCACCATCTTCGTAACCGCAAACACCATGGTAGAGTTTAAATGTGACCAAGGTCTCTAAATCCTATCAATTGTGTTCACTCTAAGCCTAGAACACAAAGTACTGGAGTAACTCAGCGGGTCAGGCAGTATCTTTGGAGAACATAGATAGGAGACATTTCAGGTTGGGACCCTTCCTGAGGGGTCCTGACACAAATCATCGCTTATCCATGTCCAAGCTGCAGACTTACTCCAAAACTTTGTGTTGTGTGCAAGATTGCAGCATCTAGAGTTCCTTGTGTCATCACCCTAAGCCCGCTTCTTGATCCCTCTGCCAGGAGAAATAGACCCTTTTTAATTATCTAGTCCACTTATAATTTTATATACCCCAATTAAGTCTCACCTTAGTTTCCCCCGTTGCAAAGGGAAACAGCCTAGCTCATCCAATCTTTATCAGACCTCGCATCATCGCTTACATCTTCTCCTACCCACTTTGTAGAGCAATTACAGCTTTCCTTGAACATGCTAATCAGAACAATACTCAAGCTGCTGCTTCATTATTTTCCGTACAACATGAGTGCAAGCTTGAGTCCTGCTCTTGTGTTCTGTGCCTCAGCTAATAAAATAAAGTATTATGTTTAAGGTATACCTTGTTAACCACCTTGTTTTGTTACCATAAAAAAATCTGTGGGCAGGCACTCCGAGGTCCACCTGTTCCAATACGCCATTTAATTTCTTGTGATATTAGTTTATTCACTTGCCCTGTTGCCGCCAGCCGAACATATTTTCTGACTATCTTTGTGATGCTCCTTGACCATTCCTACCCATATCCCCCATTATCCATGGCTTCTCTGATCTGCAGTGATCCGAGGTAGAAGACGTTTCTTCACGCTTTCCTCAAAATGGGTGGCAAAAAGACCACAGGCACTCTTTCATCAATAATATTAAAAAGTATTTAAAAAAAAAATTTTATGCATGATATTTATGTGCAAATTTACTATTATAGAGTGCATGAATGCAAAATGGATTAAGCAAGGTCTAAATATTGATTGACATCAACCTATGTACAATATGGCTCCATAGATAATGTTCATTTAAGTAAACATGACAAAGAATAAGTTCTGGATGGATTCCTCAGTTTTGTTAACCTTTTATTAGGCAGATTAAAGTGCAGGGAGAAAACATCAGATTGATGAACAAGTTAGCCATTGCTGAAGATAAATTGAGCACCCCTAGTGCAGATCTTGCCCTTGTCAGATTGTCAGAATGAGTGGTTAAATTGCAATAAATCTTGCTCAGACATCACCCTTAAATTTAGGCCACTTAAACCAATGCCAGCACCATTGACTCTTGTTTTCTAAGCATTTACTGAATCACCCGAGAAGGCCAGTGGAGATTGCTTCTGCTCTTCAGACTGGGAAATATGATGTCATTGTTTCGATTGAAAGATCTTTTCATGTATCATTACCATAAGATGCTGTTGGGACATAACTTCCATGACCTGTTATTCATGTTCCTTCAGTATGCTCTGGGTTGAAAGATTTTGTGGTGATAGCTGCAGATTCATGCCATTATGAATTGTCACTCATATTTTAAGTAAGTTACCAATTTGACCTCCGATTATTTATAGGTTAATGTATTTTATGACAGAACAAAAGGCAAACCCTTTTTATTACAGGAAGGCACAGCACCCACTTTTTTTCCTTCACCAACCAGACGTTAAATATAACAGCTTTAGTAGACAATAGACAATAGGTGCAGGTGTAGGCCATTCGGCCCTTCGAGCCATTCAATGTGATATCTGCTAACCAACTTAGACAATGTTCTTGAAGAGAAGAGTAAAGAAAAAAGCCGGCAGATCAATGTGATGAGAATTATTGAAAACACATAGACAATTAAGTTACCAAAGATCAATTGTGTGACTCAGCAGATAGTGGATAAAGTAGGGCTCTAGCAATTAATTACCTTTGACATTAACTCTTTCCAACAAAGGTCATTTTCCACATTCCCTCAACTTTGTTCCTACCTTTCTTCAGTTTTGGGTAAATTTGGAATCTAAGTTGATTGGGAGCGTGGGTCCTGAAAGCAATAGTTTTCCTGCTGCCAAACTTTCTTTGGCACGACTGACGAGGAATAAAACGGGGGATATTTGGGGATCCTAAGTGAGACATAAAAGATGATTAAATGTTTGTGATATTACTGAGCAGGGTAGAATAATGAACAGCTACCAGGCTCTGGCTTGTACCATATGCACATTAGGTTATTGAAGAATCAATAAAAACATGCAGCATGTCAATATTGTAAACAACAGGGAATTCACACCGATCTAAGCTGGAAATTGATCTTCCAGTCAGATACTGATAGCAAATGTTGTGATGTAATTTGAGAAATTGTTATGCGCTGTCATGTGAGGATTTTTTTTTTAATACTGGATGTTTGAGCTGATTGGCTGTACACCCCATATCAATCTTTGCAATACTCTTCTGCCAGTGCTGTGATGAAACTTGGAAATGGTGCCCTTACTGTCATCTTAACTAATTGATAGGTCTTAATGTAAGGTCTGAATTCAATTTCCATTATTGCACTCTTCCCTCCGTCAAATTATGCACCTTTCTCTCGATTGTATTGAGGGATATGGGAGATTGCAATCTCGTGTGGTCCACCCTGTTTCGACTAATGCAATCAACCCGATGTGCAGAAACAAATAGATCAAATAGAACAAGTTGACCTACAACTTTAGGTTGTGCACGCCACACGCAAGAAGAAGATGGGATATGATCTAATATTTTTAAAAGTCGTTTTAGCACGGGAACTGCTTTAGAGCAGCAGGAAGATAAGAACTGAGATTTGTCTATTTGCATATTGTAGAGATTTGCTTATTTTAATGTTTTGGACAATATATTGATGTGGGGGAGGAGCGAATGAAGGTGAGGCCTCTGTTGAGGACAGACTGTTCCGAAAACTGGGTCTGAAGAAGGATCTCGATCCGAAAGGTCACTTTCTTTTCTCCAGAAATGCTGTCTGACCCGCTACGTTACTGCAGCTTTTTGTGTCTATCTAAAGTTAGTGGAGCATTGATATCTTGAAGGTAAAGCGGCTGAAGGTGTTAACAGGGATAATGAAGGGTGACGCCTGTTTGGGGGGGGGGGGGGGGGGGGATATGAAATGAGGAATGTTGCTAGGCCGAATCCTTACCCGATGCACATCTGCAGTGACAGGAACAATGAGTGAATGGGAGCTGATGTAGGGTAAAGTGTAGTTAGTAGAGTTCTTGATTACCAAGATGTAGGGATGTAGTGACAAGGAAATGGAGATTGTTGAGTTAATAATATTTCAGGAATAGAGTTGCTGCCTAACAGTGTCAGAGACCTGGGTTTGATCCTGACTATGGGTCATTATTTGTATCAAGTTTGTACGTGTTCCCCTGTGACATCTCTGTGGGTTTCTCTGGCATCTCTTGTTTCATCCAACACTCCAAAGACCCACAGGTTTGGAGGCTAATTGGCTTAGTATAATTGTAAATTGTCCCTAGTGTGTGGGGGATAATGTTAGTGTGTGAGGATCACTGGTCTGTCGTACTCGGTGGGCCGAAGGGCCTGTTTCCATGCTGTATCTCTAAACCAAAGTAAAAAGAAGCCATTGCTCATGAATCGGGGTCCATGATCGGATGGATATGAATGGAACAATGTGAATGTACTTGCATTTAGTTAAACCGGAAGGGAGAGATGTTAGGGGAGAGTGGTGTAATCTAGCCATCATCCTCATTGACAAAAACAAAGAAGGAAGTTATCTTTATCAAAGTATTACAGAGTAGGATTTGTGATCTTGATTAGTGCCAGTTTGGCATTGTAGCAAGGGTGGAAATTTCATTGTGGTGTTCTGAGTGTTCAAAGACATTGAAGAGGAAAGGGCATTGGACGTGGGATAGCAATTAGTAAGGCTGGAAGTGTTGTTGTTTATTTTGGAGGAAGGATGGAAAGTGTCAAGGTTAACAGACTGGATGATCTTGGTCTAAGCAATTTAATAACGTCCATCAAATTCTTGATATAATTGGGGTTAAAAGTGGAGGAGACTGAGCTGAGGGGCTTAAGAAGACAGTTTGCAGTAGAAAAGATGCCAGGGGGATCTATGAAGTTTATGTTCATCGTGGAGCGCATCATGGAGCGTGGAGGCAGCCCAAACCATCAAATATCAACCTCCCGTCCATTCACTTCATTTATACCTGGCGCTGCATCGGCAAGGCCAGCAGTATAATTAAGGACGAGTCCCTCCCATCGGGCAAAAAGTATAGAAATGTGAAAATGCATACCTCCAGATTCAGGGACAGTTTCGTTCCAACTGTTATCAGGCAACTGGCCCATTCAACCGTTACTATAGAGCAGTCCTGAACGACTATCTACCTCGTTGGTGACCATCGGACTATCTGTGATTGACCTTTATGAGCTTTATCTTGCACTAAACGTTATTCACTTATCATATATCTGTACACTGCGAATGGCTCGATTGTAATCTTGGATTGTCTATCCCCTGACTGGATAGCACGCATCAAAAGTTTTTCACTGTACCTCGGTACACATGACAGTAAACTCAACCAAACTCAATCTAAACTAAACAGTGAGTAGTTTTATTGGTTAAGAACATAGCCCTTGCTGCTTTATGTCGTGTCACCAAGTGTCATCAAGAATAGATAAATTAGTTAACGAACAAACGTGTTCTTGGAAAAGGCAGCCATTGGATTGATTGAGTCAGTTTATTTCTGTGTCGGAGCATGAGAGAGATTTCAAATGGCAGCTGGTTGAGTGATCAAGTTTGGCTAATTGAGCAGCCAATTTTTTAAAAAAGGCATGGTGTAGCAGAGCGGCCGGTTGGGAGAGAGACTGTGATGAGGGGATGTACTGTGTGTTGGTGGGTAAGCGTGAGGCTTCGGCAAAGAGGCTGAGAAAAAGCTGAGCCGAGGGGAAAAGGGGGTACAGGTACTGTGCTGTCTCTTGTGTGTGACTGTTCACTTTTTTTATTTTCACTTGGTTTTGGTGCAGTCATAATGGCAGGCAGAATGATACAATATGCTCCCTGCAGCATGTGGGAAGTCGGGGAAATGCTGGTATCCCTGATGACTACACCACTGGGAATTGTGTCCAGGTGCAGATCCTTACAGACCATGCCAGGGAACTGGAGCTGTGGCTGGTGGACCCATGGAATGTCTGGGAGAATGAGAGCTGCATTGATAAGAGTTATAATGAAGTGGTCACGCTTAAAGTACAGAGAGTAGGTTGGTAACCCAGGACAGGGTGTAGACAGAGAGTGCACGTGAACCCTGTGGCCATTCCTCTTCAAACCAGGTGTGTCCTTTTGGATACTGTTGAGGGGGATGACCCACCAGGGGTGAGCAGCAGTATCAAGTCAGGTCTGTGGTACTCAGCACAGTGGGGAAGGGTAATATCGGGCAGAGCCGTAGTGTTAGGAGACTCGTTAATCGGGGGGGCAGATGGGAAATTCAATGGCAGCAATCACAATTGCAGGACGGTGTGTTTCCTCTCTGGTGCCATGGTCCAGGATGTCTCAGAGAGGCTACATGACGTTTTCAAGGGAGAAGGCGAGTAGCCAGAAGTTGTTGTGCACGTTGCCGCAAATGCCATAGATACGAACTGGGATGTGGTCCTGCAAAATGAATATAGGAAGTTGGGCAAAAGGTTAAAAAACAGGACCTCCAGGGTATTGATCTCCAGTGGTGCCACATGCTAGGAAGTGTGAAGGTTGGGACAGGACGATAGGACAGATGAATGCAAAGCTGAGGAATTGATGCAGGGGGCAGGGATTCTGATTTTTGGACCATTGAGATCTCTTCTGTTACCAGGACTTGAGGACCTGAGCTATGGGGATAGGCTGGGCAGACCAGGACATTCTTCATTGGAGCACAGGAAACTGAGGGATATTCTTATAGAGGTGCATAAGATCATGAGGGGAATAGATTGGGGAAATTAAGAACCAAATGATATAGCTTTGTGGTGAGTGGTGAAATAATTGATAGGAACCTGAGGGGCAACTTTTTTACACAGAGGGTGGTGGGTATACGGGACGAGCTGCCGGAGGAGGAAGTAGAGGCTGGTACTATAACAATATTTAAAAGACTTTTGGGCTGGTACATGGGTAAGAAATATTTAGGATGGGTCAAATGAGGGGAGGTTGGTCTAGTATAGATAGGCATCTTGGTCAGCATGAGCAAGCTGGGGCAAAGGGCCTGTTCAAAAGTCCTTATTGTCATATGTCCCAGATAGAACAATGAAATTCTTACTTGCAGCAGCACAACAGAATATGTACAACTTCCATGCTGTACAACTCTGACTAGGTGTCAGATGTTCTGGAATTTAAGGGAATGTAGATGAGGGAGAAACCTGGTCTAGTAGGTCTGAGGGCGTCAGAAAGTGGGGTAAGTGGTTGAGCAGATCAGAAGCTACAATAGTGTAACACGTGGAGCGACAAGTAGATATCAATGTGCGAAAGGGAAGAGCCCGTATTTAAAACAACAGTGAAAAATAAACTGCATTAGATGGCAATGTTACAAAATTTTGAGATTTAAAAAATCAAGTTTGCAATTTATCCCATCAGATAAAGCATACAAAGAATTTTAATTTGACACCTAATTCACTTTCATATCTTCAGTATTAAAAAGGTATGGCAATTTTCATGATCGGAAATTAGCATCTTGTTCTCTCTTGCTTTTCTATTGACTTAACACAAAAGTTGTGATCGAGGACAGTCAAAAGCCCATCTTTCTTAAAAAATTAAGAGAACTGAAAGAAAATTTCAGTTATTATAGATTGAAGCATTCTGAAACAAATATGAAACAATCTTACTTGGATGACCTGAAATTAAAGCATATAATTAGTTAGTTACCCAATTGAGCTAATTACAAAATTCAATTACTAGATCTAAACATCTATCCATTTCTTAAGAAAATGTTAACATTTTTTTAAAAGCCTAAGTGTCCAAATAACATTCACACAAGAATTCACAATATAACATGATTTTTAAATCTAATTGTCATTAATTTATAGGCCAAATTGAAGGAATTCAGTGTTTAATGCCCGTAAATTAATGGCCATTTAAATCATCTTGCGAGTGGGATTTTATGGAACGCGATGGATTGGAAGGTTGCGGTTGCGGTGAATTTAAACCCCATATCGACAGGAAAAATACTGCCAGTTCGTATGGGGAATAAATCACCGTTTCGCAACATGAAATGTTGATTAAGGTCATCTAAACAAGCAAGTTTATATGAAAAAAGAAACAGCTTTCATTTACCTGTCCCCTACATAAAATCCGTCTTCGTTGTCGGCGTTCACGGCATTAGGAGCTAATTTTTATTTTACTGCAGCGCTGAAATAGTCGGGCGATTTAAAAAAATATATATATATTTAACTTACCGGCAGTCGGAACGAATCTTTAGCAAACTCCGAGAAAATATAACTCCGGAAGGCAAGGGAAAACCGCATTTTAACTCCTCCCCCCCTCAAAGGCGCCAAAGTCGTGCACACGGCCAGTGGCAGAACTGCAGCGCCGCTGAAGGTAAGTTTTGTAACATACCTACATTAGAAGTTGTCATTGTCCAAACTCAAAGTTTGCCTAGTTCGCTTTCTTTTACTATTTTATTTTGTTTTCTTAAATATGCGGTATGATTGTTATTTTTTGTTTTATATTCATATACTGTATTTGTCATCATTCTCATGCCCAGGCACAGTTTATATGTCAACTAGAAATTTAGAATCACACAATTTTTATCACCCGTCAATGAGAAGTCAACAATTGCATTGCGCTTAAAAATGCAAAACAAAACCTTTGGAATGGCTGTGCACTGCTATCATCTTTATTACCCTTCCTTTTGCCTTATTATGCCTTCATTTAAAAAGGACGCAAAGTGCTGGACTAACTTAGCGGGTCAGGCAGCATCCCTGGAGAACATGCATAGATGCCGTTTCGGGTCGAGGTCCTTCTTCAGACTGGTTGTAGGGGAGGGAGAAGAAAGTTGGAAAAGGGGAGAGGTAGCACACTTTCACGACCTAATTCACAACCTTTTTTACTCGTGGACATTTTTCATCATGCTAGAAAAAACGCCCCGACCTACTTGATGCCACGAGTACCTATGACCTCCTACGACCTCGTGACGACCATGTTGCGAGTATGAGTCAAGGGCAAACTAGGCAGAGGTCGTGAAAGTGGGACGGGCTTAACAGATTATAGGTCGACATACATGAGTATGACATGAGGAGGGGGGTTGATAGGCAGATGGTTGGAACTAAGGCCAGGGAAAGGAAGGTGTGAGACAGGTTTGGAGAAATAAGTGGCTGTCCAGGAGGGTCACAGGGAAGGGCAGGGGGGGAAAGAGAGGGTTGTGGGGAGTGGTTAGCAAAGGGTTACTTAAAATTGGCTAATTCAATGTTCATGCCATTCAGTTCCAAGCGGAATATGAGGTGCTATTCCTCAATTTTACAAGTGCCCTCACTCTGGCAATGGTGAAGGCCCAGGACAGAAAGGTCAGTGTGTGGGAAGGAACTGCAGATGCTGGTTGAAACCGAAGATAAACACAAAAAACTAGAGTAACTCAGCGGGACAGGCAGCATCTCTGGAAAGAAGGAATGGGTGACGTTTCAGGTCCAGACCTGTCTTCAGACTAGTTAGGGAAAAGGGAAACGAGAGATATAGAGGATGATGTAGCGACATAAAGAACTAAGAATGAAAGATATGCAAAAAACTAACGATGATAAAGGAAGCAGGCCATAGTTAGCTGTTTGTTGGGTGAAAACAAGAAGCTGATGCGACTTGGGTGGGGGAGGGATAGAGAGAGAGAGAGAGAGAGAGGGGGAATGCCAGGGTTACCTCTCGAAGTGGGATAAATCAATGTTCACACCACAAGCGAAATATGAGATGTTGTTCCTCCAATTGGCGTTTAGCCTCACTCTGACAATGGTGGAGACCTAGGACAGAAAGGTTAGTGTGGGAATGGGAAGGGGAGTGGTTAGCAACCGGTAAGCTTTGGCAGACCAAGCACAACTGTTCAGCAAAATGGTCGCTGAGTCTACGCTTTCCTCCAGCTGGCTTTAAAAACCACAACTCTTCAAATCTATCTCACACCTTGCTTTTCCAGCTTTCTTCTCTTGCCCTACAATCAGTCTGAAGAAGTGTCTCAATAAAAAACGTGACCTATGCTTGTTCCCCAGGGTAGGAATGCTGCCTGACCCGCTGAGTTATTCCAGCACTTTGTGTCCTTTTGTGTATGAATCAGCATTTGCATTTCTTTGTTATTACATGCCTTAATTCATGTTCATTATTCTTTGATGTATAAAATATGCATTGTGCCCTCCATAATGTTTGGGACAAAGACCCATCATTTATTTATTTGCCTCTGTTCCCCACAACTTGAGATTTGTAATAGAAAAAGTAATGTGGTTACAGTGCACATTGTCAGATTTTATTAAAGGCGATTTTTATACATTTTGGTTTCAGCATGTGGAAATGATAGCTGTGTTTATACATAGTCCCCCCAGTTCAGGACACCATAATGTTTGGGACACATAGCTTCACAGGCATTTGTAATGCTTAGGTGTGTTTAATTGCCTCCTTAATGCAGGTATAAGAGAGCTCTCAGCACCTAGTCTTTCCTCCAGTCTCTCCATCAGATTTGGAAACTTTTATTGCTGTTTATCAACATCAGGACCAAAGTTGTGCCAATGAAAGTCAAATATGCCATTATGAGACTGAGAAACAAGAATAAAACTGTTAGAGACATCAGCCAACCCTTGGGATTACCAAAATCAACTGTTTAGAGCATCAATAAGAAGAAAGGGAGCACTGGTGAGCTTACTAATTGCAAAGGGACTGACAGGCCAAGGAAGACCTCCACAGCTAATGACAGAAGAATTCTCTCTATAATAATAAAAAAAAAAAGAAAAAACCCCAAAAACCAGTCGGTCAGATCAGAAGCACTCCTCAGGAGTCGGGTGCGAATTTGTCAATGACCACAGTCCGCAGAAGACTTCATGAACAGAAGTACAGAGGCTACACTGCAAGATTCAAACCACTGGTTAGCCCCAAAAATAGATGGCCGGGTTACAGTTTGCCAAGCAGTACTTAAAAGAGCAACCATAGTTCTGGAAAAAAAGGTCTTCTGGACAGATGATACGAAGATTAACTTATATCAGAGTGATGGCAAGAGCAAAGGATGGAGGAGAGAAGGAGCTGCCCAAGATCCAAAGCATACCATCTCATCTGTGAAACACGGTGGTGGGGGTGTTTTGGCCTGGGCATGTATGGCTGCTGAAGGCACTGGCTCACTTATCTTCATTGATGATACAACTGCTGATGGTAGTAGCATAATGAATTCTGAAGTGTATAGACATATCCTATCTGCTCAGGTTCAAACAAATGCCTCAAAACTCATTGACCAGCGGTTCATTCTACAGCAAGACAATGATCCCAAACATACTGCTAAAGCAACAAAGGAGTTTTTCAAAGCTAAAAAAATGGCCAATTCTTGAGTGGCCAAGTCAATCGCCTGATCTGAACTGAATTAAGCATGCCTTTTATGCTGAAGAGAAAACTGAAGGGGACTAGCCCCCAAAAGAAGCATAAGCTAAAGATGGCTGCCTGGCAGAGCATCACCACAGAAGACACCCAGCAATTGGTGATGTCCATGAATCGCAGACTTCAAGCAGTCATTGCATGCAAAGGATATGCAACAAATTACTAAACATGACTACTTTCATTTGCATGACATTGCTGTGTCCCAAACATTATGGTTCCCTGAAATGGGGGGGGGGGGGGGGGGGGGTAGTATGTATAAACACTGCTGTAATTTCTACATGGTGAAACCAAAATGTATAAAAATGGCCTTTATTAAAATCTGACAATGTGCACTTTAACCACATGTGATTTTTTTTCTATTACAAATCTCAAATTGTGGAGCACAGAGGCAAATCAATAAATGATGGGTCTTTGCCCAAACATTATAGAAACATAGAAAATGGGTGCAGGAGTAGGCCATTTGGCCATTCGAGCCTGCACCATCATTCAATATGATCATGGCTGATCCCTCGTACCTGCCTTCCCTCCATATCCCCTGATCCCTTTAGCCACAAGGGCCACATCTAACTCCCTCTTAAATATAGCCAATGAACTGGCCTCAACTACCATCTGTGGCAGAGAATTCCAGAGACTCGCCACTCTCTGTGTGAAAAATGTTTTCCTCATCTCGGTCCTAAAGGAATTCCCCATTAGACTGTGACCTCCCCAACTTCGGGAACAATCTTCCTGCATCTAGCCTGTCCAACCCCTTAAGAATTGTGTAAGTTTCTATAAGATCCCCCCTCAATCTTCTAAATTCTAGCGAGTACAAGCCGAGTCTATCCAGTCTTTCCTCATATGGATGGCACTGTAATTGTTGATGAATTTAAATTAATGACCACTTCCCAATTTAGGTTACATGAATGAGTAAACTGTTGAAGCTTTGCTTCTTTGAATACTGCATGATGCTTATACTTATCCTTTCAGTGCAATGAAAATAAATGTAGGGATGATATAAAACAGTTTGCCAATTTGCTGTCCCCAATTGTACACAACCTAATAAAGTCAAAATAATGCCATTCTGTGGCATTTAAAGAATTCAGCATGGAACACTAATTGATGCAAAGCTTTCTCTTTATATGCAGTGAAATGACTTGTAACCTTAAAGCACTGGTTCTGAAAAAAATTATAACATTGATGGAACCCCTATAGTATAACAGATATAGTGCTACAGTCTGATGGATCCTAAAGTTTTCTCCAGAAATAGGTTTACTGGTGGACTCCTGCAGCAAGCACCTATTGGGAGCAAAGGTAAACAACCAATACCGACCGCTTATGCAACCAGGTCCACCTTTTTGACTCAGCCACAGGCTTTTACCAATACGTGAGAGGACTGTTTCCATTATGTAATGGGACCAAAACTCCCACTCACCTGATCAACTGTGAAAAAGTTACTAACGTATCCAGAGAGTATTGTCACCGCTTTTAATTATTAAGTCTGTTGGAAACCATTAACTGTAATGCTCACTTTATTTTTCTGCATATTTATTTAAACTAGAAGTACTGATTACATCATGGAGGGATTTTGCTTTCAAGAGCTGTTGTCTTTGGAGATGTAACCATTAATCAGGAGTACTCCAATTTTAATTGTATAGTCCAAGTTAATTTTAGTTCCTTTGCACCACTGGGCACAAAGATTGCTGCAGCCCAATTTATCTACATGATATCATCACTCTGCACTCACTTATTAAAGAAAAAATTGTTTCAAATTTAATTTTAGGAGAACATCATGTATTTAAGAGGTAACTAGATAAGTACTAAAGGAAAGAGAATAGAAGAAAATGCTGACGGGGCTTGTGTCAGGCATTAAAAAAATAGCCTTAGCCAGAATATATCTGTATTGCAAATTCAATGCAATAACTACAATTCCCATTAAATTACCAATTGCAAAAATCATTTTTTTCATTCTTTGTCCACTTTCCCCCTCGGCTTTATCCCTCCCCTCCAAGGCTGGTTAATTATATTGGAGAATGTTTCCAGGGGTGCTGGCAGGCTGCTTGTCCTTTGCCCAAACGGCCATTCTTCGTGTCTGAGTCTAGTCGGTGAGTGCCAACAAGCTCAATTGGCAGATCCATCACAACCAAGCTCAGATCCTTCCTGCTGCACCTGTCACCCGCTCAGGCTATCCAGCAGGGGCCACTGGATAGTGATCAGGACTGAGGAAACCAGGCCATTTCTGCACCCTCCCCCATCCCTCCCCCCACCACCCTCCTCTCACTGCAAGCTTCAGGATGCACAACTAATTGTAACAACAACATTGATCTTAAATAGAACTGATATGGTTGTTTTTTCCCACATTTGTGATGTCTGAATTAAACACCTCATCTGGAAATAGAATGAGTCATTTGGGGCATGTCAACAAACCTTGCCTTATGTAACCAGCAAGGTTTTAGTAATTATTGTTTTAGTCCTGTTTTGTGTAAGGTATTGCTTAGTAGTTATGTAATTGCTTTCTTTTTAAAAGTCTCATTGTACAAAATGTTGCCAGCACTGGTGGCTCTACTGGCTAATCGGAATATTAGATCTAAAACAATTGTGATCATATATTTGTCCGAAGCTGTCAGCTACACGGACTAGAAATGAAAACTGCCCGGGCTGCTTGCTGCAGAACTGACATCACTCAATTCCCTAGAGATATGAGATCACAAAATGCCAAAGCTATGAATGATTATAATTGTTCAAAGCACAAAAGATTAGAGTGACAGCTTGTTATATGATCTCATCCCCAAGTCCCATGAGATATCTGTGCGGTTTTATTGGGTGTTACAGTATAAAGTCTGTCCTCCAGCACCAGGCAAGGGGGAAAAGGATGACACGTGAATGTGGCGATGTCAGATTTGACTCATGGTCTATGGACCGCAGGCAGGTGACTTTTTATTCCTGTTGCAATGACATCATGCTATCTTTGCAAGGACCCATGGTTTCCATGCCAACTGTTGTGATGCAGCTGCTCTTGGTGCAGTTTGTGTTTATACCTGAAAATGTTGCAGTCGCAATCTTTCGATCAGTCAGACGAGGAAAACTTAACCCCCGTCTCCAGGTTTTGGAGAATAAATGAATTAGAATGTCAATTTGCTAATCAGCTAGATAAAAATTTTAAAAAGTGCCCGGCTCTCAACAGAACAGTACCTGAAAATTAAAAAATATAATAACAAGAATATCAGTTCTACAGGATCTTTGAGGAAAGAGATCTGGAACTGTCAGGTGGGGGAGAAGGCTTGTGGCACATGTATCTGGGAAATCAATTTTTGAGATGTCGGAATAATGTATTTCAGGCACAGAGAGACCGAGGATGAATTCAAGTGTATTTGTTTTTAGTTGACATTGAGCTAAAGAAAACTTAAGTTCTTTCAAGACTTCCTGTTAACATGGGCAGTGAACTAGCGTGGCACCTGCCTTGTTAGTTGGCCGAGTCTAGCATAATTGAGTGTCACCATAATATTAAAGGATTCGTTCCTTTGTTTGAGGAAATCGCTACTGAAAGGTAGCATATAAGTGATTAATATGATGGGACCAAGATTTCAGCCATGGGGCATGTCATTCAATGGCAAAACATTCGTAGTCATTTGTCTTCTGACAGATAAGGACGGAACCAAAGGAATTTGCTGTCAGTCTGTCAGAGTTGTCTGATTGGTGCACTCTCGTATCTGATTTGGAAGGTCATGGGTTCAAATCCCAATCTAGAGATTTGAACTAATTTGGTCTAATGCTCCACAGCCCTCCAAAATAGAAACATTTGGGGGGAAAAGCAGTGGTCTTCTCCTAATATACCAAACAGTTTGTTCCATACATATCTCTTCAACTACATTGTTTTTTTTTAATCTGGTAATTTAATATATTTGGTTTCAGGGACCTTGCATACGGCGGCCAATGTGTTTACATTACAACAGAGACTACGTCAAAAAATACTTCAGTGACTGAAGCACTTCTGGTGCCCTGTAAACATGAAACACACTATGAATACAGGCTTGTTGTTCACTCGGGATGGATCATAGGAAAGGCATTAGAGGAAGTGAGCAATCAAAAGTACTGCTGAGAGTGAGGCAAGCAAGTATCGAGAGACATGTCTGATTCCCAGTGATGCAAGACACTAACTTTCTGTGTCTGATCCCTTGTCGGGGCAATATTTATGTTCCTTTTCTGACTTTAACAAGTTTGTTTTGTGTTTGTAATAGGTTTCATCCAGGTCCAGGCGTTTGCAGTTTTTCTCTTCGTCAGATTGGCCTCAAATAATTAATTAACTGTAGTTTTGTTTTCTTTCTTTTTACTTTTACAGGCATGTGTTAATAAATTATGAAATAGAATTAAAGACTACTACAGATTAAACGTGTTAAATAACTTGTGCTGTGGAATACAGTAGTTCCTCACTTTGATCCCGTATGTGTATGTGACAAATAAACTTGACTTGACTTGATCACTAGTTGAGCAGCTAGAACAGTTTGTTTTGAGAAGGAACTGCAGATGCTGGAAAATTGAAGATAGACAAAAATGCTGGAGAAACTCAGCGGGTGAGGCAACATCTATGGAGCGAAGGAAATAGGCAATGTCTCGAGTCGAGACCCTTCTTCAGACTAGAAGATTAAATGTTTTAATAGTTCAGTATTGTAAAATAATTTTGTTTCTTTCTAACCTAAAGGTAAGGGGAAAATATTTAATAGGAATCTGAGGGGTAACATTTTCACACAAAGGGTGGTGGGTGCATGGAAGAAGCTGCCAGAGGAGTTGGTTGAGGGTGGGACTATCCCAAAATTTAAGAAACGGTTAGACAGGTACATGGATAGGATAGATTTGGAGGGATATGGACCAAATGCTGGCAGGTGGGACTAGTGTAGTAATAATAATAATACACTTTATTGTCATTGTAAATACATACAACAAAATTTCTGGTGCTCTGCCCAAGCGAAGCTCCAACATATCAGATAATAATGACAATGGAAACAAGAAAAAAGTCAGAATGTGCAATATTTCACAGTATATTGTTGTGGCAGTACAAAATATTGGCTATGGGGTGTGTGTTCAGTTCAGAGTGGTGATGGCCTTGGGGTAGAAACTGTTTGTTAATCTTGTGGTGTGTGATTTGATGGACCTGTAACGCTTTCCTGAGGGCAGAAGGGCAAACAAGTGATGTGCGGGATGAGATGAGTCCTTGTGTAAGCGTGATGCCGTCCGCAGGCAACGAGAGCTATAGATCTCTTCCAGGGCAGGCAGATGCGTGTTGGTGATCTTCTGGGCTGTACTGATGACTCTCTGCAGAGCCTTCTTGTCATCCGCAGAACTGTTGTCGTACCACACCAGGATACCATGTGTCAGGACACTCTCTATGGAGCAACGGTAGAATGACACCAGCAGCTGTTGTGGCAAGTTGACACTAGCAGCTGTTGTGGCAAGTGGACTTTTCTGAGTGATCTTAGGAAGTAAAGCCATTCTTGTGCCTTCTTTACCAGGGAGTAAATGTTAGTTGACCACCTGAGATCTGCTGAGATGTGGGTGCCCAGGAACCTGAAACTGGAGACTGTCCACTCTTTCTCCATTTGTGTGCAGTGGGGGATGGTCACCCTGCTTTTTCCTGAAGTCAATGATGAGCTCTCTGAAGTCTGAAGAAGGGTCTCGACCCGAAATGTTGCCATCTTCTTCGCTCCTTATATGCTGCTGCACCCGCTGAGTTTCTCCAGCTTTTTGTGTAACCCTCGATTCTCCAGCATCTGCAGTTCCTTCTTTAACTCAATGATGAGCTCTTTTGTTTTCTTTGTATTGTGTGCTAAGTTGTGATCTGAGCACCAGCCTATTAACGTCTGTACATCCTCCCTGTAAGCTGACTCATCGCCCTCAGTGATAAGTCCCACCACTGTTGTGTCGTCTGCAAATTTAATGATGGGACATGTTGGCCGGTGTGGACAAGTTGGGCCGAAGGGCCTGTTTTCACACTGTATCACTGACTTGAACCTAGAGTGGCTCTTTATTTTCAAATTTTTTAATATTATCCAGGTAAAATAAAATATTCTCGTGGGCACTCTTGTAATTAGATTTTTTTTCATGAACGGATACACTTGAATTCAGACGAACCTGATTCAAATGCTTTTCCTGAAGTTAAGAGCTGAGAGAATGGTTCTCCATGGCATTAAACCAAATAGGATATGTCACAGAGAAAAGTTTGACTGATCTTTCAAATGCAAATTGTCACACTAATACAGTGGATGACATGTTGGGTGATAATCTATTTTTATTATTGAAGGATAAGCATTGCGATAGAATACTTCTGACTGATCTGCATACAATAAGAAAACTAAATATCAGTATTAAACAAATATGATTCATTTATAATCATAATTTGCAATTGACATGATAAATAACATCACACCTATTAAAAATGGATAATCCTTGATATGTTATCTTAATTTTGAAGACAAAAATTAAAGCATACTTTTTGTGATGCCTCCTTAGGTTGAACGCACCATGTGTTGTAAGATATTTACAGTCGGGGGAAAAGCCAGGTTTGATCTGTTGTTCTTGCTCAATTAACTCCAACCAGCGTGACAGCAGGGATGCAATAACTGGTTAAGGAAATGACTGAAGGTTTTTTTGGTCCTGATTACAGTTTAGTAATCCTAACTGAAAAGTACGCAGTGTGTTTACGAAGTGAGGAGCGATATGATTCAATGTTCTGGGCTCACATAAAGGATGCCTACTGTGGTGCAGGGGACGATGGCAGTGACAATACCGATGCTGGCAGTAAGGTGAACTCGCGTGATATGTTTTATTTACAGCGACAAGTAAGACCAGGACTGCATTGGGGCGCTGTCCCTTGTCGTCATGGCACACCTGCTCTGGCGATCTCTGGCTTTTCCCGGCAGCTCAGTCCTGGTCTCGCTGGAGGAGGCTTGGCAATCTCAGGCTTCTCCCTGGTGATCACCCTTGCTTTGAGAGGATGTGCTGGCAGTCCCAGGCTTTTCCTTGCAGCTTAGCTTTAGGGCTTGAAGAGGCAGCCCTGGTGGTCTCTGGATTAGCCTGGCGGCTCAGATTTTGCGCGTGTGTGTGCGCGCACTGGCATCTCAGGTTTATCATGGCCTCAGTAGAGGTGCTGGCTGTCCAGGGCTTGTTCCCGGCAACCTAGTCTTGACCACGTGGTTCCGCTGGTGATCTTGGGTTTATCCCAGAGGCCTATTCTTCCGCAAATCCCATTCCTCCCATCTCTCCCCTCCTGGCTGGAATGCCTGGGTTCTATCTGGAGTAGGCAGACAAGGTTCAGGTGGGCTAATCCAAATTCAGCTAACTGGACCCAGTTGTTACCGGTGATGCTGAGGGTTGGCCTCTCCTGGCCTCTGCCAGTGATAGAGATCAGTGACATGTGAGGGAAAGGATGCTGCCACACTTTCTCATCAAATTCACCGGTGATTATCTGTGAAACTGTACTCTTGTTTAAGAATAAAGGTGAAAAAATTGGAACTAAAGAAAAGGGGACCAGCAATTCTGAACTAATTATCATTCCTAGGCACTGAAAGTTTGACCTATTTTCCAGGAGTCACAATATAGTGGCAAACTGACTTAATAGATGCCATTTCAGCTGTAATTAGTGACCCAAAATTAAGGGGCCAGGCATGGGCATATACTGAAGACATCTTTTACAGTAGGGCGACAAAAATGCTGGAGAAACGCAGCAGGGGAGGCAGCATCTATGGAGCGAAGGAAATAGGCAACATTTTGGGTCGAAACCTTGCTTCAGACTGATGTGAGGGTAGAGGAGGCGGGACGAAGGAAGAGGAGGAGCCAGTGAGCTGTGGGAGAGTTGAGAAGGGGAAGAGAATGTAAGGACCACCTGAAATTAGAGAAGTCAATGTTCATACCGTTGGGGTGCAAACTGCCCAAGCGAAATATGAGGTGCTGCTCCTCCAATTTACGGTGGGACTCACTCTGGCCATGGAGGAGGCCCAGGTCAGAACGGTCGGATTCGGAATTGGAGGGGGAGTTGAAGTGGTGAGCCGCCGGGAGATCAGGTTGGTTATTGCGAACCGAGTGGAAGTGTTCGGCGAAGCAGGGCATTGGTGTTTATGTTGTATAATCTGGACAAACGCTGGAGTTAAGAAGCACTAGTCCCACCTGCCTGTATTTGGTCCATATACCTCCAAACCTGTCTTATCCATGTACCTGTCTAACTGTTTCTTAAATGTTGAGATAGTCCCTGACTCAACTACCTCCTCTGACAGCTTGTTCCGTACACCCACCACCCTTTGTGTGAAAGTTTGCGTTTGGTAAAAGAGGAGGATGGTAACAAATTAAATGAATGGATTAGATTAGAGACACTGCTGTGATGTAATTGGTGCTGGGTCACTTTGGGCAGACCTATGGGTCACCAAACGATGACACTGATGAATTGACATTAGACCAACCAAATGGTCATTGTTCAAAAGCATCTTCATAGTTTATAAGCCGAATAGTAAGGCAAGAAGTGTTACACCTATTCATTCTTGCTTTCCATTTAAAATTAAATGTAATTTTCAGAACAAAGTATAATTACTGGAAACAAAGTGCATGTACAGAGCAGGTGTTCCAGTTCATGGAATATAAGTGTAGCATTGCTCGAATAATAAAGGTAAATTTGTCTAATTTAATGTAGAGTTAAGTATTTTAAAACTGTTTTGCAGGGATCTCTGTACCTTCTGATAGAGGAAGTGAGCCAGTTACTGAGGTCTTTGATTCCTATCCAGCTGTGGTACAAGTGCATCATGGAAGGAGAATCGACTAATAGTTATTTATTGGAAGGAACCCTCATTGTTCTGTACAGTCTTTGCAAGGTGAATAATTTAAAATAAACTGAAGACGGCTTTCTAAAAAGTTATCCTTTTAGTCTTGTGCGAACAAAAGATTTATTGAATTTGATATGTTCTACTACAGCAATAACACATGGAATCAATTTAGAGTTGATTTATAAGCTTTTAAATATTCTGAAGTTTCAAACCGTTTCGTTGCTCTGCAGAAATAATCTCTTCAGGACGACAGCTAGTTTCACTAAGTGACCACAAAACTAAGAACAAAAGTACAATTTGCAGAATTTACTTTTTTAGTGCTTTTTCAGAGAACACATACTTTGTGCTGAAGATAGACGCAAAGTGCTGGAGTAACGCAACGGGTCAGGCAGCATTTCTGGAGAGAAAGGATGGGGGATGTTTTTGGTTCAGACCCTTCTTCAGACCCAAAATGTCACCCATCCTCTGTCTCCAGAGATGCTGCCTGACCCGTTGAGTTGCTCCAGCACTTTGTGTCTATCTTTGGTATAAACCAGCATCTGTGAAATATATTTGTCTCAGTGATGTTGCCTTAAATAATGAAGCTGGATAGCATATCACTTTATGTACATTGTTTCGACAGTTTATCCACCATTCTTGCTTTGACCTGTAGCACATTCTCTCTTTATAACATGCTGCAGTTCTTGGATGTCTGTGGTCGAATTGGTGGTTTGCGAAAGGCCTTGAAGATCTTGTGTAAATCACAGGTAAGTTTATTTTTGCAATATTTTCTGCCGGCATTTTTTTACAGTGAGGATGGGCATGTGCAAGGGCACTTCACTGTACTTTCACTGCACAACTGGTGGTCAGGTTAACACGGACATGTCAGCATGCTGACTGTTCCTATCCTTCGCCAAAGATCCAGTAGTGCCTACAGGTGATGAAATAAAGAAAATGAAATGTTTTTTATGCATTCTGAATTATGTTAGGTGTTTGGAAGATATTGTGTTAAAATTATTCAGTGTTTTACAGAGGTTTGATGGAAATGGTCAGTGCAGGCAGGAATCTGGTGAATGATTGGGTGCAAGCAGAGCTCTGACGGAAATGAATGGACACAGGCAGAGATCTGGTGGCCAATGAATGGATGCAGAGAGAGCTCTGGTGGTCAGTGATTGGACACAGTAAGGGCTCTAGAGAAATGATTTGAACCAAGGCAGCATAAAATGTATCCTGATGAAGGGTCTCCATACGAAACAACACCAAGGTCTTTTCTCCAGAGATGCTGCCTGACCCGCTGAGTTACTCCAGCTATTTGTGTCTGTAAAATGTATCCTCCTGGTCTTGTGATCAATTATGCTGCTCTCCATTTGGAGCAAGTGGATACAAAGTGGGTTTAGGATTGAAATGGAAACAAGGAGTCCGGAGCTAAAATCTCATTATGAAAGTGAATTCCGTAAATCTGGTAATTTGTGAGGCTGGCAACATAACAATGCCAATGAAAGCTGACAGATTGTTGTTGAAACCCAGCTGTGGACGAATATCCTCGAGGAAAGGAAACCTGGTGTGTAGGAAGGAACTGCAGATGCTGATTTAAAGCGAAGATAGACACAAAGAGCTGGAGTACCTCCGCGGGTCAGGCAGCATCTCTGGAGTCTAAAGAAGCGTCTCGACCTGAAACGTCGCCTATTCCTTTTCTCCAGAGATGCCGTCTGGCCCGCTGAGTTACTCCAGTTTTTTGTCTTATCTTCGAAAGGAAACCTGGGCTGGATTGTTTCGTGCGGCATGTGCTCTATGGGCCGAAGGGTCTGCGAGATACAATCTTAACCGGGGCTGATCGCAGACCACCCAGTGTGTTTGACTCGATGCTCTCAGAAGCAGCCGAGAAAGCCACTCGTGTAAAGCAATTGCCTGCAACACCTCCGAGCGATTACGGAGGGATGATAAATGGGATTGGCAAAATGCCCGCGAGCAGGTCGCTCGCTGTTCCGCCTTCACAAGGACTCGGAGTGTGGTCGAGACATGATGAAGAAGAAAATAAATTTAATGTGGGAAGGCGAGGGAAAAAAATGTATTAAGTCTTCCATTGTAAATAAGTCCGGGAGTTTACAGCATAATTGATGTCAGGCTAAGAGCCGCATTAATTTTACAGCTACTGATGTAATCTGCAACTCCAGAGGAGGTTGGAAGCAGCATCTGCAGTTCATTCCCACACACTCCAGAGGAGCGGCTACGTTATGGTTTTGAGGGTGAATTCTATTCCAATCAGGTCACATACTTAGTGCTGACTTCCAAATCATGGCTGGCTCTCCTCTGCGTTGTAGCAGCACAATTAACCTCATGTCAACTCACTTCGTTAGATTTTTAAAATATATATTATTTCTTAACTTAACAATTGAGCTGACTTTGTGTTCATAGCACCAGCCGCCCAAATACATTGTGAATAGCCGCCAGAGGACAGGAACAAATGTATAAAGATACTGGAGACCTGGGATCTTAGCGTTTTACATATTAAAGCCTCGGTGTTGTGTTTTCTCCATATTGGGGGGGGGGGGGGGGGGGGGATGAGCGATGTTAAAGCTGTGCTCTCATTGCATTTGCTTCTCCCCTGCCAGAGCTGCGGCGTGCGAGCGACCAGCCAGCAGTGCAGCGAAGCTGGGGACATCTGCCCGATCTGCCAGGCAGAATTTCGAGAACCTGTGATGCTGGTTTGCCAGGTAAGCGAGGGTAAAAGTAAAGGGTTTTGTGCGTGTGTGTTCACGCATGCACGCCAGCCAATCCTTCCCTTAATAATCTGCAAATCTGGCGGCGATCTCGAGTTTCCCCGGCAGAAGCTGACGGTGTTAATCAAGGTACGCGGTCGATATGAACATTAATAGCGGGCGAGGTCGCTAGATAATAAATAGCCCCCCTTTTAGTGAGAAACCCATCAATTATCGCTGCGTTACATTTGAGACGTTTGTCTCGTGTTTCTCAAAGTTTTCAGTCTGTAATTTTGTAAATGGTGGAGCCAGAGGAACATCGCAACAGAGGCCTTCCTGCAGCGATGCAGAACTGCATGGAGAAAGCCGGCAACACTCCGCGGCCGGGCTGGGGAGAGAAAGATAATCTTGCATCAGATTTATCGACCTGAATAGAATGGTACTACTTTGGTCAGCGCCTGCCTATTTTGGTGATGAGAAAAAGTCTTACTTTCACAGTACCGTTATGTTTTGGAAGATGCGTTCGTTCGGCAGGAGGCGAAATGTGGTTGAAAAGTGCAGTGTGGAGTAGAGTCTAGAGCAGAAACGCACTGTACGCCCGGGTTACAGGTGGATCTGTCATCACCTGTATCCAGGGCAACCTGATTAGAAGTGTAGTGTATGGGTTGTAATTGTAATGCGAAGGAGCACCAGAAATATTAATCACCAGCTAGCTCAATGGGTGAAGTTCTGGCAGAGAACAGAGATCTTACCCCATCCATCCCCAAAGACCCCCAGACAAATCTATTTGCTGAAAAGAGAGTTGATAGTTGCGGCGTGGTCGGGAGATCGCCAAAAGGACTTCTTGTGGCATGGTTCAGGGGACTTTGTGTTCGGTTAGCGGTGCATCGCCTGCTGCAGCTTTTCATTTGGGGAATGTTGCTGACTTTCTGTCCGCTCTGCTCCCCCTCTCTCTCTCTCCTCGTTGCTCAAACGCCAGCACGTCTTCTGCGACGAGTGCGCCTGCCTGTGGTTCGACCGGGAGAGGAGCTGTCCATTGTGCCGAACCTCTGTCACCGAAACCGTGCGCTGTTGGAAGGACGGGACCACCTCGGCGCACTTCCAGGTGTACTGAATCCCGAGTGGGATCGATGGTCAGCGCTCGCTGCTCGCCGCCGAGAACACTGAAATCTCCAGTAGCCCTGGGGAGATGCGTGGATTTGCCTGCGCGATAGCTGAAATGGAGCTTAAGCGAAGAGCCTGCTTCTAATATCTTCAAATCGACGCATAAAAATCTCGAGTCATTCGCTGCTTTCTACATTTATGGTTTAAACAATCATTTTAAAGAACCAATGAAAACATTTATTCGTGCATTTCAATATTAACCTTCACCTTGCAGTTGAATGTTCCGTTAAACGTGTTTGGTGCCCATGTATTTGATTACTGTAGTTTGTAGAAGATAATCCTCCTTAGTATCCATTTTCACTTAAATCACATTTGTGATCATTTAAAAGATCTTGGAGCACTTTGCTGGTTAGTGAACATTTATTTAAAGCTTCAAGTGTATTCTCAACCATTCTATGAAACAACAGTCTAAAAACATGACCCACATTGTTCACGTGTATTTACAGTAAAAACAACTTCTTAAAAACTCTTGTACACTTACAGTTGCATGCAGTAGAATCAGCGACTCTATTCAACTGGTATAAAATCGTGGTAACAAATGTTGCACTCCACATTTTTTAAAACATGCATTTTTTTTAAAATTAACTCTGATGTTCTGATCAATGTACGCGGTGCAAATGTCTTCCGTATCACTCCTCCGCATTTCCAGTGGTTTGTTCAGCCCGGGTTTGGGCTCCGTTTCAGTCCAGAGCAAAGCCCCGACCTTTATAGCATCGGTTGAATGACAGACACGCTACCTGTCACCTGCAAAATAGGAGGGGAGAAAAAAAAATCATTTCGATATTGTTTACTATAATTGAATAAATGTTTCTGTCGCAAGATTTATGAAGTTGTTTTTTTTTTCTGTGACCATTGTGCCCCGGGTAATATCACGCAACATTTCTCTAAACGAAGCGCGCGAACCCAATATTTGGAGGCTGCTTGAAATTAAAGGAAGTTCACAAAGTACAAGTAATATCTGAAGTCACTGGCGGAAGGCCACTGCTCCCTGCAACATGTGTTCTAGAACTTAAGATATAATTAAGATCTACTTCTCTCCACTTGGGAGAGAAGTGGGACGGTGGCGAGAAGTAGATCTTAATTATATCTTAAGTTCTAGAACACATGTTGCAGGAAGGCTTGTAAGTTAAACCGAACACGCTGGTCTCAAACAAAACGAGTATCCCAGAACTCAAATGTTCTTCAGTTTCACCCATCGCCTCAATTTTCCTTAATTTTCTCGTCCTCTGCTTGGGAGGTAGCAAGTGCAGCGCGAGTTTCACTGGTCCTGCTGGACCCAGTCAGTGTGAGTTTCACTGGTCCACTACAGCCCTGCTGGACCCAGTTAGTGTGAGTTTCACTGGTCCACTACAGCCCTGCTGGACCCAGTTCGTGTGAGTTTCACTGGTCCACTACAGCCCTGCTGGACCCAGTTAGTGTGAGTTTCACTGGTCCACTACAGTCCTGCTGGACCCAGTTCGTGTGAGTTTCACTGGTCCACTACAGCCCTGCTGGACCCAGTTAGCATGAGTTTCACTGGTCCACTACAGTCCTGCTGGACCCAGTTAGTGTGAGTTTCACTGGTCCACTACAGCCCTGCTGGACCCAGTTCGTGTGAGTTTCACTGGTCCACTACAGTCCTGCTGGACCCAGTTAGTGTGAGTTTCACTGGTCCACTACAGTCCTGCTGGACCCAGTTAGTGTGAGTTCAATTGGCACACTGTACGGGGCAAGTGGACAAAGTTAGTGTGAGTGCAATTGGCACATTACATCCGTGGTGGACCCAGTTAGTGTGTGTTTCACTGGTACACTGTACAGTGCAAGTGGACCCAGTTAGAGTGAGTTCCACTGGCACACTATAGTCCAAGTGGACCCAGTTAGTGTGAGTCCCCCTGACACACTGTACATCCGTGGTGGACCCAGTTAGTGTGTGTTTCACAGGCACGCTGTACAGCCCAAGTGGACCCAGTTAGAATGAGTTCCACTGGCACACTGTACAGCACTGGTGGACCCAGTTAGAGTGAGTTCCATTGGCACACTATAGTCCAAGTGGACCCAGTTAGTGTGAATTCCACTGGCACACTGCACAGCCCAAATGGACCCAGTTAATATGAGTTGGTAGCCGATGGGAGACAACCCAACTAAGAACCATTGTATCGTCAGAACACATACACACATGATGCAGCTGCGCTGACTGGCTCTGGATCAAAAGGAAACCTGGCTTATTTTCACCATCAGCTCAGAGATGGCGTTGGCCAGGCCAACTGCATCACCCCCTTAACTGTCCAGCTGAAATCAGCTCCCTCGATGGAGCCCAAGACTTCCCTTATAGCGTGACTCGGTGCCAGAGTCCGGTGATGCAAGAGTTGGTAAAAGTGGCTCGTTTAAAATAAAGCTAGATCTATGGATTTATGCAACTGTCTTTCAATTAAAAGGATCAAAGAGACTGGTGTCAAAGCTGCAGAAATGCCATAGATCTTTTCATTTTTTTTAAACTACGAACTCGATTCTAGTTTCAAACGTCCCATTCCAAGCGGAAAGATAATTTCATGAATGTTAGTATTTACAATATACATTCAACAACTCAAACCAAAAGTGATAATTCATTTAACCGAGAAGATTCCTCTCGGTTTGATTGTGTTTAATCATAACACTGAGCGATTGAAAACCCCGTCGGCTCCTCTTACCTGTTGAAGTCCAGATCCCAGGTGTCAAACTTCCTACAGGTGTTTATTTCTGATGAGTATGAGGAGCGCTGTGACATGGACGAGCGTACAAATGGTATAGAGGTGCCTGTTGCTGACGTTTGTGCAGGTCCTGTTCCTGTCGGCCGCTTTCCTCTGTACCCTCTCTTGCAAATGGTCCCCGATTATCCTCAACCTTCTGGCGACCTCTTGCACTTCGGAGCAGCGTTCGTCCGGCCGGCTTGAGGCGCACATACACACCGTCCTGTCCATATCGCCTGCTTGCTGACACATTGCTCACCAACTGCAACTACCGAAAACCTCAAAAGTCAGTGCGTCCGTCGTTAGGAGCTCTATTATTAATTAAAGCTGCCTCCAAGTGTCACATGGCGTTCCGAGGGATTTACATCATCTCTCCCCCCGTGTTCAGCTTGTGTTGGAAGGTAATTCTTAACTCTTTAGGTGCTGGACCTATTATTTAAATAGTTGTTCCTCCGGGTTTCCAGGCATTGCATTGAAGGTATAATCTTGCTGCAGTATATTCCACGTATATTCTGTACTCTTGGAATTGGATTCCCGGACTAATTTGTAGTTAGATGAAAGATGTCAAAAGTTTCAGAAAATACTTCCTACCGCACATTTGCTACTTGAAGTTTTAAAATTATGTTTAATGTGTCAGCTACCAATATTTTTTTTTTAATAAAGGTTTTCCTCTTTTTCTCGACGAAGCACGACATTTAAATTACAGGATGGAAATAAATATCTCCTCCGAAAGATGTTGGGGGCAGATGGCTAATTGTTTTCCCCTGTGGCGCATTAGGAATTTGTACCTGCAAATTTGTCACATTCTCTACAGAACCCTGTTGTCAAAACTAACCAAGTGTGAAATCAAACGATGAAAGTTCCTACGCAGTTCCAATGAGAATATGTCTAAGTTTGCTTCGCGTGTTTCAGCTCAGTGCATTTCAGTTCAATTGGCGACTATCACTGGTTGGACACAAGACATTTTTAAATTAATAACTTGCGTGATTTAAATGATTATCGAAAGGATGAATTGATACATTGAGGGATTGATGTCCCACCTTGAAAAAAACATTAGAATGGCGACCAGCCGATTACAAAAACGACTTTGAAGCAATGAATGTATTCATCCTAAGTTTGGGGAATAGGTCCACCTGTGCTTTCTTTTTTCCCCATTTCTCCCAGTTCAATCTCGCAACGTTTGCGAACGACCTTTTATGTCTGAAGAAGGGCCCCTACCTGAAACGTCGCCTACCCATGTTCTCCAGACATGCTTGTTGACCCGCTGAATTACTCCTGCACTTTGTCTCCTTCTTTGTAAACCAGCACCTGCAGTTCCTTGTAACTACTTTTTAAAGTTTGTATTGGTCGTACTCATTCCCCCGGTGTAGATATCTCAGGATTAAAGATAATGTCTTCATTTTCCAAACTCGTCCTCTGAATTAAACTCTTTCTGGGTGAATGATCAATCTTTCTCTCTCTCTCGGATTGTAAAATACGAGGTGAAATTAGTTTGGGCTGTCCAGATCTAGTCTTTAACGTGTATACTCACAGCACAAGGCTTCACATATGTTGATGTGACATCTTAAACTGGCAAGCGAGAAGAACGGCATATGCCGCATTTACGAAAAATAGACGTAAGTTGGAAAAAGAGTCAATAGATAGATAAACAGGATAAATATAACTTTATTCCGTGGCCGGCTATCATTTTTAGTATTGTTGATGGTTGGGAGGAAATACCTTATTTTATTCAAAGCGAAGTATGGTCTTGGTGGGCCGAGAAGAAAATGCCCACAACTACGACGGCGTCAGTAAAACATCCCCTTACAAACCTCTAACACGATCACATCTAAATATAATAAAACACGATAAATAATCTAGAGAAGGGTCTCGACCTGAAACGTCATCTGTTCCTTCTCTCCATAGATGCTGCCTGTCCCGCTGTGTTACTCCAGCATTTTGTGCCTATCTTCGGTATAAACCAGCACTTGCAGTTCCTTCTTTCGCAAATAATCCTAATATCTATAACCTAGGAATTTGCATTTGCTAAACCGAGTCGTCCAGAATTGCTTTGCCAACATATAATGACACTACACATTCTCTAAAACACACTCACAGGGTATATTAAGATGAGTGTTTATGTAATACAGCATAATCTTTCTAATATGTTTTAACACAAGGCATAAGGCATAAGACATCGTGTACAGACACAAGAGACGGCATATGCTGTAATCCTTGGTAAAAAAATAAACAGTGCTGGAGGAACTCAGTTGGTCAGGCAGCATCTGTGGAGGAAGTGTAAACGCGACGTTTCGGGGCAGAAGCCCTCTTCAAACTATTACCCCGTGCCTTTGCATCACGAGAATATGCTAAACACATTGTTGAAGTGCGATCATTAATTTTTATACAGGGAAATGATCTTACATGATCGACATGTTCTGTCCCAGAAATACTAGGGGACCGAGGATCTAGTGGGAGGGAGGAACTGAAGGGAATCCACATATGTCAGGAAATGGTATTAGGTAAACTGTTGGGACTGAGGCAGATAAGTCCCCAGGGCCTGATGGTCTGCATGCCAGTACTGATGAGGTGTCCCTAGAAATCGTGAATGCATTGGTGATCATTTTCTACTGTTCTATAGACTGTGGATCAGTACCTGTGGACTGGAAGTTAAATCCACTTTTTTAGAAAGGAGGGAGAGATAAAACGGGGAATTATAGACCAGTTAGCCTTACATAGGTAGTGGGGAAGATGCTGGAGTCGATTATTAAACATGTGATAACTGAGGATGTAACAAGTAGAATGGATAAGGGAGAGCCAGTGGATGTGGTGTATCTGGACTTTCAAAAAGTCGTTGACAAGGTCCCACACAAGAGATTAGCGTGCAAAATTAGAGTACATGGTATTGAGGGTAGGGTATTACATGGATAGAGAACTGGTTGACAGACAGGAAGCAAAGAGTAGGAATTAACAGGTCCTTTTCAGGATGGCAGGCAGTGACTAGTGGGGTGCCGCAAAGCTCGGTGCTGGGACCCCAGTTATTTACAAATATATTAACGATTTAGACGAGGGAATTAAATGTAACATCTCCAAGATTGAGGATGACATAAAGCTGGGTAACAGTGTCAGCTGCGAGGAAGATGCTGTGAGGCTGCAAGGTAACTCGGATAGGTTGGTTGAATGGGCAGGTGTATGGCAGATGTAGTATAATGTGGACCAATGTGAGGTTATCCACTTTGGTGGCAAGAACAGGAAGGCAGATTATTATCTGAATCTATCCTGGTAGCTGGACACTTTAATTCTCCCTCCCATTCCTACACAGACCTTTCTGTCTTCAGTCTCCTCCATTGTCAGAATGAGGCTAAATGCAAATTGGAGGAACAGCATCTCATATTTCGCTTGGGCAGCTTACAGCCCAGTGGTATGAATATTAATTTCTCTCACTTCAGGTAGCCCCGGCATTCCCTCTCTCTCTATCCCTCCCTCACCCAACTTCCCTCTGCAACTCCCTGGTTAACCCTGGGTCTCTGCCTCAGAGGGCGGTGGAGGCCGGTTCTCTGGATACGTTCAAGAGAGAGCGAGATAGGGCTCTTAAAGATAGCAGAGTCAGGGGATATGGGGAGAAGGCAGGAACAGGTACTGATTGGGGATGATCAGCCATGATCACATTGAATGGTGGTGCTGACTCGAAAGGCTGAATGGCCTACTCCTGCACCTATTGTCTATTGCCATCCCTTTCCACTCAAACCACCCCCTCTCCAGGTACCTTCCCCTGCAACCACAGAAGATGCAACACCTGTCGCTGTACTTCCTCCCTCGACTCTGTCCAGGGACCCCGACAGTCCTTTCAGGTTAGGCAGAGGTTCACTTGCACCTCCTCCAACCTCATCCACTGTATCCGTTGTTCAAGATGTGGACTTATGCAATGGCGAGACCAAAAGCAGATTGGGCAAAGGTTTGTGGAACACCTTCGCTTAGCCCGCGTGAATCAACCTGATCTCCCGGTTGCTAGACACGTTAATTTTCCTTCCCATATCTACACAGACCTTCCTGTCCTCAGTCTCCTCCATGGTCAGAGTGAGGCTAAACGCAAATTGGAGGAGCAGCATCTCATTCATCGTTTGGGCAGCTTGCAGCCCAGTGGTATGAATATTGATTTATCTCACTTCAGGGAGCCCTGGCATTCCCTCTTTCTCTATCCCTCCCCCACCCAAGTCATACTAGCTTCTCATTTTCACCCTACAAACAGCTAACAATGGCCTGTTTCCTTCATCATCGTTACTGTTTTGCATATCTTTCATTCATTGTTCTTGATCTCTCCACATCACCATCTAAATCTCATTTTCCTAGCCAGTCTGAAGAAGGGACTCGACCCGAAATGTCACCCATTCCTTCTCTCCAGCCTGTCCCATTGAGTTACTCCAGCTTTTTGTGTCCATCATCGTTTAAACCAGCATCTGCTGTTCCTTCATACGCATTATCTGAATGGTGTCAGATTAGGAAAATTGGAGGTGCAACGAGACCTGGATGTGCTTGAATATTAGTCACTGAAAGTAAGCATCCAGGTACAGCTCGTGGTGAAGAAAACTAAAGGCATGTGGGCTTTCATTGCGAGAGGATTTGAATTTAAGAGCAAGAAGGTCCTACTGCAGTTGTACAGGTACCTGGTGAGACTGAACCTGGAGTTAGTGTCAATTTTGGTCTTCCAATTTTTTGGAAGGATATTATTGCTATTGAGGGAGTGCAGGGTAGGTCACCAGATTAAATCCTGGGATGGTGGGACTGACATATGAAAGAATGGCTTGACTGGGCTTGTATTCACTGGAATTTAGAAGGATGAGAGGGTATCTTATAGAAACTTAAAATTCTTAAAGGATTGGACAGGGTAGATGCAGGAAAAATGTTCCCGATGTTGGGGGAGTCTAGAACCAGGGGGCTCAGTTTAAGATTAAGGGGTAGGCCATTTAGATGATGAGGAAAAACGTTTTCACCCAGAGAGTTGGCCAATTCAATGGATGTTTTCAAGATAGTTAGACTTAGCTCTTATGGCTAAATGAATCAAGGGATATGGGGAAAAACCAAGAACGATCATCCATGAACATGGATCTTTCTTAACTACGCCAAACAGACAAATTGCAGCGTTGCATGTTTTCTATCCTTATAACGATCCGCATAATTACCAGAACTGCATTAATCTTTAAAATGGAAATGTCATTATCACCCAGACCTTCTGCAATGAAGAGGGAAACTACATTCCCAATACGAACAGTGCAACTCACTTTCTGTAATAATCTTGATTAAAACGCGCGACCTGTAAACCAATGTTTTTTTCAGTGCTAGGTTGGAATACACGACGGTGGTTTAACCGGTCTAACAAGTGTTTAGGCAATTGTGTAACTGGAGTGCATTTGCTGCAGGAAAAGAAACAGCGTGCTGGAGTAATTCTGCGGGTCAGGCAGCATGAGCGGTTGGAAACCGGTTGTACAAGATGCCATGTACATCCGAGGTCTTTCGAAGAATTCCCAATGTAAGATTGTTTTACTCTGCGAATGATCCCGCAAAGCCAGCGAAGGCGTTTAATAAAATACTTTAATCTAAAGCAACCGTATTCATGTGTGCTTACCAGAGGTGAAGAAGATTTGTCATGGGTAACAAATTACTCAAACTGTGAGGAGAAAAAGTAGCCATAATGCTTTCCGTTTTGGTTAAAACTTCGCTCTCATTGGCCTTTACACGTTTGTTTCATCTACAAACCCTATAGTGTCCGGCCCTTGATCTTTTTTATTTGTAAAATATCAACCCATAAAATTGGCTGGTGATTGGAATGCGGAATTATAATTAACTATCATTAAAGATTGTAACTTTCTAAAAAAATCAAAGAGCTAATTCCCGCATTTAGATTGCATCAAGTTTAATTGGACCATAAACGGCCTGTAAACCAAATGCTGGAGTAACTGTGCTGGATCAGGTGGCATGTCTGGAGAAATACTCAGCGGGTCAAGCAGCATCTCTGGAAAAATATTCAACGGATCGGGCTCTTCTCCAGAGATGCTGCCTGACCCGCTGAGTTACTCTAGCACTTTATTTCTTTTTTTGCAAACCAGCATCAGAACTTTCCGTCACAGAAAATTGGCCGTGTCTGCATTTACTGTTGATTAGTCTGGAGAACGGTTCCGCCGTTTTTAAAGTTCAGAACTGAGGTCCACGAGCTAGCACAGTGCCGAATGCTCGAGGTGAGTGAGGCTTGTAGGAAGGAACAGACCTGTTCTTATCAACGTTATCGTGGCAGTGATAGCAAAGCGGATTTCATATTCAGCTTCTTGCAAACATGCAACCGAATGCCAAGGACCAACACGTGAACAAAGGTTCTTGGTTCTTGGTTACTTGGTCCTCCAAAATATTCCAACTGGAATTTAAACTGGAGGTGGTGAAGGGAGGGGTTTAGCCAGAGGGGGTTATTGGGAAGAAAGTGCCACTTTAAACCTAGTTGCATCTGGCTGGGCAACCGGTAAAGGTAAAGAACAATTGTAAGTACACGGAGGAAAGATACCTAGAATAGAGTCTTCTTTCTCGGGATTAAAATGTAACCCTGGAATTGAAAACAAACTAATCTGCAGCATTAATTATTGACACAGATCTGAGTGAAAGTGGTAATGAGTGAGATAGCAAAATCCTCAACTGGTGGACTCCACCCACAGAAGATAATCTCCCAGTCAATCCCTCAAAGTCCATTTCGCAGAACATGGAACAGCACAGTGTTTAAGAAGGAACTGCAGATGCTGGAAAATCGAAGCTACACGAAAATGCTGGAGAAACTCAGCGGGTGCAGCAGCATCTATGGAGCGAAGGAAATAGGCAACGTTTCGGGTCTGAAGAAGGGGTTCGGCCCGAAACGTTGCCTATCTCCTTCGCTCCATAGATGCTGCTGCTGCACCCGCTGAGTTTCTCCAGTATTTGTGTGTACCATGGAACAGTACAGCAGAGGAACAGTCCCTTCGGCCCAGGGCAGATGTGCCGAGCATGTTACCAATCTGAATTGCCATACTAAACTGCAAGTCTGCCTGCACATGGTCGACATCCCTCTACTCCTTGTCTGTCCACGTTCCTGTCTAAGTGTCTCTTATAGGTTGCTCTTGCATCTGCTTCCACCATGTCCCCGGTAGTGATTTCAAGGCACCTACCACTCTTTGTGTGAAAACAAATGCCACGTCTACCTTCTTTAAGGTATATATCTCCCCTTTTTCTTCTTTCTTTCCATTTTCTCTCTCTTTTCTTTCTTCTCTTTTTAATTTAATGTTCTGTTTGAAAAATGTTACATTTGAAGTTGCCAGAGTTTTTTTGTACAATTGCTTCCAATAAAATATATATTAAAAAAATTAAAACATTTTTTAAAATCTCTCTCTCACCTTAAAGCTATATAATCTACATCTGTCCAGATTCTGCTCCTAACAAACACTCTCTAATCCAGACCGACTTCATGGCGAACCCCTTCTGCACCGTATTCTCAATTTACACATATTTCCTGCAACGCAGTGACCAGAGCTGCACACAATGCTCCACGGTGTGGAAGTGACATAACATAGAACTAGTGTGAACGGATGACCGGTGGTCAGCGTGGACTAGGTGAGCCAAAGGAACTGATTCCTGTATCACTAATCATAATGAAGTTTAACCAAGGTTTTATACAGCAGTAGAATGTGTTGCCATCCTTTATACTCGATGCCCCAACCAACTGATGAAGGCAAGCATGCTCAACGCCTTATTTACCACTTCATCGTTCGTGTTGCTGTTTACAGGGAGCTATGGACTTGCTCCGCAAGATCTCTCTGCGCATCACGGGTGCTGCTATTTGCCACATATTTCCCTCTTGCATTTGATCATCCAAAGTGTAACATCTTACATTTGCCCAAATTAAACTCCACCTGTCCTCACTGTCCACAACTGTGCCCATTGTTGTGACATCAGAAACCTTACTATTCGATCCGACTGCATTTTCGCCCAAATTCCACCTAGATGCAGGACAGAACGCCACAGGAGACCCTTCTTCTCTGTGGCTATCAAGTTGTACAACTCTTCCCCCTTCTATCGTTGGGTAGACTGAGAATGACTCCAACCCCCCCCCCCCCCCCCAATCTGTGCACACCCCCAATCCTTTTCCACTCGTCGCTTGAATTTCATGGTTCATGTATTTTAGTGTTTTTTATGACTGTTGGCAGATCAACTTCCCTCCTGGGATCAATAAAGTTCTATCGTATCGTATTATTTAACAGCAGAGGGCACAGGATTGTTACACACGGAACGCCACTGGCCAGAGACCTCCAGTTGGAATATCACCCCCCCCCCCCCCCCCCTCCACTACCTTCTGTCCTCTGTCCTCAAGCCAATTTTGAATCCAATCCACCGTCACCTTTCATAAAGACAGTCTGCAGATTTCCGTTCGGTCTGCAATGCTAACGAGTCATTACTTGCTACTGTGGTCCAAACTTACCATCAAACTATGCGCACCGCTGGAGCATTGGAAATACCAATAGAACAAAGCTTACCGAAGTTCCATTTCCTTTCTCCGCTTTGTTACTAAAAGTAAACTTACTATAAAATAAACGAGGTGACCATTCTGCACAATCCCGTCACCATAATACCTCTGACGTGCAGGTATGTACCTGCGAGGTGATGTGTAAATAGAAGTTGCCTAGGGAGGGAGACGAGGAGGGAAGAAAGAGACAAGGACTTTTGCCTTCCATCACAGTGAGGAGGCGCCTGGTAGACTCACTGTGGTGGGTTTTAAACTGTGTTAAGGGTGTGTTCTGTTATTTTATTCTATGTTATGACTGCAAGGCATACAATTTCGTTCAGACTGAAATGTCTGAATGACTATAAAGGATACTTTACTTCACTCTGTACCAAAAGTTACCAGGAGGGTTGCCCATCTGCAAATGAGGCGAGAGTGTACGATGGGACCTGGCTGTCACACACACCGATGACTGAAGGAAGGCTCGCGGTTGTAGTGCGAAATTCACGGCCCGAAAATTTTAAGGGCCAATGAGTACTTTGGAAGTTCAGTCAATCTGATGTAGAGACATAAAAGTAGCTTAAAAAGCACTCGAACGCAATAACTGTCCATTAGCACGAACGGGACATAAAACAGGACAGTTCCTGAGATGTGTTCAAAGGTAGTTTATTGTATTTTCCAAATGATGTTTCTACCTTCCCGCTGTAACTAGCCTTGCTTCGGAAGATGCCAGGATTTCAAGTTCAAGTTCAAACAGAAGAGGGCGAGGTTTTCTAAGTTATCTTAACTTCGACTGTGGTAAAGTGAGAGTATTCTCGCACCGCGGGAACGCAGAGGGATTGGACTTTATTCAGTCATTTCGATTCAGGGTAAGGACATCCTTGATTTTTTTAAATGAGCAAATTAATCTGCAACATAGGAGGCTTTTTGGAATGATGCAAAACATCGTGTTGGCAGCTGGAAGTACGCAGGTTCTACATAGTAACTAATGCATCATAGCGCGGGACCCGGGTGCACCCTGACATAAAACGACCGTCATAAATTACTTAGATAGAGGTGTGCATGTAAAAAATAAATGCTGATACTAAACATGAAATCGTGGGGAGCAGTTGAAAAGATGATAGAATTCTGGAGGATCCAGTGGACTGGCAGAATGGGCGGAAAGTGGGAGGTACAATTCAGTACTTACAAGATTAAAAAAATGGCAGAAAGAACCAAGAAACTCAATTGAGACTACGCGGCACCGTTCTAAAGAGTATGCAGAAACACAGGGATATGCATTAAGGTTACAAAGTGACAGGACATGCTGAGAGAGCAGTTAATAAAACATATGGGACCCTGGGCTTCTTAAGTAGAGGCATAGAAAACAGAGAAGTAATATTGAACCTCTTTAAAGTGCTGGTTAGACCACAACTAGAATGCTGCAGTCAATTCTGGTCACCACACTTTAGAGAGGATTGATTGATTGAAAGATACAGCATGTGAAAAGCCCTTCAGCCCATTGAGCCCATTCCAACCATTATTCCAACCTGTTCACACCAGATGCAATTCACAGAGGTCATTTAATGTACAAACTCGCACGTCTTTGATATACGGGAGGCAAGTTTAGGCTGGAGTTAAACTGGGGTTATTTTGCATGGAACTTAAGTGGACAGGAGCTTTAAAGGAGAAGTACATAATAAAGAGAGAAGCTGCTTCCCTGCCTGGATCTTCCCATATACAGATGGGGATTCAGAGATGAAGGTTAGGAGAAAGTTCTTTCATACAGAGTTCATTCTGGAACTCACTGCATGGAAGGGTGCTGGAAAGAGATAATCCAATGATAATCCTTGAGGAGAAATAATTTGCGCTGAATGAAAGAGTGAGACAATGGAATTGCTCTGATAGGAGCTCCTAAATTCTCGAAAGTTGAAAGCAAAGTCTAAAGCTGACATGGACTCAATGGGCCAAATTAGCTATTCTCTGTTGCATTCAATCTATGATTATTGAACTGTTATCTGCATTAAGGACTTAATTAATTTGGATCTCTGTATCACACTTCAGTTTTGACAACCTGCAGCTAATTAGAAAGTCAGAAGATTCTAAATTCAAGCTTCATCCCAGAGACAAGGATAAAATTCCCAGCTTGTATTCCACTGAGCAACTGCTGAAGAAGTTATCGTTTGGATGAAACTAAAACCAAGGAGTGTGGTTTACAAAGGCAAGTTGTGCACAGGTAAGTGCCTTTGGCACTACTTTGAAGCAGTGAAATGAGTTGTTTTCTGCAGTGCCCATGGTCGATATCTATTCCTTTGAAAAACAAGTTACTTGGTCAATATTCCTGATGTTTGTGAGATCTCGTTCTGCGTTAATTGGCAGGTATATTTTCTATAAAGCAACAAAGATTACAAAATAATTTATTAAATGTGAAACACTTTAGACAATTTATTCAGGAAAGAACATTACAATCTTCATGTTAATATCTCCCAAAATACCTTTGGCTTTTTACAACCTTTCATAAAACACGTTTAACATTGTAAATCATCGAAAGGCATGCCATGGTATCATAACCGCAGCACATCTATCAGAGACAAACAAGGAGATATCAGATGTTAGAGATAGATTCATGCAGCATTTTCACATTTTCCAATGAGAGACCATTCCACCCATCAGGTCTCTGCTGGATCTTGGAGGATTTCCTTCATATGGTTGTAAGTTCATAAGGAATAGTAAAATTAGGCCATTCGGCCCATCAAGTCTACAACATTCAATCATGACTGATCAGGGGTCACAGTCTAAGGATAAGGGGGAATTCCTTTAGGACCGAGATGAGGAAAACATTCTTTACACAGAGAGTGGTGAGTCTCTGGAATTCTCTGCCACAGAAGGTAGTTGAGGCCAGTTCATTGGCTATATTTAAGAGGGCGTTAGATGTGGCACTTGTGGCTAAAGGGATCAGAGGGTATGGAGAGAAGGCAGGTACAGGATACTGAGTTGGATGATCAGCCATGATCATATTGAATGGCGGTGCAGGCTCGAAGGGCGGAATCACCTACTCCTGCACCTATTTTTCTATTTCTATGTTTCTATGTATCTCTCCCTCCTAACCCCACTCTCCTGCCTTCCTATAACCTCTGACACCTGTGCTAATCATGAATCTATCTATCTCTGCCTTAAATATATACACTGACTTGGCCTCCACAGCCTTCTGTGGCAAAGATGTTCACTGATTCACCACCCTCTGACTTCAGCCCCAATCCTCCATGTATTTCCCAAAAACAGATTCCCCATGATTCTCCAGCCACCCATATACACAAGTTGCAATCGACCTATCAGTGCATCTTTGCGACATTAGGGATAATTGTGTGGACATATCAAAGTCTACTGATAGATTAATTATAAATGATGAGACATAGATTACGTTTGTCGCAATCATATACCACTTTGTAAATTGATATCAACAGATGCTGTCGACATTTTATAAAATGATATCCCCAAAACATTGTTTTACCAGCAGTCCATTCTCTGAGAGTGGCTGAAAGTCCTCTGCTTTTCTTGCAGATGTATCAACCATAATTAATCATAGATATTTATGGTCATATTTATTTTATGATTATGTTTACTTAATAAATAAGAAATAGTATAATTTTATATTTCACTGCTCACACTTCAATATCAGGCTTTACAAATTATTATATTTCTTATTTAAACCATTCAACAATTTTGACTATTTTTTAATATGTCTGCTTTTGCAAAAAGTCCTCACCCCTGCAGAGAAGGGCATATTTTACTCCCCAAAATGTATTTATTTTCTTTACATTCTACCTTTAGCTGTAAGATTGTAAGCAACCTGCTAATCTCCCAGTATTCAATACTCAAAACGCCTCATGCAAACTTCTTCTTAAATCGGTTTCCAAAATGTTAATTTTATCACACAAGACCTCTTCCACAATGTTTTAAAACTACACATTAATTGGAAATGATCTGCCTTGTTCGTATATTTAGTGAACATTTACTCCATCACAATGTGGGAATCAGGTTTGCACGCTTGCGCCTATTTGGGGTAAACTAATCATTGCTAAAAGAGCAACAAAACACATCAGTGGCAGTAACGCACACGTGTCAAACACAATGAAAGATATTTCTTTGAAATATCACACTGAAAAGAAGCTAAATAAGCTAACTCCATCATAAAGTTCGCTGATGACACCACTGTTGTTGGACGAATCACAGATGGTGATAAGAGTATCGAAGTGAGATCTGCCAATTGACCAAATGGTGCCAGCACAACAACCTGGCTCTCAACATCAGTAATGCCAAGGAACTGATTGTGGACTTTGGTAGGGGAAGGATGAGGACCGACAATCCTGTTCACATCAATGGGATGATGGTGGAGAGGATCAAAAACTTCAAATTCCTGGGCGTGCATATTTCCGAAGATCTTTCCTGGACCCAGCACACTGATGCAATTATAAAGAAGGCTCATCAGTGACTCTACTTCTTGAGAAGATTACAGAGATTCAGCATGTCAAAGAGGATTCTCCTGAACCTCTACAGGTGCACAGTAGAGAGCATCGTGAATGGTTGCATCGTGGCCTGGTTCGGCAACTTGAACGTCCAAGAGCAGAAAAGACTGCAAAAGGTTGTGACCACTGCCCAGTCCTTCACCGGCTTTGACCTCCCCACCATTGAAGGGATCTATCGAAGTCGCTGCCTCAAAAAGGCAGCCAACATCATCAAAGAACCACACCATCCTGGCCACGCACTCATTTCACCATTGCCATTAGGAAGAAGGTACAGGAGCCTGAAAACTGTAACGTCTAGGTTCAGGAACAGCTTCTTCCCTACAGCCATCAGGCTATTAAACACGACAACAAATAAGCTCTGAACTATAACAGACTATCATTATTATTGTACTATATTTGTTATTTATTGAGATTGAGTATGTGTGCATGTGTATACACACACTGTATTTTTTCTTCTTCTCCCGTTGTGTACTATGTTCACATAGCAAGAATTTCATTGTCCTATCTGGGACATATGACAATAAAACACTCTTGACTCTTGAATATATAAAAATAAAATAATTTGAATCTATCAATAAAAGTAAGGAGAGTCATCACCAATCCAATGAAGTCTGAAGAAGGGCCTTGATCCAAAACGTCACCCATTCCTTCTCTCCAGAGATGCCGCCTGTCCCGCTGAGTTACTCCAGCATTTTGAGTGTCTTCGATTTAAAACAGCATCTGCAGTTCCTTCCTACACATTCTCCAAATATATGTGCAATATTACTTTAATTACTCCTTGATTTCTCCATTGAACTAACGGCACACTATTGGAATGAATATCAGAATGTTCCAAAGTCCTTTACAACCAATTGATTACTATTGAAGAGTACAGCACTCACGGTAGTCAGAGGTATCCACAGGCTCCTAAAAAAAACCTTAAGACCTGCACCACCCCTATTCCATGTAGAAATCAACTAAGTGCTTTGAACTGATCCATAGCAAAAGCTAGAATGAAGGAATTCGAAAGAGAGCAGCAAGCCACCGTTTGTGTGCACGCCGACACACACACGTGAGTCAGTAAAGCATACACCAAGGATCTATAATTTTTCATTGAGAAATCAAAATGCAGAAGCTACAAGCTATCTAAGACCCCAAGAAATCGCAAAGGTTTTCATGGGACTAGTCTAGTCTCATGCATCCAGACCTATGCATTCCCAGATTTTACTCTTCCACCAATAGCTCTGTTTGAACTAGCATATCTAAAGCCACCCAAATTGAATGGGAGACTCTTGATAAAGTACAGCAAACAATTTGTTTTCAGGCATGTTACAATTTTCTAACTGGCACTTCAGAGGAAACAGCTGGGCCAGGCTGGGGAAGCAGCTGGACCAATGGAGAGGCAACACTGAGGCAGCTATTGGGCTCTGGGATGGGCCAAGCCAAAGAAAGAATCACGCCAACAACATGGCCAGAACAAAGGAGGAGCTGCACAATGGATGGACAATGGTGACGAGCAACTGGGCCAATGGAGGAGAGCAGCGAGAGAGCGGCTGGGCAACCCATGATCAATCTGCATATTTCATTAACCAGCACCTGTCAAGTCTGCCTTGTGCCAGAGTAGAAAAACATCATTGTGTTGATGTAGAAACAAAGAACTGCAGATGCTCCTGAATACACAAAATGACACTGGTGTAACTCAGCAGGTCAGGCAGCACCTCTGGAGAACGTGGATAGGTGACGTTTCAAAGTCTGAAGAAGGGGCTCGACCCAAAAACTTCAACTATCCATGTTCACCAGAGATGCTGCATGATCTGTTGTGTTACTCCAGCACTTTGTGTCCGTCATTGTATTGATATTTTGCATGTTAAAGACTACCATTTGCAAATCGGAAATGTTTCTCCTGAGTTGATAAATCTTTTGCTGTGCCTTTTGAAGCAGTTTAGAGAATGGGATGGAGGCTATTCAGTGGTGAAACAATCAATTATGATTATACTCTGAAAAAAGAAAGAAAACCCTAAAACAAGGATTCCCTTAAAGACCTCAATTAGGATTCTGTTGCCTTAAAAAACAGGGCTTAAAATGTTCCCCTTTAGCATGAATGATGGATTAAATGGCTCACAGTCACAAGTCTATGAGTTATTCCCCTATCCTACTTAGGAAACTTGAACGGAAACCTCTGGAGACTTTGCTCCCCACCCAAGGTTTCCATGCGGTTCCCGGAGGTTTTTGTCCTCCGGCAACCACCTTCAACTAGCATCGCAACCGGCTTCGACTAAAATATTACAGATTTTTAAATCGGAAACCACTTTCGACCATTAAGGAGACTGACAAAATCCTCCGGAAACCGCATGGAAACCTTGGGTGGGGCGCAAAGTCTCCAGAGGTTTCCCTTCAGGTTTCCTAAGTGGGACAGGGGCATATAAGTCCAGAGTGTAAAAGTTATTTTCTGTTCAGTTGCAGCTGTCACCTAACCTTACACATGATTGGTATGCTTGGAAGTAATTTGCAAATAGGAGACTAACTGGTGTAAAGGTAGAAGGGTCCAAGCAAAGAGAAAGGCAGGAGAATCTGCAATTTCAGGAAGGTTGCTGTATCAGTAATCTGCAGACTCTCTGCTTTTATCTGGTGGCATTAATATTTTATGTGCTGACAACCTATACAGATAAGATTGATAACCTAAATATTGCTGAACCTACAAGCATGTTAAAGGCCCCAGGAGAAAAATCTCCTATCTCCATAGTACGGGTATGCATTCAGCACATAGGTGATATCACCATCATAATGTCAGCAATATTTCATTGTATCATGAAAACTGAATAAGCACTGATTAATAAACAATAGACCATTACGGCATCGGATTCTCCGCTAATTTACTGTAATCACTACTGAAATGAATAGCATAAGCAAGTGAGAGGTTCTGTGTGTCAATATGAGGAGCAAGCACAAAAATTAACAAACAGACCACAAAGGTAAGAATGACTGTTTTTCACTGTACCTTGGCACACGTCACAACAATGAACCTAAAACCTACGCCTAACTGAGCCATGTACAACTTGGCACAGAGGCAAGCAAATCAGAGAGTGTGGCCCAAAGAGTGGCATAGGAGAAAGGGGTTTCAATTTATGAAGCACTGGCAACAATACTGAGGAAACAGAGCTGACTCAAGCTTTACTTGAATTAGACTGGGTCCAGTGTTCTGGAAAATTTAATAATTAGGGCTGTAGATGAAACTTTAAGATAACTAATGGATTTACATATGGGGTTACGATAAAGGTTAATGTAGAAAAAGGGACCAGGCAAGAGCACATTTTAGCAAAATGAACGAGAATAAGTAGTGTCAGAGAACAGTGTTGTGTACTGGGGGGGGGGGTCTGTGGTCCTATCAGAAGAGGATCATTGCTGTTTCTACTCATAGTCATAGTCTTCGAGGTCAGAAACAGATCCGCTCACCAACCAAATTTATGTTGACCATCAAGCACTCATTCACACAAATTCCATTTTATCACAGATCGCGATTCTCTCTCCCCAGATTCCCATCTATTTCTGCCAGATTCTGAAGCACACCTTTAGTGACCATTTAACCTATCAGTCTGCAGGGATGCAAGAGGAAGCAGGAACTGGGGCAAGAACTCCACAGGGTCACAGGGGGAATGTACAAACTGCACACATACACCACTAGAGGTAAGGATTGAACCCAGGTCATTGAAGCCATGAGGCAGCAACACTACTGGATGTGCCATGGTGCCTCTACTATGCTGTCCATCTTATACACGTGGAGTTAAAGGCCCATCCTTTTGCGTGCTCCAGTGAATTAATTAATGATGGTTTGGAGCTTGTTTTCATACTGCAGCTTCATTGCCGAGGTTGGGAAGACCTTGGTTGTGAAGTGTAATCATCAGAAGATTAGCTCATTCCTATAGAAAGTTTCTTGGAATGAAAGTATAGCATTGCAGTAGGAAAAGGGGTTGGGTGACTTGGTCAGCGTACTGGGCAAGCCATGCTCAACTCTAGACTGCCAAAGCAGACATTCTGTGATAGAAATAAATTACCAGGCAAACTGAAGAAAAGATGCAAGGATGTCATAAGGTCATATATCATGCACATAACCCCTTCAGCTCAACTTGTCCATGCTGACCAAGATGCCACAAGATAGTTCCATTTGCACACGTTTCATCACCAACAGACCACAATCAGTGAGGCTCGGTGACAAATCATCCTCCATGATAATCCTCAATACTGGTGCTCCACAAAGATGCATTCTCAGCCCCATTCTTTACTCCTTATACACCCACAACTATGCAGGCAAGTACAAATTCAACTCAGTTTACAAATTTGTGGACAACACCATCATAGCGAGCTGGATATCAAATAATGATGAGTACAGGATGGAGATTGAGAACCTAATAACTTGGTGTCAAGACAACATCCTTTCTCTCAATGTCGGCAAGACAAAAGGCATAGTGATCAACGCCAGTAGGTGAAGAATACCCTTAATGGCACCAAGGTATAATTGCTTGAAAGCTTCAAGTTCTTTCAATATCATCAGCAACCTGTTCTGGACTGACCATATTGAAGTAATGGCCAAAAAAATCCTCTACTTATTTAGAAGGCTGAGGATGTTTGGCATGTCCCCAACAACTCTCACCAACATGATGCGCTGTAGAAAGCATTTTATCAGGATGCATCACAGCATGGTTCGGGAACAGCTCCACAAGATATTACAGAAACGTGGCACAACTTAGACCATCTCGCAAACCAACCTCCCCTCCATTGACTCCATCTAAACTTCACGCTGTCTCGGCAAGGCCAATCAAGGATGAGTCTCACTCTGGACACACCTTCATCTCCATCAACTAGGGTGCTGTCCCGAGAAACCATTTACTTCATTGGACACCCTTGGGGTGGAAGATTGCAACCTTCACGTGGTCCACCCTGTTTCGACGAATGCAATCAACCCAGCGTTCACAATCAAATAAGATCAAATAGAACAAGTTGTCCTACAACTTTAGGATGTGCACGCCATACGCAAGAAGAAGAAGATTGGACACCCTCAAACTATCTTTAATTGCATTTTACTGGACTTCATGTTGCATTAAACATTATTCCCTTTATCCTGTAGTTGTGGAAGGCTTGATTGTAATCGTCTATAGTTTTCCCACCATGTGGTTAGCATGCATCAAATAAACTTTTCTCTGTACCTTGGTACATGTGGCAATAAACTAAACTAAACTAAACCTTTCCTCTCCATGTACATGTCCAAGTGTCTTTTAAATGCTGTTATAGTACCTGCCTCAGTACATCCTCTGGCAGCTCATTTCATTAACCATCACCTTCTGAGTGAAGAAGTTGCCCCTCAAGTTCCTATTAAAACTTGCCCCTCTTACCTTAAACCTATGTTCTTTGGATCTTGTTTCCCCTATCCTTGGTAAAAGACTCTTTGGCCTATGCATTACCATTGTGAATTGATAAATAATGCATTCAAAGTTTATTTTAGATTAAATGCACCAGATTCCAAAGAATCCACAACTGCTCCATGTGGAAAAGGAGCTTTCGGGATGTTTTGGTGGTTTTGAGAACTTGAAGCAAATAATTGTTGTTCCATCATTTTTAAATAATAAATTATATACTTAGGAAAATGTCAGCAAAAATAGGATGGGGTTCATATCGCATGTTTCAACACATCAAATCTAAATTAAGATTGCACTAAAAAGCAATTACTGTTTGAAAAATTACAAATTCACAAAAAGGTTTTTTTAGCTAAAAAATTGCAGGAACTATCAGTCCATAGTGTTTAATTTGCATACATGGTTAGTTTATAGTTGTAAACGAGTTTATTTCTGCTGTTACTTAATATTTTTTAGAACAGAAAGGAATTAACTATAAGCCTTAAATTAAAATAAGACATATGTACAGTATTAATCAAAGTGACGTTTAAAACAAAAGTATGACCCAATTCTGTTGCTCCAGAATTACACACAACTCTGGATTCTACTTAAAGATAGATACAAAATTCTAAGTAATTCAGCGGGACAGGCATCATCTCTGAATAGCACGAATGGGTGACATTTCGGGATGTGAAATGGCAGCCATTCCTGCTATCCAGAGATGCTGCCTGTCCCTCTGAATTACTCCAGCATTTTGTGTCTATCTTTGGTGTAAACCAGCCTCTGTAGTTTCTTCCAACAATCTGGATTCTATTTTTTTTTATCCCTATAAATATGTAGGGCGGAGAATTCTTTTTTTTTTTTTTGTTAAATATTTTTATTAGAAGTAAGTACATATCAAAATAAAAATATACATGTTGTATACATTCTTAATGTTATTAATATTAACAGTTATTTCTAATTTGTACTTCTATGAATTTTTCATTTTTTATATAGATAGAAAATATAAGAGAAAAATAAAATAAAGATAGAAATTCAGAAAAATGAATGAAGTATTAAGCAGTTTGTACATCATTGGAGATATATCATGGGTTATTATATGTAAATCTTCGTCTATTTCTTCGTTCAGGCATCAGTCAGGTTCTCGCACCGAACCACTTTCACCCTTTAAATATTCAATAAATGGAGACCATATCCCTCTAAATTGATCCAACTTGCCCAGAAGGACAAGTCTTAATCTTTCAAAATTAAGTGTCTCAGACATTTCAGTGATCCACATTTTAATTGTGGGGGATGTAGGACCCTTCCAAAATTTCAATATACGTTTTTTCCCAATTATTAAACTGTAATCAATAAAAATTATTTGATTTATTGTTATTAATTGATCTGTTTCTAATATTCCTAATATTATTAATTTTGAGTCAGGTAGCAAATTTGTATTAACAACATTCGAGATTATCTTAAAAATTTCTGCCCAAAAGGTCGTAATTTTTATACAGTTTGTGAATGAGTGCGTTAGATTAGCTTCTAAATATTGACATTTATCACACATGGCTGGTATATTTGAAAAAATTCTATGTAATTTTGATTTGGAATAATGTAATCTATGTAGTACTTTAAATTGCATCAAGATGTGTCTAGCATTTAACGAACAATGATGTATATTTTGTAAACTTTCATTCGATATTTCTGGTCTAATTGTTTGACCTAATTCGTTTTCCCATGATTGCCTATATGTTTCTGTCATTGGTACATCATTTTCTAATAAAATATTATAAATATATGATATCAATTTTTCTGTATTTGGATGTTTATTGAGACATTCATCTAAAATTTCTGCCTTTCTATTTCTAATTTCCTGTGTGTTTGATTTTACATAGTCTCTGATTTGTAAATATTTAAAATAATCTTTTGAATGTAATCCATAAATTTGTTGTAGTTCTTGAAATGAAAGAAAGGAGTTTTCCCTGTAAAGATCACCCACCCTATTAATTCCATAATTTTCCCATTGTGAAAAACCTTTATCCATCATTGAAGGTTTAAATGTGACATTGTTTACAATGGAGAAAGCTAGTGGTATACATTCCAATTTTAATGTTTTCTAAAGTTGTTTCCAAATACGTATCCCACTCTCTATTATAGAGTTTTCTTTACAGGTTTTCTTAGGTAGTTTGACATTGGCGAATAAAATCGTACTAATGTCAAAAGGTGTACAATCTTCATTTTGAATGTCAATCACATGAGCGACTGAGACTAGGATAGAAGAAACTCCACCGAGAAAGAGTCAAGAGTATTTAATTATTGTGTGTATCAACAATGGAACAGTTTTTAACCCATTAAAAGTTCTCATTTCCAACAGCTACCGTGCTATGTAGCTTCAGCATTATTTTTAGTTTTAAAAAAATACAAAGTGCTGGAGTAACTCAGCTTGTCAGGCAGCATTTCTGGAGAACATGGATAGGTGACATGGATAGAATAAAATTCGTCTGAAGAAGGGTCTCGACCCAAAACGTCCCCTATTCCTTCGCTAGGTTTAGACCTGAAATGTCTTACCCTAAAATACTTTCAATTATTTTTTTCCCCTGGTTAAAAGATAGAATCGCTCAGTCCTTTTTATGAATTTGCAGAAATTGAGTTTAAAGAACTGGAACATGTGCAAACAAACTGCATCTGCCAGCAACAGTCAAGCTTGCATTAAAGATATATATTATTTTGACAGGGAAACATTTGCAATATTTGTTTTCAAAGCAAATGATCAGGCTCTTTGCTACATTTATTTCTTGATGGTAATGTTTTATGAAGCATTTAAGACGTTGGAATGCACCTTTTATACCTGCACAGAGCTAAATTTGGAAATGTCATTGTAATTTGCAAAGCAATAAAGGGGACTACTTTTTTGTAGCTAATCTATAGCCTGTGTACTCAATTACCATAGCATGTACCCTACCCAATTTTACTGTTCATCCCCTAGTACACTAACATATGCTCTCTCACGTTTATGGGTATTGTTAGTTATAAAGGTTACATAGAATAGCAATCAGCTCAGACTATTATACGTAATGTTATACATGCAAAGAAGAAAAAAATAATCGCATTATATTCATGCCATCACTAAAATGCATAGCGCAGCATAGAAAATTGATAGACAATAGACAATAGGTGCAGGAGTAGGCCATTTGGCCCTTCGAGCCCTTCACCGCCGTTCAATGTGATCATGGCTCATCATCCTCAATCAGTACCCCGTTCCTGCCTTCTCCCCATATCCCCTGACTTCGCTATTTTTAAGAGCCCTATCTAGCTCTCTCTTGAAAGCACCCAGAGAACCTGCCTCCACCGTCCTCTGAGGCAGAGCATTCCACAGACTCACCACTCTCTGTGAGAAAAAGTGTTTCCTTGTCTCCGTTCTAAATGGCTTACTCCTTATTCGTAAACTGTGGCCCCTGGTTCTGGACTCGCCCAATATCGGCAACATGTTTCCTGCCTCTAGTGTGTCCAAGCCCTTAACAATCTTAGATGTTTCAAAGAGATTTCCGCTCATCCTTCTAAACTCCAGACTGTACAAGCCCAGCTGCTCCATTCTCTCAGCATATGACGGTCCCGCCATCCCGGGAATTAACCTTGTAAACCTACGCTGCACTCCCTCAATAGCAAGAATGTCCTTCCTCAAATTAGGGGACCAAAACCGCACAGAATACTTCAGGTGTGGTCTCACTAGGACTCTGTACAACTGCAGAAGGACCTCTTTGCTCCTATATTCGATTCCTCTTGTTATAAAGGCCAACATGCCATTTGCTTTATTCACTGCCTGCTGTACCTGCATGCTTACTTTCATAGACTGATGTACAAGGACACCCAGATCCCATTATACTTCCCCTTTTCCCAACTTGATGCCATTTAGATAGTAATCTTCTTGTTTTTGCTACCAAAGTGGATAACCTCACATTTATCCGCAGTAAACTTAATCTGCCATGCATCTGTCCACTCCCCCAACCTGTCCAGTCACCCTGCATTCTCATAGCATCCTCCTCACAGTTCACACTGCCACCCAGCTTTGTGTCAGCTGCAAATTTGCTAATGTTACTTTGAATCCCTTCATCCAAATCATTGATGTATATTGTAAATAGCTGCGGTCAAAATTGATGATTTTGAGAAATACCTTTTCAAATATCAGCTCTCCTCCCTGCATGATGAACAGTATCCACTGAGAATGAATAATTGGTTGAAGATTTTTATGGTAAGTTTAATACAGAAAATATATATTAGAGCAGATAATGTTTCAATGCTATTGATTGATGAAAGTAGAGTTTACCAGAATGCAGAAAAACCTAGTCAAGATCTTTAAATTTAGTTTTAATTCGTTTGGAAATAAAAATACAAAAATAGCTTCAATTTCATGATTCACATTTGGAACAAAGAATGGAAAAATCTAAATTTTCATAAAATGAATGTGCGTTGGCACAGTCACAGTTAATTTTATTGTGTTCTGCCTTTTACAATTGGATCAAGAAGATTCTAGAGTTACTGAAAGCTACAGGATCCCAGGAATTAGTCGGTTAACCCATGTTGAGTGTTTGTCGGCACTGGGCCTGTACTCCCTGGAGTATAGAAGAATGAGGAGGAACCTCATTGAAACATACAGAACAGTGAAAGGCTTGGATAGAGTGGATATGGAGAGGATGTTTCCACTTGTCTAGGCCTCAAAATTAACGAACATTTTTTTAGGAAGAAGATGCGGATACATTTCTTTAGTCAGAGGGTGGTGCATCTGTGGAATTATTTTACACAGAAGGCTGTAGAGGCCGTCAGTTGATATTTTTAAGGCAGAGATAGATAGATTCTTGATTAGTACAGGTGTGAGGTTATGGAGAGAAGGCAGGAGAATGGGGTTAGGAGGGAGAGATAGATCAGCCATGATGGCGGAGTAGACTTGATGGGCCGAATGGCCTTATTCTACTCCTATCACATGACCTTATGAGAGGGAGGGTGGGAGGTATTATTTGAACAACGAATTAAATGTTCATGCCTTTGGTTTTTAAGCTACTTGTGCCTGTATCTTGTATGGGACAAGATACAGGCATAGCCTCTTTATATCATAAATCTGCCATCAGGAATAAAAATCCAAAAAGTGCAAATATTTGAAATCAGAAATAAAAACAGAAAATACTGAAAGCACTTAGCATGTGTGGAGAGAAAGAACGTTAACGTTTCAGGTCAGTGACTCTGCAACATAACTTTAAATCTGGTGAACAGCATCCATCGTTTGTGGGTAGACAAAAATGCTGAGAAACTCAGCGGGTGAGGCAGCGTCTGTGGAGCAAAGGAATAGGTGACTTTCGGGTCGAGACCCTGCTTCAGACTAATTTTTTACCATCGTGTGTGGGATCAGTGCACAATATTCCAGCTACATGAATGAGACGGAACAAAAGATGAATACACAGAGTTCTGCACGGTGCTTTTTACAGATGGACCGCAATCGGAGAAGAAATGTGCAGCGAGGGAAAGTCTCCGGGTAGCGGGCTGGTTCAATCTGAAGTCTGCGGATATGGACTATGGGCGATAAAGATCTGCAAGAGTTTCGGCAGCAGTGGGAGGAGGAGATCTCTGGCCGCGGCTGCTCCAACAGGGGAAAGGGCTCAAGTTGGGAGGAGAGGAGCAACAGCAAAAGGCGGCGGCGCCAGGAGGGCCCGGGCCCCGGTTGCCATGGAGACGGGGAGAGCCCGGGGTCGGAGCCCGAGCCCGAGCCGCCGCCGGCCCGCAGCCCTCCGCCGCACAACTACTTGCGCCTGGCGGTGAGTTTGCTGGAGGGCCGGACCAGCCCGCTGAGGGACCGCATCCAGAGCGCAGGCCGCCGCGGCAGCAGCCGCAGAGGGGCGGGCAAGCCGGGAGAAGGTGGCGGCGGCGGCGGCCCCGCAGGCCGCACCGCACAGGGCCCGGGCGGAGGCCAGAGGGAGAGTCTGCTCGACCAGTTGATCAGCGACCTGGTAATCACCACCCCCTCTTCCTGCTCCTCCTCCTCCTGCTTTCATCGCCACTGGCTGTCAACGGTTAATTGTCAGCATAAGATAATCGAATCGGTTCATTTACCTTCAGTTGGCACTTTATGTACAACTCGAGGTTATTACTGGGAATTGTTGTTGTGTTCACTTGTGCACTTGCATTGACTTACTCTCCATTACTATGAAGAGTGCTCACAACGCGGCGTGTGTGCTGTCAGATGCGTGTTATTAGTGATCAAGGAAGCCGGGGAAACCAAAGGCAGATGCGGAATTCCCTGGGGAGAAGCTCAGTGCTCGATATTGCTACAACGCGGTTATTTGTGGTTGTGCTGCACCATGAGTCAAACTGTTTGATCACTGATGAGTTAAGGTCAGAGGCGCAGCTGACAGTCGTGATACAACAATTTCAGAAGCTGCAATTTTCGAATCACTGTAAGTGGTGCTCTCTTCTAAATGCTACTTACTAGCGGAAAATTATGTTTAGAAAGTGAGCTGTATGTGGGAGTGAAAGTCATTAGGAACTAACCACCAAACGATCCCAAGGGTACTGTTACTGCCTCTTCATTACATGTGCGAAAACTCTGCTGCAAGTCATGAAACTAATTGAAGATTATTATTTGCGAGAAGTATTGAGGTTAGAAAGGGTACCCCGATTCACACAAGTGGTTATTTCCGGGTTGCGTTTGTTTGTTTAAAGATATCAAAATAAAAGTTTTCAAAACATGGAATTACAGTCATTTAAGTAATTGAGAGTGCAGAGTTTATTTCAACAATTAAAATATATTAAGATGTTATCGATGCTTGTAAGACGGGGAAGATGAGAAGAAGCTTAATTCAATTGGATCATTTCATTTGTGGTTAAATATTTCAGAAATTAGTTGATTTCTCAGGAGATTGATGGTAGATACATTGATGGCAACACATTCATGGAAATTCACAATTTTTGTTTTGCAAAGTTTGTATGAATTTCATATTATTTTCCAATAATTACAGGTGGAACTGTTGACTGCATTTTAATTTTTAAATGCACTATACATTTTTTTAGAGCTTCAGAATGTTGATAGAATTGTGGTGGCAATGATTCCTGATAAGGTGGCAGAAACATAATTTCATCAATTTCCAGTCTTAATATTTAAGATTTTCAAGTGTATAATTATATAATCAAGATTTTACAAATAACAGTTGCACAGCTAAAATGCAATATTTGACTGTTTTCCCAGACCATTCTAAAGCAATTTTAGGGGATTTAATTTGATATTCATTTTATTATACCGTTCCCATTGAACTATGGCAGTAACTGTAACGCAAAAAAGTTGCAGATAATGTATATCAGTTTTTAAAAATGTTGCAAATGCTCAGCAGCTTGCACAGGATCTGTGGAGAGAGAAACAGATTTGATGGTTTTTGGTAGGTGGTCTGGCTGCAGATGGAGAGAAGGTGGCAGCGGGTTAAAGGAAGGCGCTCTAGAGAGACTGTGCTCTGCAAAGAATGATAGTGCTAACTGAGATGATGAAAGTTTGTCAGTCACAGTTGATTTGTATAGTGGAGGTGTGAAGCGAGGTAGATGAATGAGGTCAGAGGAAAAACAAAACACAGAAAATGTAGACACAGGAACTGCAAACGTTAGTTTACAATAATAGACATATCGTGCTGGAGTAACTCAGCCTTCTTCAGACTGAATCTGAAGTAAAAGTCGAATTTTGAGATGTGTAATTCTAGAATAATGAAAAGCAGTCTGGCATTGGGTCATAATTCTGTGTTTAACATTCTTTTGATTAAAACTGCACTTTGCATGCACTTGCATGCTTTATTGTGTTAAAAGATTCGTTGCATTGATTCTTTGCCATGTATTTACTGCCAGAAATGCAGTAGGCGGGGAAGCAGCTAGTATTGATTTATTCAGATTAGAGTTTTTTCAAAACATTAAAATTTTGACTATTTAATTTTAGACAAAAGAAGTGGCACATGTTGCTTACAAGACTGGAACTGATTCCAAAGCGCTCTCTGTTTTTCTTCTTGTGTCATTGTTTCAGTTTATTGTAGATTAATTGATAGAGATTGGTTGTGACTATCATTTGTCAGGACGGTAGCATCGAAATTCTGCAGATTGTTCCATGGTTGTGCCTGTATGCAGTAAGTGGGCAGGACCTACACCTACACAGTGAATGGCATGGCTCTGGGTAGTGTTGTAGAGTAGAGGAAACTAGGAGTGCAGGTGCATAGTTCCTTGAAGGTGGAGTCGCAGGTAGATCAGATGGTCAAAAAGGCTTTTGACACATTGGCCTTCATCAGCCAGAGTATTGAGTATAGAAGTTGGAAGGTCATGTTGCAGTTGTATAAGATGTTGGTGAGGCAGCATTTAGACTATTGTGTTCAGTTCTGGTATATGTTATAGGAAAGATGTTGTCAAGCGGGAAAGGGTACAGAGAAATTTTATGAGAATGTTGCCAGGACTAGAGAATGTGAGCTATAGGGAAAGGTTGAGTAGGCTGGAACTCTATTCTTTGGAGCGCAGGAGGATGAGGGGTGATCTTATAAAGGTGTATAAGATCATGAGAGGAATAGATCGGGTAGATAGATGCACACTCTCTTGCCAAGAGTAGGTGAATCGAGGAACAGAGGACATAGGTTTAAGGTGGACATAGGTTTAAGGTGAAGGGGAAATGATTTAATAGGAATCTGAGGGGTAACTTTTTCACACAAAGGGTGGTGGATGTATGGAACAAGTTGCCAGAGCAAGTAGTTGAGGCAAGGACTATCCCAACATTTAAGAAACAGTTGGACAGGTACATGGATAGGACAGGTTTGGAAGGATATGGACCAAATGCGGGCAGCTGGGACATGTTGGCTGGTGTGGCCAAGTTGGGCCAAAGACTCATTTTCCACAGTGTATAGGGCCTGTTCCACTTGGCAATTTTTTTGGCGACTGCTGGCGTCATTGATTGACGTACCAGGTTGCCGAAAAGCCGTCAAGACTTACAACAAGCTACAACGCAGTTGATATCAAGCTGCTACAATTTAGGTCATCTGGCGTCACAATTTTTCAGGACCTGGGACGACCACAACAGCAACAAAATATGGCAACCTATGACCGCATAGTCGTCAAACAACGACAACCGAGGTCAACCTATGTCCACCTGCGACATGATACGGCAAGATACGACAAGCTACGACATTGTCTGCGACATCTGAATACAACACAAGACGAGTGACGCCATTTTGATCCGTTTCTTGATGCAGGCACTGTCGCCGGTGGACGTATGATGACGCAGGTTGTCGCTAAAGGAATTCGCCGAGGTCATGGTTTTGTGACATCCTACGTCACCTGGCGTCAACCTGGCGACAACCTACGACAGTACCTAAGACAGGAGACGGCAGACAACATCAGGCAACGTCAAGCCCACTGTTGCTTCAAGGTTTTGAACATTTCAAAATCCAGCGGCGATAAGAAAAAAGTGATGACACTTGCGGAGACTTCTTCTTCTTGCATATGGCGTGCACAGCCTAAAGTTGTAGGACAACTTGTTCTATTTGACCTTACTTGATTGTGCACGCCAGGTTGATTGCATTCGTTGAAACAGGGCGGACCACGTGAAGATTGCAATCTCCCACCCCACTTGCGGAGACAGCTCATGACAACACAGGCGTCAGCCTGTGTCACGCCGGGACCATGAGGCGACAGCCTATTTGTCATCTGTCGCCGAAAAAAGTCGCCAAGTGGAACAGGGGCTTATCATGACTCTATGTTTAAGTGGGTGCTTGAGCCCCAGTTACTTACAATGCATTTCCAAGGCTTGGCTGAGTGACCAAATATTACATTCTTAATGTGAAAATGTGACTAATTATGAGGATACAAAGAAGATTCAATAGATTATTAACAAACCATGTGAGTGGGTAATAACTAGACAGATGGAGTACCGTGGGAAAATATGAGTAATCCACTTTGATAGAAACAAACAGAAAAGCTGTTTTTTTTTGTAAATATTGATAAATGAGATTACAAAATGTTGAAAATTCAATGGAACAAGAATGTCCTTGAGCATGGCAATGAAAGCTTGGCGTGCAGGCAGTTTGGAAGCAAAGTGGAATGTTAGGCTCTATTGCAAGGAAATCATCGGCAGCTCTCAGTCTCGAAAGACCATGCTTCTGCGCTACAGTGAGGTCCCTGGGTCTTTGCACACGTTGCCAACATCTGATATGGCTGACCAGCCCAATTCTCGAGTGACAATCTTTGCCACAGTGGGAACAGATAAAGCAGCCCATTGGGGTTGTAGAAGCCTGTTTCTTGCTGCTGGCCCTCCTCTCTGCAGCACGCAAGTTCCTGCCCGCACCCGCCCTCCTAAACCCCTACCTGGACAATCTCACGCCATGTGCAGAGATCCTCTGCCTTAGTGTCCCAGTTGTCAGTGTTTATGCCACAAGCCTTCATTTCCCGCTTGCAGACATCTTTGAAGCAGAGGACAGGCCATCAGTTGCAAGCTGGCCATTCAAGATGTCCTTTGGTATGTGGCCATCCTCCATTCGTCGAACATGGCCAAGCGATCAGAGGCGTCGCTGACTCAGCAGAGAGTACATATTGGGGATTCCAGCATGCTCCAGGATGTTGCTGTAGGGGATGCGGTCCTGCCAGGAGATACTAAAAATCAGTTTCAGGCATCACATATGAAAGGCGTTTACACGGCGCTCCTGGTGCATGTATGCAGTCCATGTCTTGCTGCCGTACATGAGGGTGCTCAGGATGCATGCCTGGTACACACATATTTTGGTGTTTTCAGCAAGGAGCTTGTTCTTCCACACCCTCTTAGCAAGCCTGGCCATGGTGGCTGCCGCTTTCCCGACTCGTCTGGTGATTTCTGTGTCCAGAGACTGGTGGGTGGTGATTGTAGATCCGAGGTAAGTGAAATCCTCAATCACTTCCAGCGTGTGGCCACAGATTTTAATGCAAGGTGCGTGGCTAGCGCCCTGCATTCTGATGTTTGTCTTTTAAGGCTGATTGATAGCCCAAACTCTCTGCAGGCATGGGCAAATTTATCAATGGGCCTCTGCAGACCCTTCTCTGTATTGGATACAAGTGCTGCACCATCGGCGACGAACATTTCTCTGATGAGGACTTCCTTCACTGTTTTAGCACGCAGGCAAGCCAGGTTGAAGAATTTCCCCCTCGGATCTGGTGTGTAGATAGACACCATCCAGGGATGACTCAAAAGCGTAGATCATCAGCAGGGAGAACAATATCCCCAAGAGGGTCAGTGCCAATACACAGCCTTGCTTCACACCACTGATGATTGGGAAAGCGTTCAGATGAGGATCCATCGTACACAACGGTACCTTTCATATCCTTGTGAAAGGAGATGATCATGCTGCAGAGCTTAGGTGGGCAGCCAATTTTCTCAAGCAGTTGGAGCAGTTGCTCACCAGATCGAAGGCTTTGGTAGGTAGACTATAGGTAGAGTGGCTTCTGCTGTTACCTGCACTTCTCCTGGAGCTGTCGCACTGAGAAGGTCACGTCGATCGTGGACCTGCCTGCTCTAAAGCGACACTAGGATTCTGGGTACACATCCTCAGCCAGCACCTAAAGCTTGTTGAGAACTACCCGTACGAAAACCTTGCCCACAGTACTCAGTAGCAAGATTCCTCTGTAATTATTACAGTCGCTGCGGTCCACCTTGTTCTTGTAGAGTGTTACGATGGCAGCATCATGCATGTCTTGTGGGACTTCACCTTCCTCCCAGCACAAACAAAGCAGACCGTACAGAGGTGGCAGAAGGGCATGTTTTCCTCACTTGTTGATTTCTGATGGTATTCCGTCAATTCCTGGACATAGAAACATAGAAAATAGGTGCAGGAGGAGACCATTCGGCCCTTTGAGCCAGCACTGCCATTCATTGTGATCATGGTTGATCGTCCCCAATCAATAACCTGTGCCTGCCTTCTCCCCATATCCCTTGATTCCACTAGCCCTTAGAGCTCCATCTAACTCTTTCCTACATCCATCTAGTGATTTGGCCTCCACTGCCGTCGGTAGCAGGAAATTCCACAAATTCACAACTCTCTGGGTGAAAAAGTTTGTTCTCACCTTAGTCTTAAATGGCCTCCCCATCTAGCTTGTCCAGTCCTTTTATAATTGTAGATGTTTCTATAAGATCCCCCCTCATCCTTCTAAACTCCAGTGAATACAAGCCTAGTCTTTTCAATCTCAGTGACTGGTGTACCAGGACACCCAGGTCTCTCTGTACCTTCCCCTTACCTAACCTAACCCCATTGAGATAATAATCTGTCCCCTTGTTTTTGCCGCCAAAGTGGATAACCTCACATTTATCTATTATACTGCATCTGCCACGTGTCTGCCCACTCACTCAACATGTCCAGGTCACCCTGCAACCTCCTAACATCCTCTTCACAGTTCACACTGCCACCCAGCTTTGTGTCATCCACAAACATGCTAGTGTTGCTCCTAATTCTCTCTTCCAAATCAGTAATATATATGGTAAACAGTTGCGGCCCTAACACCGAGCCTTGCGGCACTCCCCTTGCCACTGCCTGCCATTCTGAAAAGGACCCATTCACTCCCACTCCTTGCTTCCTGTCTGCCAATCAATTTTCTATCCACGTCAACACCCTACCATGTGCTCTAATTTTAGTCACCGGTCTCCCGTGCGGGACCTTATCAAAGGCTTTCTGAAAGTCTAGATACACTACATCCACTGGCTCCCCATCATCCATTTTACTTGTCACATCCTCAAAAAATTCCAGACGATTAGTCAAGCTTGATTTTCCTTTCATAAATCCATGCTGACTTGGACTAATCCTTTTACTGCTATCCAAATGCCCCATTATTACCTCCATGCATTTCTTGTGTTGTAGTTCTATCTTCTTTGCTCCAGTATTTTCTACCATTATCGGATTCTGACATATTCTCCCTTGATCTCACCTCAGCACATTCACCTGCTTTTTATAAGAAATTCATTGAATGCAGATGATAGTGTATGACTGAAACAAAACTAGTGACCTTAATCACATAGAGAAAAGAGCAGCAAGAACTCAGGAAAATCGGTGGTGGTCTGCATCATTGCCCTGAGTTTGGGATGTTATATTACCAGGGATCTCACTTAACTTTTTTTCCCTGTTGCCAGCCGGACAACCTAGGCAGCTTTTTAGGTTGCCAAATGACAATTTAGGTGGTCATTTAAGACGGCTTGCATGATGCGTGCGATAATGTGCTCGGACAAAATGCGTAGTTACCAGTCGGAACTATGCTCAATGAAGCATTTGCATATTATTTCTGCTTCAAATAAAGTCACAAATTAAACATATTCACAAACCAAGACATGATATATACCATAATGACATGCAGCAAAATTATAATACAGTATCTCAACACTTTTTACACATTGCAATTAATGCAATTTCTATTATTTCTTTCAACTTCCAAACAAAAATGTGGTTGGATTACTCAGCGTATGATCAACCTGTTTCAATAAATCCTGGACCATGGTAACATATATGTTTAACCATGCACACTACAGATTGATGCAAGCATGTTTTCTGTGAAGGACCAAAAATTATGACATGGCCATAGCATGGGTCGTTATTGCTATTGGTACAGAAACACTCTGGATATCCACATAATTTATCCACAACAAAATATACAGGTTCCAAGGAAATGTCTAAAGGCATTTTATGATCATAGTTGTTACAACCGACTATACCCATCTGACAGGTTAAACATTACATTAACATACAAGAGATGGCTAAAGGACATAACTGCAGCAAATGTTATTTTGGTAATATGTTTAAAGGTGTCAAAATGCCACATTACCGGACATTCAGATTAGATTCATGTGTTGTGAACAGCAATGAAGATACCCAGTTTGTACGCACTAGATTAAAATATTTTTATTGATAAACGCTGTTTCCATCATTCCCACTTCAGAATTATCGTTAACATTTCAACTGAAATATCTCCTGACCAAATTTGTGATGTATATGACTGACTGTAGAAGTAAAACCTGGATAAATCCAACGTATAGTTGTGAATGTTGCTCATTAAATAACTACAGTACCGAATCGGGTGGGGGGGGGGGTTGAAAAGGCAATCGGAGAGGAATGGATGGATTGAGGCAGGGGAATTAGTGCATGTTGGTTGGAGTATGTAAAATTGTGAGGGGAGAGCACGGAGGATGTCAATGTGGTTGAATGAGGGGATCAGTACGGGATGGACGGGGGGATCTGTGCAGGATGAATGGGAGGTTCAGTACAGGATGAATGGGGCTCATTACAGTGTGGATCGGAGGGTCTGTGCAGGATGAATGAGAGGAACAGTACAGAATGGATGGGGGATTAGCGCAGGATAAATGGTGCAAAGGAAATAGGCAACGTTTTGGGTCGAGACCCTTCTTCAGATCGATTCCCCCATTCTTCTTAAATGTGGAGATCAGTACAGGATGGATGGGGGGGATCAGCGCAGGATGAATGGGGTTCAGTACAGGATGAATGGGGGTCAGTACAGTATGGATCGGAGGGTCTGTGCAGGATGAATGGGGGGGCTCAGTACAGGATGAATGGGGGGAGCTTTACAGGATGGATGGGGGATCAGTGCAGGATGAATGGAGAGTTTCAGTACAGGGTGAATGAGGGGATCACTACATGATGAATGGGGGGTGGTACAGGATGGATGGGGGGTTCAGTGCAGGATAAATGGAGGGGGAGTCGGTACGGGATGGATTGGGAGATCAGTGCAGGATGAATGAGGGGATCAGTACAGGATGAATGGGAGGATCAGTAAAAGATGAATGGGGAGATCAGTAATAGACAAATGGGCAGATCAGTACAGGATAGATGGGGGGGATCGGTGCAGGATAAATGGGGGGGGGTCAGTATGGGATGAATGGGAAGATCAGTACAGGATGGATGGGGGGGAGCAGTGCAGCATGAATGGGGGGGGGGGAGCAGTGCAGGGTGGTTGGGAAGGAGGCTCAGTACAGGATGAATTGGGTGACCAGTGTAGGATGAATGGGGGGTGGCAGGAGAATCAATGCGAGGTGGATAGGGAGATCAGTGCAGGATGAATAGATGGGGAGGGGAGCACGGGATGTCAGTGAGGACTGAATAGGGGCGGGATTCGGGATCAGTGCGGGATGGAGAGGAGGGGTCTCAGGATAAGGGGGGTGGAGGGGGGCGTACAAGAGCGAGGGGGGGGGGGTTGTGAGGAAGGAAGGTCCATCATCGCACCACTGCCATGGCCATCCCTGTCCACCACTAAGTGCCGCCACTAAAGGGGGAGGCAGTTGGGAACTCCTCGCCACCGCCTCCCCTCCTCCGCCAGCTGACAGGAAGGTGCGGGGCCGAGCGGTGCAGATGCTTCAGACGGCGGAAGGGGGCCTCCTCCTTCCTCCCTCCTCCTGGCCTCAGCATGCGTGAGGGACTGTTTTGAAAGCGCTGTTGGCCAGCAGCGGCGGGCGGGGTGCGGGTAGAGGAGGAGGAGCCGCTGTGCGTGGCCCGTCTTTCTTCCGATCCTCCGTCACCCCGCACCTAGTATCTTTGCCCCGCACTACAGCTTGTTACCGCCGCCCTCACGAAAGGTCACGTTCCTTTTCTCCAGAGATGCTGCGTTACTCCAGTTTTTTGTTTTTATCTTCCGTATAAACCAGTATCTGCAGTGCCAAGCTGGGCAAAATGACTGTATTTAGATTGCCTGGAGGAACTTTGGGTGGCCATTGGTATCCGGGCAACCGCTAATTTCGAACCCTGATTGCAGTTATTCAAGACCGTCAAGGTTTGGAAATAGGCACAAAATGCTGGAGTAACTCAGCAGGGCTGAAGGAATGGGTGACGTTTCAGGTTGAGACGCTTCTTCAGACTGAGTCTGACATCTGAAGAAGGTTCTCGACCCGAAACGTCACCCATTCCTTCAGCATTTTGTGTCTACGGTGTAAATCAGCATCTGCAGTTCTTTCATAGGTTTTTAAATATATTGCTGCCTCTAAATCCTAGAACTCTCTACACAACAACATTGTGGGAGTACCTGCACAGGAAGGAGTACAATGGTTATGTGAATTTCTGCAAGGCCACATTCTTGTACCCTCCCTTCAATTTCTTTCCAATATCATGGAACATATTTTGCTCGCATTTAACAATGAGTCCATTTCTTTTGCTTGCTTAAGTATTCTGGCATCTTAGTTTTATTTCATTGAATTACACAGAAGCAATCAATCACTATTAATTTAAGAGATTACTTTACTAACTTACATTAAATGGAATCATGGCCTAAATTATTAGAAAGGGAGATTAAACATTGAGGTCAGTAATTAAGTACAAAACAAAAATTGCTTTCGATGCCAAAGATACAAAGCACTCTCATTGGGCCTCGAGCTATTTTCCACCTCCATTCAATGAATAATGTAGTAGTCAATACACAGTCAAAATATTGAGCTGCTGCAAACCATATTTTAAAACAAATTATTTTGCAAAGTAGCTTCCCCATCAGGAAATTGATTTATACATCTTGAAGTTAGTAGTATTTGAATAAATATTTCATGGAGCATATTTAACACTGTTCAGAATAAGAAATGGAACAAAATAGAATCAACATCTTGCAGCGCTGGAGGAGCTGTGCCAGCCTTTGAAAAAACTGTCTAATTAGTCTCACTCCCTTGGTTTTTCCCATGACTCCTTCAAAAATCTATCCAATTCCCTTTTGACATTTGCTATTAAATCTGTTTCCACCACTCTTTCAATCAGTGCATCCTAAATCATAACTTATTCCATTAAAAATTCTCTTTTCCCTTCTGTGTCTTTAGTCAATTATTTTGCCTTTGGTGACTGATGCTCATACCAGAAAATAGCTTCCCTTTATTTATTTCATCGTAATTGCTCATAGTTCAGAATGTTTGTGTTTGTTCCCTTATTTCCTATATGGAGATCAATCCCAGTTCTGCAGCTTCAATAATATAGAAATCCCTCATTCCTGTTATAATTTAATAAATTAGCAATGTTACAAAATTTTGGGATTTTAAAAATCAAGTCTGCAATTTATCCCATCAGATAAAGCATAAAAAGAAGGTTAATTTGACACCTAATTTACTTTCATATCTTCAGTATTAAGAAAGTTATGGCCATTTTCATACTCGGAAATGAGCATCTTGCTTCCCATTGCCTTTCAATTGACTTAACTCAGAAGCTGTGATCTGGAAAAGTTAAAAGTCCATAACATTCTTAAAAATTAAGAGAACTCAATGAAATTTTCAGTTATTATAGATTGAAGCATTCTGAAACAAATATTAAACAATCTTAGTGTTAAAGAAGGAACTGCAGATGCTGGAGAATCGAGGGTTACACAAAAAGCTGGAGAAACTCAGCGGGTGCAGCAGCATCTAAGGAGTGAAGGAGATAGGCGACGTTTCGGGTCTCGACCCGAAACGTCGCCTATCTCCTTCACTCCTTAGATGCTGCTGCACCCGCTGAGTTTCTCCAGCTTTTTGTGTAACCCCCCATTAAACAATCTTACTTGGATTACCTGAAATTAAAGCATATAATTAGTTAGTTATCTAATTGTAGCTAATTACAAAATTCAATGAGTAGATCTAAACATCTATCAATTTCTTAAGAAAAGATAAACTTTTTTAAAATTGCCTAAGTGTCCAAATAACATTCACACAATAATCCACAATATAACATAATTTTTAAATTTCATTTTCATGAATTTCTGGGCCAAATGGAAGGAATTTAGTGTTTAATGCCTGTAAATTAATGGCCATTTAAATCAACTAGCGAGTGGGTTTTAGTGGAATGCGGTGGATTGGAACGTTGCGGTTAGCAGTGAAGTCGGGGGGAAAAATACTGTTTGTTCATACATTTTTTGGGGACCCCATTTCGCAACATAAAAATATTATTAATGCCTCCCGAAAAACCAACTTTTAATATAAAAATAAACTATTTACCTTTTTTTCTCCCCTACGCAAAATGCTTCCGGTTGTCTGCGGTCACGGCTTTTGAAGGTGATTTTTAAATTACTCTAGTTAATAAATAATCTAGAGTAATTTAAAAATACCACCATTCATTAAATGTCGGAGTGATTTTTCTTCAGCAACCAAATCGCCCGACATTCATCGATTATCCAGGCCTGTTGAAAAACGGCACTTTAAGCCCGCCCCCCTCTGCAAGGCGCGAAAGTCACGCACACGGGGAGGGGCAGAACTGCAGCGCCGGTAAAGGTAAGTTTTGTAACATACCTAAATAAATCTCCATTGTATCCTCTGTTAAGGCCCAACATTCATTCTGAAGTATGACACTCAGAAATTAACGCTGGTTAACGTGGTCTAGCAGCAGTCTGACCCATGATTTATAAGGTTTAGTATAACCTCCATGAATTTGTGCTCTATGTGTTGATTTATGAAGACAGAGAATCTTGTAACCTTATGTTTTTGCAAGTTTAATGACTGTGGTGCCTGTGAAGATTTTCATCTGTGAACCCAGCTCCCTGCCCTCAATTACAAATGTATCACTCAGAAAAGTAGTTGCATTATAGAAATCACCTTGTAAAGGAAGAGACAAAATATCTTGATTACAATTTATAGAATTAAAAATGCTCTAGTGATATAAGTAATTATTTAAATTGTGAGTTTATCCAGAGAAAATACATGTTGCTATTTATCTATTACAAGACTAAGTGGGACCCATTGGGTCCCAGTCACACGGGAGGCCTGGCAACCCATTCCCCAAAGCAATATTCCACCCCTCACCCGTGTCCCCTAACTGCGCAGGCGTGGCTCATTTCCCCATATCCCCCAGCACTCCCTCCCCCTCCTCTTCATGGGAAGGAGGGGAGGGAAGGGGTGTGTGGGGTGGGAGTGGAGGATGGTAGGGTGTTGTGTTTGTGGGCAGGGGGTGTGGGAGGTGGGAGGGGGGGGAGGAGGGTGTGGGGAGGGGGAGGAGGGTGTGGGGAGGGGGAGGAGGGTGTGGGAAGGGGGGAGGGTGTATGTGTAGGGGAGTGGGGTGTGTTGGCAGGGGGAGGTGGGGGGGAGGGATGGAAGGTGTTTGTGGGCGGGGAAGGGTGGATGGGGAGGTGTGTGTGTGTGATGGCGCAGGAAGGGGCGGACTGTCCTGGAAGAGATCAATCCATGCGGCGCTGACTGGCAAGAGAGGAGATCGATCTATGCAAGCGCGGTTTTTAAGATTTTTAAACCGCGCTAACTTTTACAATATACCACCGATTGGAACAAACCTTTTTGCACTCGCAGCACAGGAGAATAGTGAGTGAGTTGGTGAAAAATCGTAGCGCTATCGCGTACCGTTTTTGCGCAAACAGCGCAAACCGGAAGAGCACAAGATCAGAGTTTTAGCTATGTATAGATAGATAGATAGATAGATAGATAGATATTTGCCTTGAATTTAGCTATATGGTCCTTGCCTCAAGAAATATGGTGACGAGGTGTTAACCTGAGTGTTCCTAAAGGGACCCAAGTTGGGGTTGGTGAGATTGGTGATGCCACTGTTGATGGCACTTCTGTTTTGATGATTTCCAAATTCAGCAATAATATGTGTAGCTTTAGATTTCAGTATTTTTAGACTATGAATTCCAACTTTTATGGACATTCTGCTATTGTTGAAATATGTAAACAGGGCCAATGTAAAATATAGATAGATTCAATAGTATGGAATTATAGGTATGGCAAGAAAGAAGCATATGCAGAAAAATAAAATGATCAGGTTACTACAAGCATAATTAATTTTGACAGGAACATGTATTTAATTTAAATATCTAATGTAATCTATTGCTTTGAAGTGCATTATCTAATCCTGTATGTTCTTCTGTTGCAGAATGAAATAAATGAGATTCCCTTTTTTGATATTGACCTGCCTTATGAGCTGGCGCTGAGAATATTTGCGTATCTTGGCAGAACTGAACTTGGAAGATGTGCTCAGGTAAATATAACAGTTGAATCTCATTTTGAAGAAATGTTAAAGTGCCTTTTTCTGTTGTGCTTTTCATCTTGTAATATTTGATTAAAGATCTCAGAAGATCTTTCACTGAATGGAACCTCAATCGAGAAACCTTGAATGTGAATACTGGAGAATTGAAAGAGAAGATGTAAGCTCAATGATGCTGAAACAATCTGTAAATTTGTAACGGACTTCATCATAATCATCTTAACTCACCCAGTCTATTCAATTGAAACGCCATGAATTTTTTTAAAATTCAACTAATATCAAGATATCTGCTTACATTGATTTAAAACGTGATCTGACTAATGATTAGATTAAAGTTGTGGGTTTGATGGAGTTGCAGAACCAATGTTTTTATTCGTTTCCATTTTTCATAATGTTGATGAAACCCAGAGAGCAGTGAAACGCACCTTCTTATAATGAAGGTATTTAAAAACAATGGCTCCTAAGAAATACATGAATCATTTGGGTCATTTGACGATTTGATTTTTTTTCTTGAAGTTGTAAGCGTAAGTGTGGTTGCTTGCACATTGGGGAGGTAATGGTAATGTTCCTTGAAGTTTGAATTGGATGTTATATCCATAACCAACATGGAATATTTAATCTTCATAACAAAAAAAACGTATTTGATTTTCAGGTGAGTAAAACCTGGAAGGTTATTGCTGAGGATGAGGTACTTTGGTATAGACACTGTTTAAAGGAAGGGTACAAAACAAAGGCAGATATTGGTGACTTCATCGGCTGGAAGGCAGTTTTGCGAGATTCCCTGGAGAAGGAACAAACACTGCAGACCAACTGGAAGGTAATCTCATAATTCCTTAAAGCGTTATTAGTTATTTTATAAGCATGAATACATTAAGCAGTCTGTCCTTACAAAAGCAATGAAAAATTGTTGTTGTATTTCAATTATCACACTTTCACATTTCTGTGGCAAATTTTCCATCGACAGCAGTGTACTGAGAAAACTTCCCAGAAAATAGTCGCTACTTTACTTTGAGTAAAATTGACTTTTATTCTTTTAGCTAAGTAATTTACAATTTAACTACCACGCCGTAAAGAAATAAATTGGAAAGTTGCAGACTAATTTAGTTCACTTAGATTGTTTTTGGTCTCTTAAATAGCACATCCTTTTGTTAGCACCACTCATCCACTGCAAGTAAAAGTGAAAAACACATGAACTATTCTAACTGATTTTAGCAGGGGTAATGATGAAAGAATTATGATTTGCTACAGTATTCTCTGAGTGCTCTACGTGATGAGGAACATAGATAAGAAATGCATATTCTGGTTCTTTATCATCATCTGGGCATTTGTAGTGAAAATGTTCATGTGAATTATGCTGAATGTAGAAGATTTACTCTGCAAAGGTTTGCACCTGATGCACACCCGTGAAAATTTGCTTCTCTATTTAAATATCCACCATTGACACCTATGAACCAATGTCTTCAATGTGACTGGTGAGGGGGGGGATGGTGGATGGTTTTTGACACTGGTGGCCTATGACTTGTGTGTCTCAGGGATTTTTGTTGGACCCATTGCTATTTGCAGTTTGTATCAATGCTTTGGATCAGAATGCTAAAGCCATGATTAGTCATGGGCCTGTCCCACTTAGATGGCTGTAGGAGACAATGCAGTCGCCACATGTTCGCAGGTGGTTGCCAGGGGGTCGTCTTCATGGTCGTGAGGAGCTCATTGGCTCATTGGCTCATTGGGGAATAAAAAACGTAAGCAGTAGTTTTCAGAACCAAGGATAATCAACATGTAATGTTAAATGTCCGGCAAGCTTCACAGCCGTGTATCTCTGGCTTCTTAAAAGTTGTCTCCACCCCTTCTCCCTCCTTCTCCTCTCTCCCCATCTCTTTTAAAGTACTTACCGTACACTGTGCTGTAGACGTCTTAAAAACAGCGCCAACCTTCCTGTTCATCGCGGTGTATGTCTGTATCACCTTGAATTTCACTCAGACAGCACTCCCCCGCCTGCCCTGTCCCCCGCCTCCATAACGGGCTGGTGAAGGAAGCGATGTATGTTTGTGTTCCACTCTGACAGTCGCAGTTCCAGTTGCCGGTTTTTCAGGTGACTGCTGGCAACTTGACAGTCACCGGCAGTCACCTGAAAAATCGCAAAGTGGAACAGGACCATAAGTTTGCAGATTACACTACAGTGGGTGGTATCATAGATAGCGGAGATGGTTCTAAAAAATGACACCACACTATGTTGATCAGTTTGGCAAATGGGCTGAGGAATGGTTAATGGATTTTAACGCAGATAAGATGTTGCATTTTGGGAAGTCAAACCACGGACTTTCACAGTGAATAGTGGAGCTCTGGCGAGTGTTGTAGAACAGAAGGATTTAGGAATGCAAGTACATGGTTCCTTGAAAGTGGTATCGCAGGTCGATAAGTTGGTCAGAGGGCTTTTGGCACATTGGCCTCCATCATTCATAGTATTGAGAAAAAAAGTTGGGATAAACACAAAAAGCTGGCGTAACTCAGCGGGACAGGCAGCATATCTGGAGAGAAGGAATGAGTGACGTTTCGGGTCTGACCCTTCTTCAGACTTTGAAGATGGGTCTCGACCCGCAATGTCACCCATTCTTTCTCTCCAGAGATGTTGCCTGTCCCGCTGAGTTACTCCAGCTTTTTGTGTCTATTTTCGGTTTAAACCAGCATCTGCAGATCCTTCCTACGCATAGAGGTTGGGATGTTATGTTACAGTTGTACAAGATGTTGTTGAGGCCGCATTTGGAGTATTGTGTTTAGTTTTGGTCACCGTGTCGTAGGAAAGATCTTGTTGAGCTGGAAAGAGTGCAGAGAAGATTTACGAGGATGTTGTCAGAGCATCAGGATGGGCCTGAGGTGTAGAGAGAGGTTGGGCTGGCTAGGACTTATTCCTTGGAGCACAGGAGGATGAGGGGTGATCTTATATAGGTGTATAAGATCATGAGGGGAATAGATTGGGGTGGAAGATTGCAACCTTCACGTGGTTTCGACTGTTTCGACTAATGCAATCAACTCGACGTGCACAAACAGAAGATCAAATAGAACAAGTTGTACTACAACTTTAGGCTGTGCACGCCACATGAAAGAAGAAGGGGAATAGATAGGGTAGATGGACAGTCTTTTATCTAGAGTGGGGGAATCAAGAACCAGACGACATAGGTTTACATTGAGATTTAGTTTAGCTTATTATCATCACATTCACTGAGGTACAGTGAAAAGCTTTTTTGTTGCGTGCTGTTCAGTTAGCTGAAAGACTATACATGATTATAATCAAGCCGTCCACAGTATACAGATACAGGATAACATGCAACAACATTCAAACTAATTGAACATTCATTATTTTGGCAGCAAAATTTAGTAGCTGAGATTTCTTTAAATTACTTTCTCTTCCTTTTCTGAAGACACTCACACTTATAGCATAAATGTCTATAAGTGAAATATCCTTCAGCTACTCATCCAAATGATCTATATCGGTGAGACCAAGCGGAGGCTTGGCGATCGTTTCGCCGAACACCTCCGCTCGGTCCGCAATAACCAACCCGACTCCCGGTGGCTCCGCACTTCAACTCCCCCTCCCATTCCGTATCCGACCTCTCAGTCCTGGGCCTCCTCCACGGCCAGAGTGAGCAACACCGCAGGTTGGAGGAACAGTACCTCATATTCCGCTTGGGGAGTCTGCATCCTCTGGGCTTAAACATTGAATTTTCTCAATTCTGTTAACCCTGGCTGTCTCCTCCCCTTCCCACCTCTCCCTCAGCCCTCGGGCCCTGGCATTCCTTCTCTCTCTATCTCTCCCCCACCCAAGTCGCACTAGCTTCTCATTTTCACACTACAAACAGCTTACAATGGCCTGTTTCCTTTATCATCGATACTTTTTTGCATATCTTTCATTCATTGTTCTTTATCTCTCCACATCACCGTCTATATCTCTCGTTTCCCTGATCCCTAACCAGTTTGAAGAAGGGTCTCGACCCGAAACGTCGCCTATCTCCTTCGCTCCTTAGATGCTGCTGCACCCGCTGAGTTTCTCCAGCCTTTTGTGTACCATCCAAATGGCCATTTCAACTTCTATCCATGCACATGTTCACAAACTGCTTCAGAGAACTGAGGCCAATTTTGGTGCCTGATAAGTGAACCGGCATAAAATGAACCTGTCAGAAGGTGGTCTGGGGGGGGGGGGTCTTGTTTCAAAATCATGCACTGCATTAATTTGTTGTTAAACTGATCAGATGGGGAAGGCTTTTCCCACTTATGAGTGTTGTGGACAGCATATTTTCTAGTGTGCCGTCATTTCTATAACTATGATGAAGCTGAGTTTCAATCACACAGGTCTTTGATAGTACTTATAGTACTGTAGTACTTGCTAGTAGTATAGTATTTGATAGTATAAAAATGTGAAAATTTGGTATAGAATTTACTTTTCTAGCTACTTGGTGGGAAGATTAATTTATAATTTGGTATTTATGACACTTTAAAAAAAAAATGGCTATCATTGTTTTTGAAAACCAAAAACAACCTCCCCTCCAATTCTTCTTTGCATGCCGAACGTCCAGCCTCTTTTTTCTATCCGTAAATGGTGATGGACTTGTGCTAGCAAATTGGAGAAATTGGTGACAGCAGAGTGCAGAAATAGTCTACAATATTTCTCTGATCCTATATATTAAAAAAAACCTATTTAACCTACAGGAAAATATGTTTGGCGGATGACCTCATTAATGCCAGTGCATGTGAGGAGGTTTTATAACTGCTGCTCACTCATGCAACAAAACAAAAACATCTTTTGTTGCTCAGAGAATCAAACTCTTGCACAAAATATCACATGCATAATATTTACTAAGAATTTCATCTCCACCACCAATTCTGCTCCTGCAACCACCACCCATTGACACATAGAAACATAGCAAATAGGTGCAGGAGTAGACCATTCGGTCCTTCGAGCCAGCACCACCATTCAATATGATCATGGCTACTCATCCAAAATCAGTGCCTCGTTCCCACTTTTCCCCTCATATACCTTGATTCTGTTAAATCTAGAACTAAATCTAACCAGAGACGGCCAGAGATTGTGGATAATTGAGTACTTCATTGCACATTTGATCACTGCCTGCTGTAGTAAATAAGAATAAAAACGGATGAACGGAAGTTGGATGCTCAGTAAATTCATTAGAATTCACAGTAATATTTTTGTTCTGAATTACTGTTGATGGTCTTAAAGTTGGGGGTGCCCCATTTGTCCATAAATGTCATTATCACATTTTTTATAGGTTGTAGATTTATATATTGCACTCCAGTTCATCAGCACTCATTCTTGATCTCACTGCATCAATAAACCAGTGAAGTGGCCAGTTGCAAGTTTAATTTGGTATAGAAGCTGAACAGTTTGTATACTTGAAAGATTGTCTATGTATTTCATAATGGTTTCTTTCCCGTATAAATTGTCCAAGTGATACGTAAATTAGCAGTGCCATGATATTGATTCATATTTTACATTGTTGCATGACTTTGGGTATGAAGAGAGATTCAATGTGCTGAAATTGTTTTCCCTGGAGTGAACACAGCTGAGGGGTGACTTGATAGAGATTATTAAAATAATAAGTACATATATTCAGAATTTTTTTCGAGTTAAGGGAATCAAAAACAAGTGGGCATACATTTAAGGTGATGAAAACGAGGTTTACAAAGAATTTGAGGGGAATTTTTTTAATACACAAAATGGCTGATGGCTGAGACCTGCTGCCAGAGGAGGTGTAGGAATCAGATACAATCACTACATTTGAAATGTATGCTTCCAGGCACTTGATTAGGCAATACATAGAAGGATATGGACCAGTGTAGATCGGCAAAAAGGTTAGCACAGATTTGGAGGGCCAAAGGGCCCACTTCTCTGTTGCACAACAACGGACTATTACAGTACTTGTGTAGTTTTAGTTGAGAGATACAGCAAGGAAACAGGCCCTTTGGCCCACCGAGTCCACGCCGACCAGCGATCCCCACACAGTTACGTTCTCCTACATACGCTAGGAACAATTCACAATTATACCAAGCCAATTAGCCTACACACCTGTAAACCTTTGGAGTGTGGGAGGGAACTGGAGAGTCCAGAGTAGAGCCACGCAGGTCAAGGGGAGAACGTACAAAATCCGTACAGACAGCACCCATAGTCAGGATCGAACCTGGGGCTCTGGTACAGTAGGGCAGTAACTCATCTGCTGCGCCACCGTGCCGCTTTCACGCAACATATAGAGCAGCTATCTGTTAAAGAGGATCAAAAATGAATAATGTGGTAATCTTTGCATTAAAAAAATTAGTACAGGAATTTTTGAAGTGTGATTATATTTTCAGGCAATTTCTCTCTTTACTGCAATTTTGTATCCAGACTGGCCAGTTAAATATAACTAGGAGTTGATAACGAAAGGATGCAAACAGTGAAACTAGCAGAACGACGAGGATGGGGGAGGGAAGGAGAGAGGGGAAATGAAAGGGTTACTTGAAATTAGTGAGATCAATATTCATACCGCTACAAAGACAGAGACACCTATTCCACTCCATTGTTTAGCTCCAAAGCGTTACCTAAATAAGCCACCATCACTGCTGAAAAAATGATTATGTAGCATTTAACCATAAACATTATTTTTACACAGCCAGACTCCCTTGAATTTCCATGACCAACAAAATGATTTGGAAAGCATCATGCTTTGTTATCAGACATCTGAGATAGTGCTCTATTTAAACAGTATTATGTCAATGATGACAGAAAGATTTGGATTAGATTACTGTGTACATTATTTTCTTCTACCACTATCAGAGTTGGATCTTTTTGTCTCTCTGCCACTGCATGCAAATTGTTTTTAGCTTTTTTACCTTTCCACCTCTCCTGGACTCTGGAAACATATTAAACATTTTAAAACATGCCTTCTGCCACAAATGTTTAATGTCAAGCGTTCCAATTTCTCTCTTTGCAGCAATTTTGTATCCAGACTGGACATTTAAATATAATATCTTATCAGCATAGACAAGGTAGTAGATTTTCTTCTTTGGCTGGTGTGCTTGAGGAGACCAAACCACATTTTTTGCTCTCAGTACCTTTGTGTGGATTACAGTTGTACACACAAATCCCGTTTATGTTGACTATTTTAATTTGTTTAAATCCCAAATTTCTTGCGAAAGAATATAATTGTTAAATATGATTCAATTCAAACTTTTTTGATGTTCCACAAGACCTTTTAATTTCCAACAGAATCGGATTGGTGCTGCAAGCCAGTTACATTATGATGTCGGTGGAATATTATGCGATGTTCATTCATGCAATGAAATGATAGTTTCTGGGTAAGAAAATATCTGTATTTGAATGGTGTTGTGGTAGAATTAAAGAATTGCATGTTAAATAGTAACAAACAGTAGGTAGGTAGAAGGCCAAAATTTCATCGAGGGGTGGGAACCAAATATATTTGATGTTAAAAATGCTTCTGAATTCTTTGATTTTTAAAAAACTTTTTTAATGTTGTATGTATGATAAAATGCATGTGATTTCTTTTGCATTTTGCTTGTATTTTATTTTCTGTGGTAGATGTTATTGCTGAGTAAGTACAATGCTGGTGAATTATCCCTCTTAAAGTACGAAAATGTGAAAATCTTTAACTAATGGAAAATTGAGTTATTGTATCTCTGTTTGTTGTTGCGTACTGTGTTTATGAGCCACTCAGTATTATGAAATAACTACAGTTACTATTGAAAACATGTGAAATTATCAATGAACAAATCAAAATTTGTTCCTGGATGTTAACCGTGAAACGACAGACAGATGTTGGATTTTCAATATACTTTATGCAATTTGGCATGCAGATGAAATTGCTTTTTATATTATACTCGACTAAGTGGGACCCATTGGGTCCCATGTTCACATGGGAGGGCTGATCCCCCAACGCAATATTCCAACTCTCCACCAATTCCAATATTGGTGGCAAGTTGGGGGGGGGGGGGGGGTCCTTGGAGCGCTAGTATGGGTGTTGTGGGCCGAAGGGACTGGTTTCCAGAGGGCTAATATGGACATCGTGGGCCGAATAGATTTTTGGGCTGGCAGCTCAGTCACTCAGGCCTGGTGGGCTGGCAGCTCAGTCACTCAGGCCTGATGGGCTAGCAGCTCAGTCACTCGGGGCTGGCAGCTCAGTCACTTGGGGCTGGCAGCTCAGTCACTCGGGGCTGGCGGGCTGGCAGCTCAGTCACTCGGGGCTGGCGGGCTGGCAGCTCAGTCACTCAGGGCTGGTGGGCTGGCAGCTCAGTCACTCAGGGCTGGTGGCCTGGCAGTTCACTCATGGCTATTCCTTGAAATTCCATTTCAAGCAGAGTGCAGACCACTAAATTCAGTTTCACAGCATTTCAAGCAGAGTGCAGACCACCAAATTCCGTTTCATTGCATTTCAAGCAGAGTGCAGGCCACCAAATTCAGTTTGATAGCATTTCAAGCAGAGTGCAGGCCACCAAATTCAGTTTGACAGCATTTCAAGCAGAGTGCAGGCCACCAAATACAGTTTCATAGCATTTCAAGCAGAGTGCAGGCCACCAAATTCAATTTCATAAAATTTCAAGCAGATTGCAGGCCACCAAATTCAATTTCATAGCATTTCAAGCAGAGCACAGGCCACCAAATTGCCAAACAACTCATTGCATTGTCATTAAGGGCTAACAAATCATTTATTGCAATTACATTGCAAACTCACAGTTCAGTTGATTCACAGCTTAGAATCACAGTTGTGGACACTCCCTCACAAACTTCCAGAGTGACTGACTCATGTCCAGGCATCCGGGATTTTATAGTCCTGCCCCCCACCCCCGGAAGAGGAGTTACCTTCATCGTAGTGATTGACAGGCGAGAGGACCAATCAGCTGATCTCAAGATTTTTTAAACATTCATAATTTTATTTTTTCATCGATCGGAAAAATCCTCGGGGCTGCCTCAGCAGAGGAGGACTATGAGTAAGATAGCCAAAAATCATAGTGATATATGGTAGCGTCCTTTCTAAAATAAATATACAGCGCAGACAGGAAGTGGTCAAGATGAGACTTTTAGTTATATAGATACTTTTAAAAACTCCAACCACTAGAATGTTTTCCCCTTGATATCCAATTTTATCAAGGGTCCTTGTTGCATCACTCAGTCAAATTTTGCTTTGGTGTCAAGGCAGCTAGTCTCAAGGTCATCTTTTCCTGGTTCAGCTCTTCCTGGTTTGTTATGACCAGCGTTGTAATGAGATCAGGATCTGAGTGGTCATGGCAAATTGCAAATTCAGCTTTGGTGAGCAGGTTATATTTAAATAAATGTTGCCTGGTAACCATATTGATGACACTTTCCATTACTTTTTGGTAACCCGGATTGCTCTAGAACACGAGACTTTAGTGCTATAACCAAGAGGTTGTCTGGTCTTACGGTCTTTGTTGCATCTAGTGCTTTCAGCTGCCTCTTGATATACAGAGTGAATTGAATTGGCTGAAGTTTGAATACTAATATTAATGGGACCTCAGGACGAAGCTGGGTTGGATTGCCCATTTGGCAGTTCCTATTGAACATGATTGTGAATAATTGAACTTAGCTTTTGTTTCTCACGTGCTGGGCCTCTCCAAGAATGATGATGGGGATGTCCTTGTATCCTCTTCAGATTACAGAGCTTTAATGTGATTGGTTGTGGATTGCTTAATTCTGCTTATTGCAAGCTGTTTACGCTCAGCAATCATGCACAAATATACCAGCCTGCATTTTGCGTTTTTATTCTCTGCAGGGGAATTGTACCCCCAATGTCTGGTACTATGGCAAGAATATGCGATTAATGTCGTTGAAATTTTTGTCTTGTATCTATGTTGAAGGGGCCTTTGGATTAATTGAGTTTGATTGCACAATATTTCTCTAGATTAGTTGGGAGATTGGTTCTTAATATTTTATGTGGTATTTGCGCATTAGTAATTAGATATGATCGACCATCATGCAGTGAGGAGGAGAAAGTTCATTACAAAAGTTGAGAAGTTGTTCATTCTAGGTTACATATGGCCCAGTCGTTTATAGGTGAAAAAGTTTGAACACGCAGGGATCTTCTCAGATTTAAAGCGTGGCATTTTGGGTGAGGAAAGCTTAAATAATAAACTAAACCATGTTACAAAGAAATACCTATCTTTTGGCAGTTATTTTCACTTGAGCTCTGATCTAAGCAAGCAATAATTCTTTATTAAATAAGATAATTGCTTCATAAAAAAACATGTCTAGGCTGAAGTTATATTGTCTGGCATAATTGCTAATTTATATTGATTAAATGTTAAGTTAAAAAAAATTGTTGTCTAAATCATATTAAAAATCATCATGGATGGAAATGCAGTAGGGAAAATGGTGTTAAATGAAAGCACAATGACTGTTGTTCTGAATATTGGACGCTTTGTTTTAATAAGCAGCAACAAAATAATTTAAACAAGTACGGTCAGGTTTCTAGTTCTTTTTAAATCTTTATTTAATTTAGTTTAATTCAGTAAACAAATGCCTTCCGTGATCTTAGACTGATTGTTTTGTTCTTAAATACCATTCATGTATCAGGAAGGAGTAAATATTGAGAAACTAAATATGATTTTGTGATATTAAGTAGCTAGAATTTAGCCGAGAATACTGAGCAAATTGGAGCCTGCTACTTTAGACTTTAGATGTACACCACAGAAACAAGCAGTTTTGGCCCACCGGGTCTGCCACCAGTGATCACCCAGTACATTAGCACTATTATATGCACTAGGGACAATTTTCAATTTTACAATAGCCAACTAACCTACACGCCTGTATGTCTTTGGAGTGTCATGGGAAACTGGAGTCCCCGGAGAAAACCCACGTGGTCACAGGGAGAATGTACAAACTCCATTCAGGCATTACCCGTAGACAGGTTCGAACCTGGTCTCTGGCACTGTAAAAGGCAGCAACTCTACCGCTGCGCCACTGTGCCACTCTTAACAACCAGGAATTAAATGGGTGGGAATGTATTTTTCTTTTCTGTCTTAGAATGTTATTTCTCATCACTTTTATTAGGATATAGGGTCTAGTTTAGATAGGTTTTTGCCTTTCCAAATACCTCCTTCGGTTACCACATAATTGTAGTACGTTTTCTGCAGCCAGAAGTACTTGCACAATGTTGGTAGATCCATACTTCAAAGCTTTACTGGTGTATGAACGCCTTTATTAATTCAAATGTGTTGCGGCACTGAGCACCATATGGGACTGATCAGCACATAAGAAGGTATTCACAAATTTTGAAGTGCTTGTCTGTCAGATGCATCATTATGCAGACATACATTTTTGAAAGCTGACCTTGTGGTGATGTGGTTGCCCTGTTTGAAGTTCATGACCATAATAAAAGTATTATATTACAATGTTAAAACTAAGCTTGTATGACCCTTCATTTTTTATTAATGCATTGCAATTGTTTGCTGAGCAGGAAATGACAGCACCATGCTACTAATAAACTTTTAGGATATTTGTTTGATCAGTGATAATGTTAAAATTGCACTTTTGTTTTCTATGTTGATTATTTTTGTAGACTTATTTCTAATTAATTTTAATATTGGAAATAAATCTTCACTTTTTATTATCTTTGTGAATTAGTTTATAATATTATAACTTTTACTAGAAGTAAATATGGGAGTTGGGGATGGGGGGTGGTGGTGGAGGTGACAGAGTACTGATCTTACTATCCTTAAGCAGGAAGGAAATGTACAACATAACACTTTTTGTGTATTAGCTTGGCATGAAATATAATTTCTCTTGGAAATGGTAGTTTCAATTGGCATACAAGCAGGTGTACTGCAACGAGACAAAGAGGAGAGAGAAAAAAACGGAACAATAAGCTTTACAGCTAGCCTGTTGCGGAGAAAAAGTTTGATTTTATTATTTGCCTGGTAACAGAATACTTGACAGCGGGTGGGAACAAAACACTTGTTAAAATGTAAAAAATCACCATGTGCATATCTTTTGCCAAGATCCTCCAGGTTTGTTGCTGCTCATGGACTTCTCCAGTGCAGTGCCAACCTTCTCAGATTTCCCAGTTCACTGCCGATTCAAAGTCCTCTTCCCAAACATCTTGGAATAGGTATAAATTGGAAGCGTTGACCCACAACTGAAAACTGAGCATCCATGAGGTAACGTGGTCTCCCCGCAGTATCAGAGATGCAGTCCACTACTGTTGCCAGTGTTGTTACCTCTGAGTTTTGAAGCCTACTTGAAGAATATGCCAGAAGCATTGGCAGCATTTTATTAAAAATGAGGTTCCAGTAAAACCTTAAAAAAACTAGTAAATAGCAAGTCTGAGGAAGGGTTTCAGCCTGAAACGTGGCCTATTTCCTTCGCTCCATAGATGCTGCCTCACCCGCTGAGTTTCTCCAGCATTTTTGTCTACCTTAGTAAATAGCAAGAACTGCATGCCATAGAACTAACGGATCCTAAATCCAATAAATCAGGGCAAAGCTCTGAAGTCCTTCCATTGCAGTAGTGAATGGAGTCGATAATCAAAGAAATAACAAGAGGTGTCTTCACAAATACACTAATTCCCAGTCATGGTGGATATTCCAGTGGAAAATTAAGTGCAGAACTTGCAAATGAGTGGAAAGGGATGAGTGGAAGATCCATTTTTGCCATCTTGTGAAGTACCCAACACGGTTGAAGAAGGACATTAATTCATTACACAATATGTTGGAAAACACATGATTATATTCTGATTGTAGTGTTAAAGACTGCTCCAGACTTATTGGTGCCTTATATCAAGCTATCGCAGTGGCAGTATAACACTGCCATTTATTTGACAATATAATATAACAGCAAAAAGCAAATTGCCGGAGGGGCGGCGAGAACGAAGGGGAGCCCAGCGGGGAAGGGGGTCTGCGGAGTTGGGGGGGGGGGGGGGTGATGTGGGGTGGCCAGCTGCCACATGTTGTAGGTAGGACTGTTAGGTGAACGTTTATAACTTTGTCGGCATCAAAACATTTTATCTTCCTAGGTGAGGTCTGCTAGATGATTTTACCGGGATGTGTGCAAAAGAAGCATTTCACCATACTTAGGTATATCTATCTATCTATCTATACTATTACTAAAACTCTCATCTTGTCCTCTTCCGGTTTGTGTTTTTTTTAATTTGCGCAAAAATGGTACTAGGATTTTTTAGCCACCTTACTCACCGTTCTCCTCTGTTTCAAACGCACCATGTTTTGTTCCGACCGGTGAAATATTACAAAAGTTATGAAGGTTTAAAAATTGTGAGATCTGCAGATTGATCTTCTCGCCTGTCAATCACCATGAAGGTAACGCCCCTTCCGGCACCCGCCGTCAATCACCGGGGTGAGGAGAATAAAGTCCCGGAGGCGGGGCTGAGTCCAGAATCCGTGAGTGAGAGAGCCCAGCCGCCCAGCCTGAGAGTCGCCCAGCCCGCAAGCAGCCCAGCTGCCTGGCACAAGAGCCGCCCGGCTGCCCAGCCACCCGGCCCGAGAACCACCCAGCCTCCCGGCCCGAGAGCCGCCCGGCTGCCCAGCCGCCCGGCCCGAGAACCACCCAGCTGCCCAGCCGCCCGGCCCGAGAACCGCCCAACCGCCCAGCCGCCCGGCCCGAGAACCGCCCAGCCGCCCGGCCCGAGAACCGCCCAGCCGCCCGGCCCGAGAACTGCCCAGCCGCCCGGCCCGAGAACTGCCCAGCCGCCCGGCCCGAGAACTGCCCAGCCGCCCGGCCCGAGAACTGCCCAGCCGCCCGGCCCAAGAACCACCCAGCTGCCCAGCCGCCTGGCCCGAAAACCGCCCAGCCGCCCGGCCCGAGAACTGCCCAGCCGCCCGGCCCGAGAGCTGCCCGGCCCGAGAGCCCCCCAAAAACAACCCCTCCCACCCGCACAACCCCTCCCCCGCACACAACCCTTCCCCCCATAACCCCCCTCACAACCCCTCCCCCCAAAACCCCTCCCACAAGCCCTCCCCCCGACACGTACCCCCCCTACAACCCCTCCCCCCACAACCCCATCTCCCCCACCCCCACACACTCCCCCATCCCCACTCACCCCCTCCACCCACACCACCCTCTCCCCCTCCTACACTCCTCTGCCCACGCCCTCCCACCCTCAGTGTTTACCACATTCTGGACAGTGTTTACCACATTCTGCAGACTTGTTTGTTCCTGGGCATTCAAGTTGCCAAACCAGCCAGTGATGCAACCAATCGATATGCTCTCGACTGTATACCTGTAGAATTTCAGGAGAGTATTCGTCAACATGCCAAATCTCCTAAATCTTTTAAGGAAGTAGAGGCATTGACTGGGCTGGATTTACGTATAAGCTTCACAAGCTTAATCTTAGAGCCTCGAGATCTCGGCAGAGCCGGATTTACCTATAGGCTTTATAGGCTGGCCTAGTGCCTCAAAATCCAGGGGCCTCCGGCCAAAGTGTTTTTTTCCCAAAGTAAAAAAAATCCTGAGAAAAAAAAATTGGAGCACTATCAACGTTTCCACTTTGACAGAAATTACCCGAAATTCTGGTTCCGGCCCGCTGGAAGTTTTGGGGGAAAAAAATTGCGACCATCCGCGCCTGCACAGTTGGGGGAAGCTGGTGACGCAGTAGCGACGCAAAATGATGCTGTCTCTCCGCGCATGCGCAGTGGGCCCGGGCGGGTTCAGATCTCCATTTGCACTCCACACAATCACCTCAATGCCTCGTGTTTACCAAAGATCCTAGGTGTCTACTATATCCTAGATATTTTGTTGCGGGAGTGCCCGTTTCTCCGGGGTGGGGGGGGGGGGGCTACAGTGTCTGCGGTGCGGTGGCGGAGCCTCGCTGCATGGTAGGAAGAGTGAGGGGGAGGGAGGGAGAGAGAGGGGGGGGATGTGAGAGGGGGAAAGGGGGGGGTGAGACAGAGGGGGGAGAGGGAGGGGAGGGGGGAGAGGGAGGGGAGGGGGAGAGAGCGAGGTGAGGAGAGAGGAAGGGGATGGGGAGGGAGATAGAGGAGGGAGAGGGAGGGGGAAGGCGGAGGGGGGAGAGGGAAAGGGAGATTATCTTTAGTGAGATTGCAAAATTAAGGTAGGTTTTAGAGCAATTATATTATTAGAGCAATTTTCTCCTCCATATGAATAATATCAAACAATTGGTTTCTTTTCCTTGATAACAATACTGACAATATGTATTCCATAGTTTGTGACTTTCATTTTGCATCATATTTTTAATGTGCACACGCTAAAACCCCTGTCTCACGTTGCGAGTTGGCCCACGAGTGACCCCGAGTTTTCACTCGTGGTGATCACGTACAGCCAACGTAGCCGGAACGTCGGACCTCGCGCGATCAACTTGTCCACTCGTGGCGCTAACGGCAGGTACCCGTGAAACTTGTGAACTCGTGAAAAAAGTCAAACATGTTTGACTTTTTCCACGAGTCAAATTTAGTGTTCAAGTTTAAAATTGAAACATTTAGACTCGTTGTACGAAGGTAGGGCCCGTGCGTTTAACTTAGTGATTCGTGAGTCTACCGTGGGAACTCTTTAAATTATTTCAGTGCCATTCACGCTCGAGTCTTAATCGCAAAATTTAATTCACCCTAGACTAAATATTCTTTGTTTTTTGGTCATTTTCGACTTATTTTCCCATGTGTACAATTTTATATATAATGTATAATCTAAAAATATGTTAAAAAAACTAGGAGTGAAAAAAAAGTTTAATTACCACAGGAGTGGAAAATCATTCTATTAGAATGATAAAAAACAACATTCCAACGTCTAAACACTGGGCTTCAGCCCTATCCTACCCTTTCGGGGGGTGATTACTGCAGTTATTTATTGGAAAATTAGCTATAAAAACCATGGAGATGAATCAATGGATTTTCCTGACGCGTAGATTTGGTGTTGCGGTCCGGCCAAGAGGAGGTGATGTGGACACGGTTTCAGTTATAGTTCTAGAGGAACATTGCTTCGGATCGATGTCTCTTATGCACTCCTCAGAAGAACTGGGTGCGCTCTTCACCAATATGGCTCCCAGCCTACAGTTTTCTGATCTGAACAACTAACTTCTTTCCTATTTCTCCTCCACCCCACCCCCCCTATTTCCCTCTCCTCCTCGGCGCTCTTGTTCACTCACACCTTCCCTCCCTCCCTCCCTCTCGCAGGGCTTGGTTCAAAGGGGGCAACGAGCCAAGCGGGGTCTGAACCCTTTCTGAAAACGAGCGCAAAGAGAAAAAAAAAGTATTGTCAAGCGCTCCAAACTTCGTTTAAAATAAGTAAATCTGACCTTGGCTAATAATTTAATAATAAATCCTTATGCAAAACTAACACCCTACAAACTCTCTGTCTCTCACGCTGCCTGTTGCCTTGTGGGGGGTGTGTGTCGGAGAGAGGGGGTGTGGGTGTGGAGGGGACCCGATGTGAATGTTACCACTATAGGATGGCGAGGTTGGGCTCTGAGCTGCAGTGAGAGAGAGAGAGAGAGAGAGAGAGGGAGAGGGAGAGAGAGTGGGTGTGCACGTCAGCAGCAAAGTTATATACAACGGGGGTACACAAAAGGCTGGAGAAACTCAGCGGGTGCAGCAGCATCTAAGGAGTGAAGGAGTAAAGGAGATAGGTGACGTTTCGGGTCGAGACCCGAATATACAAAGGGCTTGTACGCGCTGGCAAGATAGGTTTCCTTTGTTCTCGTCCGGGGCTTCAGAGAGATCGGAGAGAATTAAGCCTCCCTTGCACACCACTCCCTTGCACACCACTCCTAACCCAAGAGCCTTGTCACCCCAGACAGATTAATGACGCCCCCCCCCCCACCCTCCCCAACCTCCCTCAGGCCTGGGCACCAAAGCAGCTCAGGAGGCGAACCCTGAGCTCCGTCTCCCAACAATCTGATGCGCATTTTCCCTCTGTAGGTCATATTAATAGATGCAGCCGCGCTGATTTCTATCGTTAACTCAAAGCCACAGGATGGAGATGTTTTCTTTAACATTGTTGCTTTATTAAAACATACCTTCATTCACGGTTGGCTCAAGTGTAACGGGAGAGGAACTTGGTAACTCGGGAGAGTACCTTGGAACATCGTATAAAAACATGCCCGTGGGAACTCGGTTAAAAACTTGACCATAAACTTTGAATCTCGTGCATAACCACGAGTCCGTTTTTTTTCTTTCACTTGGGGTCACTCTTGGGTGGACTCGCACCGTGAGACAGGGCCTTAACGCAGTCGAACAGTATCAGGCAAACAAATCAACACACAAAACATTTTCTAAAAAAAGGTTTTATTTACTGCAAAAACGTACAGTGTTTTATTTGCAGTGTTTGCATGCTTCTTTATAACAATTTACATAACATTTTACTGCACAACTTGATTATTAAAACAAGGACAGCTTCAATTCTTGATTTAAAAAAATGTATACAACAATGACCCCAATCATCCCATTCCAACTACTCATTACTCTTGACTCAACCAAAATTATTTCTGAAATATTGGTCTTAAATTTGGTGCAAAAATGCTCCAAAATAAGGAATGCACCAGAGAGCATCTAAAACCTAAGAGCTCCCAGGGCCCTTAAGCGGGCCTTGGACCCTGGCTGCAACGGTCTTTCAGCTTCGCGCTTGTGATATGTGCTGCGTGCGCGTATTTCACATACATTTTTTGTAATCCTGCCATGCCACCCACCTTTTTGAAAAGCTTCGTACGGGCCTGGTGTATAATATTTTTGACACTGTCATAGGCCTTTCTTATATATGTAACAACGCACTGTAATCTCTAAACAACACTTCAGTAATTTTCCTTGCCCTCCATTTCAGAATAATAGTGTTTTAAGCCGATAACTCAACACTAGCACTGGCAATAAGTAAAAAGCGCAGCTTTCCAGCCCTTATCTCGTTGGCCACACTGGGCTGCACAATGGTGTCAATCTGGTGGACTCTTCCATCTTCCTCTCGTCGTGGGGGTGGGGGATTGGGAGGGCCTCACAAGTGGAATAGCCTAGGGCCTCTCTTCATCTAATTCTGGCCCTGGGCATTGATGGGCTTTCTTTATGATTGCAACAATGAGCTGGATCCAGGACAGATCTTTAGGGATATGCATGGCCAAGGATTTGAAGATTTTGGCTCCTATCACCTGTCCCATCAAGAAGGCATGTTCAGAGGATGATGGAATGCTTTCCACTTTGTACAAACCTAAAGAGCTTGCAATGAAGTTCAACAACATTCAAGCAACAAAGGTTGGCACCCCATTCACTTCCATACCATTGATCTACAGGTGTACTGCAACAGCATTTTTTAATCAGCACCTCCCAAACATCTACACGTCACACTGCCTCAGAAAGACAGCCAACATAATCAATTACTTGTCCCATACTGGTTGTTCCAACTTTTCCTTGATCCCGTCTGGCAGAAGATACAGAAGCATGAAAACACACCACCAGATTCAGGAACAGCTTCTTTCCTCTATTACCAGGCTTCTGAACAGTTTTTCCAATAAACTGGAGTACTGCCAAATCACCTGTACCCCATTGGGGACATTGAACTTTGCTCATGGAACTGATGCATTACGAGGCTAACTATATTCTGCGCTCCGTATCTTCCACTTTGCTCTATCTATTGTACTTGAGTTTGACTTAATTGTACCTATGTATGCTACATCTGATCTGTTTGGATCAAAGCTTTTCACTGTACCTTTTCACTGTGATAATAATAAACCTAAATCTAAACTACCTTCAAATTTACCTCCAAGCCTTTTAGTTTAGTATTAGATAAAAAGTGGAAACATGCCCTTTGGCCTGTCGAGCCTGCACTGACCAGCAACCGCCCATGCATTAGTTCTATCCTACATACAAGGGACAATTTACAGAAGATAATTAACCTACAAACTTGCACATCTTGTATCTGCAGTTCCTCCTTACACTCTCTGCTACCTTAGCTTAATTTGCTTTACTTGGCAGGAACCAGGATTCACAACTGGACATCTTGCATCTGTTTGACTAATGTTGGTGTGCTATCAGTGATGCCTATGGTGATTGGTACACTGTCCCTTCTCATTTTGGGTATTGCATAAATTGAAAACAAGGTAGTTTTTGACAGTTGAGAGGACATTTTACAAGACATTTATTTACCTCAGCCAATTACAATAACCTTTTGGTCCAAGGTCTGGAACTATCTGGAATTTGGCATAATTAACAACCTCCGAGGCACAAAGGAGTGTGAAATATGAGAAAGATTTCTACTGTACCAGCAAGTGGTGGCTTTTCCAACATCTGTTAAAGAGGATAGACACAAAGTGCTGGAGTAACTAAGGCTGAGTCCCGCTGAGTTCCTCCAGTATCTTGTGTCTATCTTCGGTGTAAACCAGTATCTGTAGTTCCTTCCTACATATCAGTTAAAGAAGGACGCTTTTAACTTTCAGTTTCCTGACTTGAGAGTTCTCGATGCAGTTAATGGAGGTGTGACTTAATATTGATCCATTCCCAGCACAAAAGGGTTTCGGCCCGAAACGTTGCCTATTTCCTTCGCTCCATAGATGCTGCTGCACCCGCTGAGTTTCTCCAGCACTTTTGTTCACCACAGACACCTACTACTCTTGACAAGCTCACAAGACTGATACTGAAACTCATCTGAGAATTGAAGATGAATTCTTCAAATGATTAATTTTTCATCTGAGCCAATATTGCCAAAGCTAGTGGACTAATTTTATTGGATGAAGTGGATCACATTGATCGATTAGATTCAAATCTTTATCAACAGTCACACACAAAGTTAACTGGAGTGAAAAATTCAAATTTTAGATCATTTTGAAGTCTTTAAAATAAATAATACCATTCAACCTTTAAACAATTAAATTCTACCATTGTGAGAACACATCTGAGTATTGTGTACAGTTTTGGAGTCCTAATTTGAGGAAGGACATCCTTGAGATTGAGGCAGTGCAACGTAGGTTCACGAGATTGATCCCTGGGATGGCGGGACTGTCATATGAGGAAAGATTGAAAAGACTAGGGTTATATTCACTGGAGTTTAGGATGAGGGGGTATCTTATACAAACATATAACATTATAAAGGGACTGGACAGGCTAGTTGCAGGAAAAATGTTCCCAATGTTGGGCGAGTCCAGAACCAGGGGCCACAGTCTTAGAATAAAGGGGAAGCCATTTAAAACTGAGGTGAGAAAAAACGTTTTCACCCAGAGAGTTGTGAATTTGTGGAATTCCCTGCCACAGAGGGCAGTAGAGGCCAAGTCACTGGATGGATTTAAGAGAGAGTTAGATAGAGCTCAAGGGGCTAGAGGAATCGAGGGATATGAGGAGAAGGCAGGCACGGCATTGATTGGGGACGATCAGCCATGATCACAATGAATGGTGGTGCTGGCTCGAAGGGCCGAATGGCCTCGTCCTGCACCTATTTTCTACGTGATTCTATGCCTCCAAAAGCTGAAATGTCTGCTGCACAAAATCGCTAGATCAATAGATGTTTGAATTCTGAAAGCTGTGAACTTGAAAAAGTGATTAAAGGAATCACATATTCACATTATATTAAAAATAATAAATTTACAGTCAGTGCAACTGCCAGCTGAACATTGCTGGGAACTCGGTGCAAAACATGGAAAGTACTGATACGATGCGAAGGAATACACTCACTTCAGAATAGGTTAACTCTTTCTAAACTTTTTCTAAACTTTCATACCTTATGAATTTGGTATAAAGGTAACTTTTAGATGGTTTATTTAAAGGTAACTTTTAGATGGTTAACAGAGTGGGGCAGTTTTCCCCCCAACTTTTTCCCTGTCCAAATTCATAACCTCGAAATCCCGGGAGGAGAGGGGTTAGAGGGAGACGAGGGGAGTAGGGAAGAGAGGAGTTATGGAGGGAGGTAGTGACTGAGGGTATGGAAAAGGAGAGGTGAGGGAGGGATTGGGGGAGGGTAGGAGGAGAGGGAAAAGAAGAGGGAGGTTAGGAGGGAGAGTGGGGAGGAGGGGGAATAGAGGGAGAGGATGGGGGAGTAGAGGAGGGGGGTTGGGGAAAGGTAATGAGTGGGGAATAGAGGGAGAGGAGGGAGGTGAGGAGGGATAGGGGGAAGTGAGTGAGGGAGGTGGGGGATAGAGGGGTAGGAAGGGGGTGGGGAGAGGAGTTATGGAGAGAGAGAGAGGGAGTGACGGAGGGAGAGGGAGAGGGAGAGAGAGAGGTGAGGGATTGGGGAGGGGAGGAGGAGAGGGGAAAGAAAAGGGAGGGCGAAGAGGAGGGGAAATGAGCTGCGCCTGTGCAGTTGGGGGCCATGGGTGAGTGGTGGAATATTGCATTGAGGGACCAAGCCTCCTGTGTGACAGGCACCCAACGGGTCCCACTTAGTGTGGTGGAATATAATTTTGAAAAGAGATTAGAGCTTGAGGATTTCTTCATTTAAAGAATTCGGATAAACTGTTGTTAGTTTTACTGAATGCGCTGTCATAATAGCCGCACATCACTGTGTGTGGTTTTACTTACCTGACAGTTTCATTGCAAGCATGCGTTGTAAATGCTTTTAAAAGCTGCCACATTAATGGGGCTAAATCTAGTTTTATGATAATTCTATAAAAATCTGTCAACATTTGATTCAATTTTATCTGTCTCTTATTTAATTTGTCTTAAATTAGAAAATTTCAGAAGAGCAACCTACGGGTCTTTCCATTCCCTCGAGAGTTGCCTTTTTTTTTAACCCCTGCTAATTTACTGAGTGCAACCAAGAAGAACAGAGCAGAATTTCATTTATTGATCTGATGAAATATGAACTGCATGGCAACACAGTCCTGTGACTTTTTTCATGACAATAGAGCCTCATGTTTACAGTCTGACATAAGCCAATTTAATCCAGCATCTGCTCCGACTGTCTTGTGTATATCATTAAAAATTTATCAGGTGGTAGAAGTGGCTGTATACTTGGTCAACCCTTGATCCTTGCCATTTGAGACTGTGACTGTGGTTACCTCATTCTCAATCAATGTTGTACAATCCAGATTTTCTTTTGCTTCATCTTCAACTTGCTGAAATTCAAAACCATTTAAAAAGTACTTCATAAATATCAACTGTAGTGGTCCACTGCATGTTCTTGCTCCCTCCACACTGTGGAATAAATCAGCAAATAGTTAGTTTCATCATGCAAGCAAAGTCTCATAATTGTTAAAATAAATATTTTGTAACATACAGAACCAGATCTTGAAGCCTGTATGTTATACTGTATGTTTGGTGTAACAGGAGCCAGCATGGTTTGCTAAGTGACATAATAATGGCAGCAACTTATTTTTGTTACATTTAACATTGCTTGAAATTCCCTTGGGTATGCCAGTCATGTTTTAGTCTAATGCTGATTGTACCTTGTACCTTTCGAAGAGTCCACCAGGGACTATACTGGAAGTTGGACAATTTTATACTGGACAATTTTTACATTTATCAAGCCATTAACCTACAAACCTGTACGTCTTGTATTGCATGATTTAGTGTAGGTTGCATGGTTCTACCAGGCAACTCTTTCTGTCTCTAGAATTTTATGTAATCAGGCTTGAGGATGATGTCCAGTTCAAACAGAAAGAAAACAATCTAATGTGCAAGATATGGGTGTTATGAACATGAAAATGGTTGATTTAAAAAGCGCTAGTTCATTGGAAGGGATTGTGGGAGTTATAGTGCAGCTTTGAGCTCCAATAGCTGCAAGATTTGGTGCATGATCTGAGGTGGGGAGGTAAGTGGTTGGGTGCAGGAAATGTATGTAGGGCAAAATACACAGGGGCATGTGCCTGGGAGACTGAATGTCATCCCACTCACAGCTAGCATGTGCACTGGAATTTGTGGCCATATTGGAATTTGGCAGCTTGAAGGGTTTAATTTTCAGTCTACTTGATTCAATGATACAATTTATTTGTTGTCATTTGAACCTCTTGAGGTTCAAACAAAATTTGGCTCTGCAGTCATACAAACAAGAAAAAGAACCAAGACACAACACAATTTACAAACACATCCATCACAGCGAATCTCCTCTTCATTGTGATGGAAGACCAAGTCTTATCTCTCCCCTGCACTCCCCATTCTCCTCCCAATGTCAAAGTCAAAGCCCCCGGCGGGCGATGGTAAATAAGTCCCGCGGCCTTTAAGGCCGCGCCGGGTGATGCAAGGCCCCGCTCCAGGTCATTTTCAACCCCGCAACTCGGCGGGAGAAGTTGCTGTTGCGGAAGCTCCGAAAAGCGGGGGGGGGGGGGGTGATGTGACCAAGCATAGACTTGGTGATCGCTTCGCCAAACATCTCCGCTCGGCTCGCAATAACCAACTGATCTCCCGGTGGCTCAGCACTTCAACTCCCCCTCCCATTCTGAAACCGACCTTTCTGTCCTGGGCCTCCTCCATTGCCAGAGTGAGAACCACCGTAAATTGGAGGAACAGCACCTCATATTTCGCTTGGGCAGTTTGCACCCCAGCGATATGAACATTGACTTCTCTAATTTCAGGTAGTCCCTACTTTCTCCTCCCCTTCTCAGCTCTCCCTCAGCCCACTGGCTCCTCCTCCTTCCTTTCTTCTTCCCCCACCCTCACATCAGTCTGAAGAAGGGTTTCGGCCCGAAACGTTGCCTATTTCCTTCACTCCATAGATGCTGCCTCACCCGCTGAGTTTCTCCAGCATTTTTGTCTATCTTCGATTTTCCAGCAACTGCAGTTCCTTCATAAACAAGTGAACAATGAGTTGCTATTTTGCAATCTGGTTGCTGGTGGGTGGGAATGATGGAAAAAGAAAAAGAAAGAGAGCATAAGAAAATAAGAGCAGGAGTAGGCCATCAGACGCTCCAAGCCTTCCCCACCATTTCACATATCATGGCTCATCTAGGCTGGTCTCAACTCTTCTCCTGTGCCATTTCTCCATACTCCTCTATTCCTCGTAAAATGTATCCACTTACATTTTTAAATACTCATGATCCAGCTTCCATCATCCATCAGTTCAGAGAATTCCAGAGATTCACCACCCTCTGCGAAAATAAATTTCTACATTCTGCAGTTTTAAATGACCGGCCTCTTATTTATAGTTATGTCTCGTTGTTTGAGATTATCTCACTCCTGAAAACATCTCAACATTCACCCTGTTGAATTCACCCCTTAGGACCTTGTATGTTTGCATAAGGTCATCCGTTATTCTTCTACACTCCAGAGGATACAGTAGCAATGTTACAAAATTTTCAGATTTAAAAAATCAAGTCTGTAATTTATCCCATCAGATAAAGCATAAAAAGAAGTTTAATTTGACACCTATTTCACTTTCATATCGTCAGTATTAAAAAAGTCATGGCCATTTTCATACTCTGAAATTAGCATCTTGTTCCCTATTGTTTTTCCGTTGACTTAACTCAAAAGCTGTGATCGAGGACAGTCAAACGCCCATAACTTTCTTAACAAATTAAGAGAACTGAATGAAATTTTCAGTTATTGTAGATTGAAGCATTCTGAAACAAATATGAAACAATCAAAGTCAAGTCAAAGTCAAAAGAGTTTATTGTCATGTGTCTCTGACAGGACAATTAAATTCTTTCTTTGCATAGCACAACAGAACATAGTAGGCATTGACTACAATTATATACGTAAATACACACATGAATGAATAAATTGATAAAGTGCAAATAACAGATAAAGGGGTATTAATGTTCAGAGTTTTGTCCGAGCCAAGTTTAATAGCCTGATGGCTGTGGGGAAGTAGCTATTCCTGAACCGGGTTGTTGCAGTCCTCAGGCTCCTGTACCTTCTACCCGAAGGTAGCAGGGAGATGAGTGTGTGGCCAGGGTGATGTGGGTCCTTGATGATGCTGCCAGCCTTTTTTAGGCAGCGACTGTGGTAGATCCCCTCGATGAAAGGAAGGTCAGAGCCGATGATGGACTGGGCAATGTTTACTACTTTTTGTAGTCTTTTCCTCTCCAGGGCGCTCAAGTTGCCGAACCAAGCCACGATGCAACCAGTCAGCAAGCTCTCTACTGTGCACCTGTAGAAATTAGAGAGAGTCCTCCTTGACAGACCGACTCTCCGTAATCTTCTCAGGAAGTAGAGGCGCTGATGAGCTTTCTTAATAATTGCATCTGTGTTCTCGGAACAGGAAAGATCTTCACAGATGTGCACGCCCAGGAATTTGAAGCTCTTGACCCTTTCAACCATCGACCCGTTGATATAAACAATACTGTGGGTCCCCATTCAACTCCTTCCAAAGTCCACAATCAGTTCCTTGGTTTTGCTGGTGTTTGTTGTGCTGGCACCATATGGACAGTCGCTCGATCTCTCTTCTATACTCTGACTCATCCCCATCAGTGATACGTCCCACAACAGTGGTGTCGTCAGCGAACTTGATGATGGAGTTCGCACTATGACCGGCTACGCACTCATGAGTATAGAGTGAGTACAGCAGGGGGCTGAGCACGCAGCCTTGAGATTGCTCCCGTGCTGATTGTTATCGAGTGTGACACATTTCCACCAATACGAACAGACTGTGGTCTGTGAATGAGAAAGTCTAGGATCCAATTGCAGAGGGATGCGCGGAGACCCAGTTCTGCGAGTTTGGTAACCAGCTTGGTGGGGATGATTGTGTTAAATGCCGAGCTGTAGTCAATGAATAACAGCCTGACATATGAGTTTTTGTTGTCAAAGTGGTCCAGAGCGGAGTGGAGGGCCAGCGAGATTGCGTCCACCGTTGATCTGTTGTGGCGGTAAGCGAACTGCAGTGGGTCCAGGTTTTTGTCGAGGTAGGAGTTGATTTTCGCCATGATCAACCTTCCAAAGCACTTCATCACCACAGGCGTTAGTGACGCTGTTCGATAGTCATTGAGGCATGTCACCTTGCTCTTCTTGGGCACCGGTATTATTGATGCCCTTTTGAAGCAGGTGGGAACCTCAGACCTCAGAAGTGACAGGTTGAAAATGTCCGTAAAAACTCCAGCCAGTTGGTCCGCACAGGTTTTTAGAACAGGACCAGGTATACCATCAGGTCCAGACGCTTTTCGAGGATTCACCCCTCTGAAGGATTTCCTGACGTCGGCCTCTGTGACTGAGACTGAAAACCATCACAGCGAATGGGGGCTCGGGAAGGCACATCGGTGTTCTCCCTATCAAAGCGTGCGTAAAACGCATTGAGCTCATCAGGGAGTGATGTATCGCCGACATCCGAGCTGCCTCCTGGTTTCGCCTTGTAGGAGGTGATTGCATTCAGTCCCGGCTTGAAGGAATTTAGTGTTTAATTCCCGTAAATTAATGGCCATTTAAATCATCTTGCGAGTGGGTTTTTGTGGAACGCGATAGTTTGGAACGTATGCGGTGAATTTAACCCCCAGTCGGCAGGGAAAATACTGCCGGTTCGTATATTTTCTAAGTCACCTTTTCGCAACATGAATTTTGATTAAAGGCATCCTAAGAAGCACGTTTTTTTTGTAAAAATAAACTGTGTACCTTGTTTTGTCCCCTACGTGAGATCCATCCTGTTGTCGACATTCACGGCTTTAGAAGATGATTTTTAATTTACTCATGCTCATAAATGATCCAGTGTAGTTTAAAAATAACTCCATAAAGCAAATGTCGGAGCGATTTCTCTTCAGCAATGAAACCCCCTGAGATTAATCGATTTGAATAGTCTGGAGTAAACGGCATTTTAAACCCGCCCCCCTCTCAAAGGCACCAAAGTCGCGCACACGGGCAGTGGCAGAACTGCAGCGCCGCTCAAGGTAAGTTGTGTAACATCCCTATAGCTAGTAGTTCAGGACTTCTCTCTGGTTGTGGAAATATACGAAACGTCATTTCCCTCCGCAGATACAGCCTGACCCACTGAGTTTCTCCAGTCTTTAGCTATTTGATTATTTGAACATTTGAACATACTAATAATATTTGATAATGTTATTTTTACCCCACAATATATTCACTATATTTCACAGGACAAAACCCAGCGCAATGTGCGCTTACCTTAATTGTTCATTGGAGTAAAATACAGAGGTATAGTCAATGACTTTGTTGACTTGTGTGGGCTGAATCACCTGCAGCTCAACACCGACAAGGGAAGTTCACATTCAACGTCCTTGTTTTCGTTATCCTTCGTTATTCTATATTTGAATAATGGAAGACCCTTTATCACAACTCTGTAGTTCTTGAAAATGTCCTCCCATCTCCTTCCCAATATTTAATGATCCATTGACAGGGGTGTTTCTCTCCTTCTGAAGTCCACCATTAACTCCTTAGTCTTGTCGGTGTTTAGCTGCAGGTGATTCAGCCCACGTCACTCAACAAAATCGTTGACCACACCTCTGAATTCAGTTTCCCGCCTCTCACTGATGTAGCCCACAATTGCAAGATCATGTTAAAGCTTCTGCAGATGGCAGGAGCTGGAGTTATATCTGAAGTCCGAGCGGTAGATAGTGAACAGGAAGGGAGAGAAGTCTGTCCCCCATGGGGCCCCTATGTTGCTCATTACCATGTCCGAGACACAGTTCTGTAGCCTGACATATTGTGGTCGTCCGGTCAGGTAGTTGGTGATCCAAGACACCAATGGAGCATCCACTCGCATCTTCGTCAGTCTGCTCCCTAGCAGTGCAAGCCGGATGGTGTTGAAAGCACTGGAGAAGTCAAAAATCATGACTCTCACAGTGCTTCCCGGCTTATCCAGGTGAGCATAGGAACGATGGAGCAGGCGTCCTTAACCCCCATCTTTGTTTGGTAAGCGAACTGCACGGGGTCCAAGTAGGGTTTAACCAGGAGTCGCAAGTGAGCGAGCACCAGCCTCTCCAAGGACTTCATGATGTGTGAAGTCAGCACCACCGATCTGTAGTCATTGGAGGAGCTGGCACACGTACTTTTTGGTACAGGAACCAGGCAGAATGTCTTCCACATCACAGGAACCCTCTCCAGGCTCTAGCTCAGGTTGAAGATATGCTGAAGTACTCCGCACAATTGGCTAGCACGCACCTTGAGTACCCGAGGGCTGACGCCATTGGGACCCGTGGCTTTGAATCGCTATCTGCTGTCTCTGAATCATGAGTGTACTAGATATTACTAACTTTTAAGGTCCAGTTTTTTTAATTTTTGTCTAGTTTCCTGGATATCCTAAATCTTTTATCTTCTTATGTCATTGATTTGCACCTCTATCTATGCCTTTCATTATTCTGTAAGTTTCAATGTGGTCCCCCCTCAATCTTCTAAACTCCAGAGGGTAGAGGCCCAGTGCTGTCAAATGCTCATCATGTGTGAACCCACTCATTCCTGGAATAATTATTGTAAACATTCTTGTAAATCATTGTCGTGCTGCTTTGTGCAGTCACTTGCCACACTGTGCCGTATATATATATGTGCTCGAGACCATCCCAAGATGTCATCACTTCACTGGTGAAGCAGTTTCTGTTTTTATTTTCCAGTGTCTGAACTTTTTTTGATTTTTGGTTCACAGTCACTTTCTAATCGACTGCAGCACTCGCCCCTCACACTTCAGCTCACTAATGGTACTGTTCTGTTTAAGGTTATGTGTACTTGTCATCGACTCACCAAGTATACCGGTATTATTAACAGTTTGAGTGAAATAAATATGGTTGTTAAATATAACTGAAGTGATTGTGTTTTATTTAAAAAATTACTTTCATGCCACAATTAAAGAGCATAAAGAGGGGGAAAAAATGGGTATTAACATAAAAAGCATGTGTGCACATTGGACAATGGGGAAAAGGATACATTAGCAGAGAAGTGTGTAGCCAACAAGTACAATAGTGTTCTCAGCATCCAGGCAGGATGCCCATTACCCACATGCCATTTAGCAACTTCTGCCAAACTAAAGCAGGAGAAAATGATGCCAGTGGTTCCTCTCAGTAAAGCCTGTGGTACCACAAATTGGGTCAATAACAACACATTATCTGTAATAAAAGAATTCTGAATTTATTTGTGGAAAGTCGTTCCATAGGTAAAATCATGACTTTGAACTCCTATTTAATTTCAAACGTAGCATAGCTCCTTTTTCTTCAAAAATATCTCTTAAAGTGATTATAACGTGTGGAATTAGCCCTTGTGGACTTATTTTTAAACAAAATTCAGCTGAGAGTATCTGCAAGTAAATGGTTATGGTGGCTTGATTTTTTTAGGTCACTTTGCTTGCTCTCGCGGTGTCTGAAGAGCACAATATTTACATACCGTTAACTGTTGTGCTGCTGCAAGTAAGGATTTCATTGTCCCGGGACATATGACAATAAAACATTCTTGACTCGTGAAATTGAAGAATCCTAACTAAAATTTGTTCATCTAAATCATTAATTTTAAATGAGAGTATTTATTTGATTGCAAAATCTTTGGTGCCTTATTAAAGATGTTGTTTCTAATTCTTCAATTTAAATACAATTTATACTCAAAATCAGTTGAATAACTGGTTACCATGGTATTCTTGTATTATATGTATTTAACCACTGTAGTAAAGTGTTTAATTGGTTAAAGTAGACAATCTTTTCAAGAGAGAGTTAGATTTAGCTCTAAGGGCTAAAGGAATCAAGGGATACGGGGGAAAAAACCGGAACAGGATACTGATTTTGGATGATCAGCCATGATCAGATTGAAAGGCGGTGTTGGTTCGAAGGGCCGAATGGCCTACTCCTGCACCTATTTTCTATGTTTCTAAACACTTGTGGCCTAAAATAATTTGTACATGATTTATCTCTTTATATTTGTGCAAAGGTTATATTTTCCCCTTGAGCACTCACCAAAGTACGTTTTTCATTCATTTAATATGCATAAAAGTATTATTTGTGAGCAAATCAAAGGACCTCATGCATAACAGCTAACTTGCAGCCATGCGGATTATTGTATTAAAAAATGGGCATTTTAAATGGATGAATATCCAAGCAGCTTTACTTGAAAGAGATTGAGGATTGTCAGAAGATTGCTGACACGGTCTGGTGTCTGCTACTTATCGAGACCATACAACTGGATACATTTATGTTTTTGTTGAAAAGATCGCGATCTTCTGTAGTTTAAATTATGCTCTGTGACCACATTCAGAGCTTTTGAGTCATAAACATAGCTGCTTATATTATTTCTAATTAGTAACTTCACTAGGTGGCCAACATTGTGAATAAACAAGCAGATAATTGAACTGGTTCTTTCAGATACACATCAGGAGACGTGAGAATGTGGGATATAAGCACCTGGGACAGCAGTGCCTTGTATCTGGAAACGTCACGCAGCTCTGCAGAACTTGGACTACAGCCACATGTCTCCTTTGTGAGGATAAATAGCACCATAGCAGTGGCGGCTTACAAGGGTGGTGAGTACCAAAAACACCACCACAGGGCTGTTCAACGATTAACAGTGGCAGCTGCTGTAGACATCCACTGTGAGGTTTAGATAGGAACACTTCTGGCCAGTAATCTAAATGCATTAGTGGGCAGCACAAACCCATTACCATTAAAGTTTCTATTATGTCATCCAAAAAGTGAAATGCCAGTATTTCTGTTCCAGCATTGTGTTGAGGGAAGAAACCATTTTGGCTCCTTGTCATGGTGGTAAACCCAGTTCTTTCAAAACTAAGTAAGTTAGTACACCTCAAAAGACAAACATGAGCAATCGATGAAAATACATTATTTGTTAAGTTTTTAATGTTTAACCATTATGTTGCCATGTATAACATGATTTGATTTATTTGTATACATTTATAAGATGAGTTTATTTTTTGAATGCAGGAAGTTAATTGCAGTAAAAGTTAATTCCAGCATGGTTGGAACTTTGCTACCATACTGGCTGATTTTCTGGACTATTAGATGTTTTTTTCTGTTGTTACCCCGAACACACTTTAAAAACTTTTTAATAGATATTACATAGCATTATAATACATTTCATTCTGAACCAAGCACATTTAAAGAGACCACGGAAACTGTGTCCCAGTGAGTTGAAAAGTCAAAGTCCAAGTCAAAAGAGTTTATTGTCATGTGTCCCTGACAGGACAATGAAAATCTTTCTTTGCATAGCACAACAGAACATAGAAGGCATTGACTACAATTCTATACATAAATACACCCATGAATTAATAAATTAATAAAGTGCAAATAACAGATGGAGGGATATTAATGTTCAGAGTTCCGAGCCAGGTTTAATAGCCTGATGGCTGTGGGGAAGTAGCTATTCCTAAACCGGGTTGTTGCAGTCTTCAGGCTCCTGTACCTTCTACCCGAAGGTAGCAGGGAGATGAGTGTGTGGCCAGGGTGGTGTGGGTCCTTGATGATGCTGCCAGCCTTTTTGAGGCAGCGACTGTGGTAGATCCCCTCGATGGAAGGAAGGTCAGAGCCGATGATGGACTGGGCAGTGTTTACTACTTTTTGTAGTCTTTTTCTCTCCAGGGCGCTCAAGTTGCCGAACCAAGCCACGATGCAACCAGTCAGCAAGCTCTCTACTGTGCACCTGTAGAAGTTAGAGAGAGTCCCCCTTGACAGACCAACTCTCCGTAATCTTCTCAGGAAGTAGAGGCGCTGATGAGCTTTCTTAATAATTGCATCTGTGTTCTCGGACCAGGAAAGATCTTCACAGATGTGCACGCCCAGGAATTTGAAGCTCTTAACCTTTTCAACCATCAACCCGTTGATATAAACAGGACTGTGGGTCCCCATCCTACTCCTTCCTACAGCCCAGGAACTGGCGGATTTACAGATATTACAGGAACTGAGGTCTGATGACTAAGGAGTGTTGAAACTGGGACCCCAGTGAATGGAAAGTGAGTGAAGAGAGAGCATGGGAAGTGAAGCACCAGTGATGGAATAGGTGCACGGTAACATCGGCCTACATGACTGGAAAGGGAGTGGGGGAACATCAATGAGGGGAACATTACTTGGTGAGCAAGATGCCAAACCATTGGAATTTCAGAATAATTGGGTAGCAGATTATCAGAGCTTTACTTTAATGGGGTAAATGAGGTGCTATATAATGTACAAAAGAAAGTGCATAAGCAAATTTTGTGCTCCTCCTCCACTGGAGCACGTTCTTTCAAAAACCTATTTAGTTCCATGATTTCATACTAAACACATTTCAAAATGGCTAAAACCATCTGAAGATAAGTGTAATAGCGTGCAAGATTTCAAGGCTGTTCTGAGACAATAGTCTAATTCTGGTTAAACCAGCAACATCTTTACTGGATCATTATTTTGATTGACATTTGAAAGAGCTTATCAGCAAAATGTAAAGATTTGTCTCTTATTGTCAAAACCTCAAACCAAATTTTCCAAAAGGTTGACTGCTGTAACACAACATACAGATTTAATGGCTGAACAGCCTCCTTTCATGGTCAGGTTTAATCTACAATTGGAGAGGGAGAAGGGTAGATCGGGGGTCTCGGTGTTGCAGTTGAATAAAGGGAACTATGGGACCATGAGGGAGGAGCTGGCCAAAGTTGACTGGAAGTATACACTAGCAGAGATGACAGTGGAACAAAAATGGCAGGTGTTTCTAGGAATAATACAGAAGGTGCAGGATCAGTTCATTCCTAGGAGGAAGAAAGATTCCAAAGGGAGAAAGGGACGACCATGGCTGACAAGGGACGTCAGGGACAGTATAAAAATTAAAGCAAAGAAGTACATCGTAGCAAAGATGAGCGGGAACCAAAGGATTGGGTAATGTTTAAAGAACAACAGAAGGTAACCAAAAAGACAATACGGGGAGAAAAGATGAGGTATGAAGGTAAGCTAGCCAAGAATGTAAAGCAGGATAGTAAAAGCTTCTTTAGGTATGTGAAGAGGAAAAAATTAGTTATGACCAAAGTTGGACCCTTGAAGACCGAAAAAGGTGAATTTATCATGGGGAGCAAGGAAATGGCAGATGAGTTGAACAGGTACTTTGGATCTGTCTTCACTAAGGAGGACACAAACAATCTTCCTGATATAGTAGTGGCCAGAGGATCTGGGGTGACGGAGGAACTGAAGGATATCCACATTAGGCAGGAAATGGTGATGGGACTGAAGGGTGATGAATCCCCAGGGTCTGATGGTCTGCATCCCAGGGTACATAAGGAAGTGGCTCTAGAAATCGTGGATGCATTGGTGATAATTTTCCAATGTTCTTTTGACTTAGGATCAGTTCCTGTGGGTTGGAGGTAAGCTAATGTTCTCCCACTTTTTAAGAAAGGCAGGAGAGAGAAAACAGGCAATTATAGACAAGTTAGCCTGACAGCGGTGGTGGGGAAGATGCTGGAGTGAATTATAAAAGATGAGTTAGCCGAACATTTGGATAGCTGTAACAGGATCGGTCTGAGTCAGCATGGATTTCCGAAGGGGAAATCATGCTTGACTAATCTTCTGGAATTTTTTGAAGATGTAACTAGGAAAATGGACAAGGGAGAGCCAGTGGATGTAGTGTACCTGGACTTTCAGAAAGCATTTGATAAGGTCCCACATAGGAGATTAGTGGGCAAATTTAGGGCACATGGTATTGGGGGTAGAGTGCTGACATGGATAGAGAAGTGGTTGGCAGACAGGAAACAAAGAGTAGGGATTAACGGGTCCCTTTCAGAATGGCAGGCAGTGACTAGTGGGCTACCGCAAGGCTTGGTGCTGGGACTGCAGCTATTTACAATATACATCAATGATTTGGATGAAGGGATTCAAAGTAACATTAGCAAATTTGCAGATGACATGAAGCTGGGTGGCAGTGTGAACTGTGAGGAGGATGCTATGAGAGTGCAGGGTGACTTGGCAGGTTGGGGAGTGGGCAGATGCATGGCAGATACAGTTTAATGTGGATAAATGTGAGGTTATCCACTTTGGTAGCAAAAACAGGAAGGCAGATTACTATCTAAATGCCGTTAAGTTGGGAAAAGGGGAAGTACAACGGGATCTGGGAGTCCTAGTACATCAGTCTATGAAAGTAAGCATGCAGGTACAGCAGGCAATGAAGAAAGCGAATGGCATGTTGCCATTTATAACAAGAGGAATTTAATATAGGAGCAAAGAGGTCCTTCTGCAGTTGTACAGAGCCCTAGTGAGACCACACCTGGAGTATTGTGTACAGTTTTGGTGCCCTAATTTGATGAAGGGGATTCTTGCTATTGAGGGAGTGCAGCGAAGGTTTACAAGGCTAATTCCCGGGATGGCAGGACTGTCATATGCTGAGAGAGTGGGCTTGTACACTCTGGAGTTTAGAAGGATGAGAGGGTATCTCATTGAAACATATAAGATTGTTAAGGGTTTGGACACGCCAGAGGCAGGAAACATGTTCCCGATGTTGGGGGAGTCCAGAACCAGGGGCCACAGTTTAAGAATAAGGAGTAAGCCATTTCGAACGGAGACGAGGAAACACATTTTCTCACAGAGAGTGGTGAGCCTGTGAAATTTTCTGCCTCAGAGGGCGGTGGAAGCGGGTTCTCTGGATGCTTTCAAGAGAGAGCTAGATAGGGCTCTTAAAAATAGCGGTCAGCGGATATGGGGAGAAGGCAGGAATGGGGTACTGATTGGGGATGATCAGCCATGATCACATTAAATGGCGGTGCTGGCTCGAAGGGCCGAATGGCATACTCCTGCACCTATTGTCTATATCATGATATAATCATTTTATTATACCATAGCACCAAATTGAAAACAATTGACGTAAAGAATGCTACAACAGGAGATTTTTCTGCCAGTAAATGCACAATTGCTTTAAAGCAGAAATATCCCTTGCATCTTGTATGTGCTTTGTACATCTGGCATTGCAAAATAGAATCCAAACAGTTATCATTCAGATAATATTGAAGGTTGTGATATGGCATAAAATGAGGAACATAGAAAATTGAAACTAAACCTTCAATTGTGTGACAACAAGACCTGGAATTATGAAAGTTGTTGATTTTTTGCATTTAGTCACTTTGTTAATAATGAAAATATGTTTGTATATCAAAGTACTTTATTTCTAAATAATGTAATCTGACATAAAGCAAAACTCTCATGATGTCCTGAAATTGAAATCAAAGATTAGTATGAAGCAGGAACTTCTTGGGAAAACTGCTTTGTTATGTTTCTCATGATAAAAACATAACATAAAGCGATACTCATTTTGTACATGATACTTCACAAAATTCCATTCCTTTGTAATCAACTGATAAAATCGAGGTAGTAAATATGTTTGCTTGGCTCTTTTGATTAATAGATCTAATGGTCTTTTTGAGATCATCCAAAGCACTATGTAACCAGCTAATTAGTCTTGACGCATCTTTATTCGTGTTTAGTATGGTATTTAAATGCAGAAACAGACCATTTAGTCTCATAAATCCCTGCCACTGAAGCCCCTTACCACCCATCTTCACCCTATTAACCTATTCCTTCCTCTTTTGTGCATTTGTTTGGATTTCCCCTAATCATATCAACAACTTGTTGTGACAGTAAGTCCTAATTCAATCTGCCCTCAAGATAAATGTTTCTCCTGAATTCCCTTTTGAAGTTATAAATGCTAATCATATATTTAATAAAACCTTGATATTGTCTGGCTTATCAACATTTATGACTTGCTTCAAAATAAAGTATGGGGAGCAAGTCCCATATTAGTTTATAGTAAATGACTATCTATTGTGAGGTGTGATGATTGAAATAATTTACAGCACAATGAGCTGATGTGAACAGAATGGACCAAGTCACCTATTTCAGTGTCATAGCTTTCAATGACCCCATGAGTAGATTTAATTTTAATAAGCAGATATTAACGAATATTAGGACCAGAGTAGGATCTATATTATGTGAAATTAGAGGAACAGGTTTACTGAAAGTTTCATGGTACTTGCAGGAGATTACATATTAGGATAAGTGATGCTGATAACGGATCCAAACATGCAAAATCTCAAGAAAATGTTAAAAGACTGATTGCTTGAAATTATTTTAAACATTACATTAGAAATTTAGTATGTGCAGATAACAGATGTCCTTAAGGAAAATGTAATACTACTTCAATCAGAATGCTTTCAATTCACTGAAACTGTTTAGCGAAGTCCGATGTTTTTAATTATTGTTAGGAGGTTTCATTTGAGCGGTATCAAACTTCATTCTTCATAAACTCCAATCAAATTGAAATTGGTGGTAACAATCCTTTCAGAGTAGTTCAGGCTGTGCATTAATAATTTGTCAAAATCTTCATTTAATGTAATTGTGAACAACCTTTTTAAAAAAATGTTACCCTATTTTTGTCTGCATTTTATTCTGATTTTCGCATCACAATTAGTGCATCCCTCAAACAAATGCAGTTGGTCCTTGGCCTAATTAAGGATTTTTAAACAGTCAACAGCATACTTGTAGCGAAGTGAATGAAAATATGAATTCTGCAAGATCAGTATGTAATTGGCATAATTTCTGTCATTGCAAAACACTAACAACTAATCTTTTTCATTGTTTTTCTCTTTTAATGCTTAAAAATTCAAATCCTATTTATCTGTTTATAATGGTTGACCGCCAACCTGGCTCATCCTTTTAAAAGATGGGACTGCTGAGATACTCCCTTGAGAAACCAATCTAAATATTTCATGAGATCAATTATTGTTGGTGTTGGAGCTTACTACATAATGCAAATACTTTTTTTGTCATTATAACAGTTAAAATAAAGTGTTATGTTCGTAATGTGAAAACATATCTGTTAACTGTTGTTTAAATTGCGCTACAAATACTCCTTAAGATGCTATTTGCAAATCTTGTGGGTAACATTTCAGTAACCTTAGATTAGAGATTCCTTGAAGTTCCATAAATGTGTATTTTATCATGTGAAGATTGCTATTAATCGTTGTTTAATGTATGTGATAGATGATGCCTTATTTGCTGCATGGCAAATTTGGCTTGTAATATTTTGTCAGAGCAGTGACTAATATGTGAAATAATCTGATTATTAGTGATGGTTCTATCATTGAATGTAGTCTGAAATGCCCCTATCATATAATGATGTTTATGAATTATGTGGTAACATTAAATAGACCAAAATGGATATCCGATTATCCATATCTGGATAGCCATTGCCTTGAAATCCTTGATTTCAATTACTCTGACAGTAACTGAACATTTAAAGTAGTTGTGACATTCAAAAGTATTGGAGCAGTACTCACATTTTTAACAATTTCTGAAATTAGACATATTATTTTGTATTATTTTTTACTAACTATATTAACAAAAAACATTACTTATTATAGCCATTTGATTCTTGACTATCAATTGTTTTAATTGTAAAGATTTTTTATGGTGCAGCATTTGTCATTGTGGACAACACCTGTGCTGGTGCTTCCCATTCTCTATTGATATCTGCAGGGAGTGTGTTGATTGAGCCAAGGTCTTTCATCAACTTGGGATATACCCAAGCATTTAACTGCAGGGAAATATTGTTTCATACAGAAAATACATTGCATAGGTTTTCCCCAATATTATTACTGCTAATATATTTATGAACTGTGCATCATAATTTAAGTAGTGTTCCACAATGTCAGGTAAACAAATATTGCAATGTCCCTTATTTAAAAACAAAAGGTTAATTCAAAAATAAAATCTCATAGAGAATGGAAATCAATTGCTTTTCTGTTGTTTCTTCTATAAGTAAGTAAATGCATCTTAAAAGAGCATATCAGATTATCCACAGTTCTAACTTAATCATGAATGAAGGAGCAAAAATGTTGCTTTGTATCATGTTTGCACCATGTGGCAAATTTCCTTGGGAATAATCTGTAGAAGTTTAATATTTTGGGCAATTTCAACTAATTTCTTGAGAAGGAAATTGTGCCGAAGTAGTCTTACTGTGTATTTCACCTGTTGGAGTTTACTAACATAGTATAGCTGGGTACAGGTAATAAATACTTGTTGCTTGTTCCATCAATCCTGTATGGAAAAGTTTCTGAAGTCACTGGAAAAATGTATGTCCAGTTTACATGAAGTAGCGGTAATCAATCATCTTAGAGTTATTAAAATTCGTAATCTCTTCATGTAGGTTTTAAACAACCCTGTTAAGTACAAGAATCAAAAAATGAATGGTCAATTTCCATCTTTTGACATCAAGTTTAGAAGATAATTTAAAGAAATAACAGTCTCCACGATGCATCAACACCAGGCCCATGATGTGGACTCCCACGCCACGTGGTCCGACTCTGCTGGGTCCTACTGCTTCCCCAATTCTACAGGGAATCTCAGTGGGGGTTCCACTGGTTCTTCCCCTTCCCTTTGTAAACAGGTGGCCCCAACTACTCCCCACCCATACAATAGTCCTCATGCCCCCCTCGTCTCTGAACACCCACCATCCCCCCCATCAGACATTGCCTCAACCTCCATCTACTCACCTGCCTTCCTCTGACCCCCAACCCCCACCCTTGCCATGCCTTCATCATCCCCCTGACCTCCCCCTTTCTGACATGGAACAGTCTGTCCTCAGCAGAGGCCTCACATTTTTCCCCTCCACCCCGACCTCAACAGTAGATCAATCTGTTGAAGGGTCTCGATCCAAAACGTCACCCATTCCTTTTCTCCAGAGAAGCTGCCTGTCCCGCTGAGTTACTCCAGCATTTTGTGTCTACCTTAAGGAGATAATAAATCTGCTGAACTTCATGGTGTTGATTTCTTTAGTTTACTTTAGTTCAGTTTAGAGATACACATGGAAACAGGCCCTTCAGCCCACTGAGTCCACGCTGACATATGATTACCCATTCACACTGGTTATGGCACTGCGCACTAGGGCCAATTTACAGAGGCCCATTCACTTACAAACACGCACGTCTTTGAGAAACCGGAGAACCTAGAGGAAACCCATGCAGTCACAGGGAAAATGTGCAAAGTCCACAAAAGAAGCACCTAAGGTCAGATTCGAACCCAGGCCTCTGGCGCTCTGAGGCAGCAGCGTTACCACTGCACCATTAGTGCTTCCTTGATCATTATTTGCTTTTCATCATTGAGTGGGAGAGGGAACAACCCAAATCGTTTCATGCGCAGCCTGCCTGATTACAACCATTTGAAGGGTTATTTGTTCTGGAATGATTACTCTGATAAATAATTTGTTATTGGGAAACTGTTTATAATATATAAATTATATAATTACATGTAGAAAACATAGAACTCTGTTTTGTTTGGAAATCACATATTGAGTAACAGAAGTTGCATTTGTAAAATTAATCAACTGATATGCAGTATGACTGTTTTCCATATGGCAGTAAATATACCATCAACATTTTGACCAGATAAGGGTTATTGCGTATATGATACATGTTTTGCACTGAAGTTGTTGGTTAGTGTTTTGTGTGTGACTTCAGTGCCCTTGCATATTAAATTTGTTTTCCCACACTTTGGCATTATACCAGCCTGATTTTATCACTAATTGCATTGTGAAAATGTAGCTGAAATGAATCAAATAAAATGCTTTAGTTGAACCATTAGATAAAATGGCAGAGCTGTTTTGATAATGAGCAGATGTAGCTAATGCATGGAGATTTGGCCATTTTCAAGTCCCATCTGCTATATGCCTGCCTGCATTTGGCGGTGAGCCACTGCTCAGCAGCCAGACAACTTCTTCACAGTCACACCATTTGTCTCCAGTAACGAGACTGCCTGCAGAACCATTTTCAATTTGAGAAAAGAAAAGCCATTTAGTGTAAGTGAACACAATTTTTCTGTGTAAACACATTTCGGCATTCTACAATTTCATCACTAACGGAGAGCAGACTGAGGAGGTGAAGAGCTAACCAAAGTTGTGCATTAATCAAATTATTCATGAGATAGAAGTGTATGAAAGGTCAAGGTAAATAGATTTTATATTTCAGGAATATAAGAGGAATTTTGTTTTCAATTAAAGGTGGGGTCAGAACATAGGGGGCACAAAGTTGGAATTGTTCCTCAGCCAAAACAATAATTTAACATACTCCAACCGTAAAAATGCATTTAAATATTGAATTTGACAGTCTTGTACTATTGTGATCAGATGTGCAGGTAGGATAATGCTGGAACAGCATTTCGAAATGTTCCTTTTTTTCAAAAGGGTTTTATTTTATTTTAATTAAACCTAAATATCTCTCTTTATTTGCCAGTGCTAGTTAATCCAATAGGAAAACAATGGTCTCAGGCGTAGGCGATTCACTAAAAGGTGTAGAAAAGAGCCAAATCCAAACATAAAGGATCAAGCAGAGCAGTAATGTAGTAAAGTATTAAAAAGTAATAAAGACGAATAAAATAATTACAAATACATTAGAACAAATGCACTTCATTTCACTCTACAAGCATCTTTCTCCTACTCCTTGTTCCACAGTAAGAAATAAATTCAGGTATTTAGTTAGACTTATTCATTTGTTAATGTCAACTGATCCTTTATTTTGCTGAATAAATAAATATTCATCCCATTCATGATTTCTAAATTGGATGGGTATAAATGTTAAAATGGCCCTGCAGATATATCACACATATAATTTTTTGAACTTTCTGACAGATAAAAGCAGAGAAAGTTTCTTGACGCACAATTATTGGCAAGTAACTTGCATTTTCTTAATTCTGTCTACTTATAATATTGTAGCCACCACCTTGTTAAATTGACTTCCAATTCATCCATCAGCCGGCACGACAATAAATGGATTGAAATACTACATGAAAGGGCAAAATGCCAAAACATCATCATTGAAGGGAAATGGAATATGTTTATTTTTGGGCTTTGATAATATTTATCATCTTATCATCTTTTCAAATTGATAAGTTGCTTTGACTTTGAGTGTTTCATGATTGGTCAATAATGAGTTGAATCCAATTCTAAAACATTAAAGTAGAGGGATACCATGACCATATTGTAGAAGAAATATTGCAGCATGCTTACTCTGTGTTACAAATTGAAGGATGAGGTGGATGTTAGCAATTTCTGAGAGGATTGCCCAACGTGAATTTGAAATATTTTTGTTGGTTCTTCTTTATGGAAGAGTCTTTCTGGCTTAAACGGCCCCTTGTATGACATTCTTAGTAATGGGAAATTTCAAACCACATCATTCCTCTGCAGTCTGGTGTCTGAGCAAGGCTAATCCAATATGCCCCAGGGCATTGGTGGATGATTGAACATTCAGTTTGGCTGATTATTGGGACGTAATAGGGTAATCCAGAATCGTGGCCTTAACTATTAGGGCGGCATTAACTTTGTAATAACTCAGTCTTTGAAAATACATATTGCACAATATTTTTTCCGCAAGGAGTCGGTGGTTAATAGCACAGAGCTGATAAGCTGTGTGATTTCAGTGAGATAACTGAAAAGGGATCGCACAGCCTTGGCACGCTTTCAAGTGTGCGCCATTTTTTCTCCAAATGTTTCTTTACAGGTGACACTATGATCATCATTAAGCTAAGGTCCGTGACATAAATGGATTTCATGGGGTTTTTGGGCATATTGGATACCTAATGGGGGATAAAAAATATTGTTAATTCATGCTAACAGCTTATGCTACCAGTGTTTTAATTAACGAGTATTTCAATAACATCATAACATTCTTTGTCTCAATGATTGCGCCGTTAAATAGTGCCCATCAGACTACCACTCCATGATGAAAACTTCTATGACTAATTTACATAAATGATTCAGAGATGTATCAATTGGTATATTTATTACTGTCAACATTGCTAGAGTAATAATTCTTCTGGCAACCACAATGTGTGAAGCACATTTGGTGATAAAAAATAAAAAGTGTAAATTTTGCTAAAAGACTTTAGGCAAATCCAGACCATATATTTTTAAAGAATATACGCTTAAATAATAGTAGGATTATTAATAGTGGGGTAGCTTACACCCCAGCAGTATGAACTTTAACTTCTCTAACTTCAAATATTCCTTGCTTTCCCTCTCTCTCCATCCCCTCCCCCTTCCCAGTTCTCCCACCAGTCACTTTCTCCGACAACATTCTATCTCTGTACCGCCCACTCCCCTGACATCAGCCTGAAGAAGGGTCTCGACCCGAAACATCACCCATTCTCTCCAGAGATGCTGCCTTTCCTGCTGAGTTATTGCAGCATTTTGTGTCAGCCATGATCACAATGAATGGTGGTGCTGGCTTGAAGGGCCGAATGGCCTCCTCCTGCACCTATTTTCTATGTTTCTATACTTAAATAACACTTTTTTTGAACAAACTAGGCAACTGTATATTTTCACATTTATCTATTTATTTTTGTATTTAATTAATAACCCTGGTATTTATCATAGTGAGATTTCCAAATAAGGGTCAGGAGTTTTGGTTGGGAAACTTTGAAAGATACATTTGAGACTCTATTTGAATACAGGCCACAGTTGCATGTGTTTAAATAAGCTCCCCATTCTGAAGTCAACCAGATTCCTAGGATGAGCACTGTCAAGCAGAGAACATTGCAACAGTGCGAGCATGTCAGGATTCCCTCTCCCTTGAGAAGAGATTGGTTGAATACAGTGTAGTTTTAGGACATGAGTGATTGTGGCATGTCATGTATCCTTAATCGGACTTTAAGCGGCTGTCGCACTGCGGCGACCTAATTGGCGAGTTTAGGAGAGTTTGAAAAAGTGTCATGTTGAAGACCTCCGTCAACTATGTAGAAGACCTCCTTCGACTATGTTGGAAGACTAGCTTCAACTAACTTCGGGAAAATAGTGGAGAGTGAAGATGTGAAGATCAACCTTCCTTCGACTATGTTGAAGACTATCTACGACTACCTTTGATTATCTTCAACTACCCTCGATTATCTACGAATAACATACCAACCTACTACGACCTACTTTGACAAAACCTACGAGTTTAAAAAAAAAGTTTTTTTATTCCTTTTTTTCCCATGGCGACGTTTTTTTACTTGCGGGCATTTTTCAGCATGTTGAAAAATACGTCGCGACCTAGCTGAGGCCTCAAGTACGTGGGGACTACTCTCGAGCATGAAGGAGAGTTCCTAGGACCTCGTGTCGACCATGCTGCGAGTATGAGTCGAGGGCAAACTCTTCCAAACTCACCAATTAGGTCGCTGCAGTGGGACAGCCCCTTTACCCTGTTTCTATACACTGTAAATAGTTCGATTGTAATCATGTATTTTCTTTCTGCTGACTGGATAGCACGCAACAAAAAGCTTTTGACCATAAACTAACACGTGACAATAAACTAAACTGAATGGCTAGGGGTCATCCACACAAGGTTGATGACTGCATGAGGCAGAAATGCTCCATTCCCTACCAAATTTGTTCCAAGCTGCAATTTTTGATTCTCTTTTTCTGCCTGGTTTTCCTGAGAAATACAGGAGGCGCAAGGTTGTTTATACTGGGAAAATGGGGAAAAAAACATGGGCATCTTAATGATCTTCCATTCTTTAGCACTGTGTTCTGTTTCCATCTGTCCTGCATCCTTTAAGACAAGAAATGGGCAGATTTAAGTTAAGTCAGTCGGTTGGTCGTTATTGAAATGATAGCAATGCAAATCCCTTTTTGGGACGATTAAAATTATACACAATTATACCAAGAAGCAGGGAATGTAGAATAGGAAAACTTGGAACTAACTCAGGTAGCCCAAATGACTTGTCTCAGTCATGTGACATAATCACTGTAAGCCATCTTAAAAATAATGGCTGCAATAAGCCAAGTTATTGAACTGATGATGTAAGCTCAATAGAGCTAATGGTTTCTGGTGTGTTTAAAATTATCTTTATCTCTAATTTACTTGGATCAAATTTAAAATGAGTTCTATAACTTTTGGGTTAATAGGAACATACTTAATAATATATGATGAAACAATCACCGCACAGAATCCGCCAATTGCTTGATTAAACTCAGACCTTACAGGAGCAGTATTCTTGTGCTAAAATAATGTTTTCTTCTTGATTCAGATAAAATCTAAATGAAACAATAGTGGAATATAATCTGAACGATTTACAAAGTGGTCTTTTTGGACTATAAACTAAACAAAGAATTTGGTGCAAGTATCAGAGTTTGTGTTTCTTGTATTGTCTCAAAGTTATCTCTCTGTGTGTATTGGCATCAGTTTTCTTTGTTTTATATGAAATAATTTATTGCCAATAAATAAATATTTTTAACAGAATCATTCATTGCAATACAAATTTAAAAATTACAATTTTAATCCCTTCATTATTTTCTTAAATTGAATACTAAGAGGAATTTTCCTCTCATAGGGAAATCTTACAATGGGGCATTTTTTCAGAATAATGTGTGGAGTTCTGCTTGTTCCATTACAAGAAGGATGTGGAAGCTTTGGGGATGGTGGAGAAGAGGTTTCCCAGAATGTTGCCTGGATTTGAGGTAAGAGGAGGTTCTGGAGGTAGATATGATTGGGGCATTTAAGAGGCTTTTAGAATGGCATATGGATAGGCATGAACAGAGGGATATTGATCACATGCAGGCAGAGGAGATTAGTTTATCTTGGCGTCAAGATCGGCACGGTCATTGTAGGCTGAAGGGCCTGTTCATGGCAGTACTGTTCTATGTTCTTATGAGGCACACGTGCCTAGTCCTGTTCGTACTTCTTCTTGTGCTCATGTGGCAGAAAAAAAAGATTGAATATTTTGTTTTATAGTTAAAACTAAACTGTATATATTTTTGTTACTTTGGTTGAGTTTCTTTGTGTCACCATGGTAGGGTTGCTAACTGTCCCGTATTAGCCGGGACATCCAGTATATTGGTGTAAGGTAGACAAAAGTGCTGGAGAAACTCAGCGGGTGCGGCAGCATCTATGGAGGGAAGGAAATGGCAATGTTTCGGGTCGAAAGACTTCCACAGACCTTCTTAAACAATATATTGGTTTGTTCCATACGGGACCGCCCTTGTCCCGTATTTGACTGCTACTAGCAGGTGCTCCTCAACTTACGATGGGGTTACGTTCCGATAAACCCTTCGCAAATCGAAAATATCGCAAGTCAAAAATGCATTTAACAACTTGTTTAGGTATTTACAAATTAGAGACTATATTAAGTCAAACATGCAAGATTATAAAAATAGAGAACTAGGATTATTGGATGAATTGCTCAACAAGCACCCAAATACAGAAAAACTAATAATATATATATATATAATACTCTTTTGGATAGGGAAATCCCTATAACAGAATCATACTGACAAATATGGGAAAATGAAACAGGCTTATCTATAATAAAACTTATTATAATAATCTATATATTAAAATCTATAATAAAATAAGTTATCTATAATAACTTGGGAAGAAAGTCTACAACGCATACACCGATGTTCGTTAAATGCCAGACATACCTTGATACAATTCAAAGTATTACATAGATTACATTACTCAAAAACAAAATTAAATAGAATTTTTCCTAATATCTCTTCTATTTGCGATAAATGTCAGAATTCAGAAGCTAATTTAACGCATAGTTTTGTAACGTATAAAACTTAATAGTTATTGGACTTAAATTTTTAAAATCATTTCTGTAGTTCTTAAAATTAAATTGAATCCTGACCCAAAACTAATAATATTAGGAGTTTCAGATTCAAACCTAATATTACCAGTAAATCAAATAAATTTTCTTGATTACTGTTTGATAATTGGAAAAAAATTAATATTCAAATTCTGGAAGGGAACATTATTCCCCACAATTAAAATGTGGACAGTGGAAATGTCGGAGACGCTGCATTTGGAGAGAATCAGGTTTGTCCTAATGGACAAATATGGAATTTTTGAACAAATATGGTCTCCATTCACTGACTATCTGAAGGGGTAGCTGAGCTCAGCATTGTAACTCAATAAATACCCAGTTACAGTATTAGATGAAATGATCTGTTTTGAGATTTATATACACGTCTCTATAGATATTGTTATGTGAAATTGTTCCATTCATTGTTAAGATGTATACTTCAATTTTTTAATTTTTTTATTATATAATAATTGTTTGCTTGTATTTTAATTATTTTTTTTAAATTTTTATTATATATATTTTTAAAATATAATCATAATCAATATTATTTAATCACCATCTTCGTTGATTATACACCTATTCTTTTACTTCTTTACTTTCTAAAATAAATAGCTTATATAAATCATTTTGTAATATTTGTATAACTTTTGAAACAAGTTAAATGTGTATTTGAAAAACTGTCAATTCACTGGCAACATCCATTGCTTCTAATAAAAATATTATTAAAAAAAAAAAAAAATGCATTTAATACACCTAACCTACCTTCACCAGAGTGTTCAGGGTTGGACCGCCAGGTGCTTGTGGACTTTCATTCTCCGGGTTAGTCCCCCCCCCCCCCCCCCCCCCCTCTCTTCAGCCCTCTTCTCTGGGAGTGTTTTTAATTTCCACGTTTTAATTATGAAATCTCCCTACCCCCACTCCCACCACCGGTCGGAGCGCTCACCAATTCCCTGAACACCGACACCCCTTAAATCTCCCGACTTCCCGTCCCCACAGGAGTGAACACATGGCGAATTGTCACAGCAGGTAGCAGCTCTGAGATTTCATCAACCGGCTCATCAGATCTGTTGCCGTTTGATGTCCATCGCGCCTCCTGCAAGATTTCTCATGTCCCTCCCTCGTCGCTTCCTCCCACGGAAAGGCTAACATGGTTCTCTTATCTCCCTGCAAACTCTCGCCCTTCTCTCCCTCAGCTCAGATACCTTGTATACATACAGCTGACTCAATCGACCTTACATCAAGATAAATAGGACGAGCTAGTGCGTCTGCTCAACACAGCAGGCGTAAATCTAAATATACCACAGGAAAGCAATTTTAATTAAACAGTAAAGCATTACCGCTTAAATTATCAACGCATCCCAACACTGCCACAAGGCCAGGCTAGTGAAATCCAGTTTCTACTGAATGTGTATCGCTTTTGCACCATAGTAGTCGAAATATCGTAAGTCGAAGCATCGTAAGTCGAGGAGCAACTGTACTCTGTAATTACCAGATGGCACGCTTACAGACAGATCCTAGATCTGATACAACAACGTGCATGCGTGTTGCATATGCTGTTGATGCCATGCACGAATGATTCGTGCATGGCATCCAATCACAGGCGATTCCCTTATGCGAATCAGTTGTACAATATATTTTGCCAATCCCTGCCAAAACAACAAGTTTCAGTAACGCCTGGTGTTGTTCGGTCGGTTTGGCATGTGCAGATATGGATAAACCTGCAAAAAAGTGAAGTGTGCAGCTATAACAAGCAATGGGAAGCAAAAAAGACCTGGGTTAAGCCCGTCAGCGGTGACGCGACGAAGGCCTTCTGTACTTTATTGCCGTCGGGAATTTGCCCCTTATTTTTACCTTTTGGTCCCTTATTTTGGAGTGAGAAAGTTGTCAACCCTACACCATGGGGAACTAATGAGGAGTTGTTGTTCAAATGTGTTCAATCCAAGATGGCACCTGACCCAGGTGACTCTTTGTGTACGAGCCACAGAAGTGGATCTGCAATCATGCATTACAGTCACTCCACTCTTTCAATTCTCTACTATGAGACGCACCCTGGCCACTACCTCTTTTCCCATCGTGCAAAAGGTATAGCCTTTCCCCAATTGAGCACTTTCTCTCAAGTTCCATGACATCCGTGCTATCGGAAAACTTATGGCATTAACCAGTAGAAATTGAGGTTTTGGCATGAAGATGGGAAGAATAAATAAATCAATGACATACTTGGATCTAAAGCAAATGCTGGTAATCTACAGTGGTAGAAAGAGAAAATAAATTTATCATATCAACATGACTGAGAATAAGACGTATCATGAAGCAAAGAATAAATATGTAGTTTATACAAGATTGACAGGTGAGATGGTAGAAAATTAATCTAAATTTTAACAAAGATGCTCCTCATCCCTGGTTGCTTGTTGCCTGTCCACTGACCCCAATTATTTAGAGCAGCTCCCGGGCATAAATTTCACCGAAGAAGGCAGTTTTGAAGGGTGAAGCCCCACTCGTTCCACAGAAATGTTTTAAGGACAGTTAATCTGGCTTCTCATAGTTCAAGAATTAAAAACAATGATTAAACATCTAATTTAACATTAAAATAAAATACTTGTAATTCGCCATTCCCTTCCTGTTGTTTTTTGCTCATTGCTCAAGTTGGGGTCCTTGCACGGTGTACATGTTAAGAAATTTGCTAGTCCAGCACTGAAGTACGGTCCACCTCTGATGAACAGACTTAACGTTTGTTCAGACTTTTAGAAATTCTGCGTTTGTCCTGAACTTATTGAACTAAATGCAAATAATCTTATGTGAAATGATGTACTTGATTTCAGATTAAATTTCAGACCATTATGCTTGAGTTTTATCCAAGTTCATACTTTTTAAATAGGTTCCCATCATTGATTTAACGATCATTCAGGGTATCTTCTTCTTTCGTGTGGCGTGCACAGCCCAAAGTTGTTGGACAAATTGTTCTATTTGATCTTCCGTTTGTGCACGTCGAGTTGATTGCATTAGTCAAAACAGGGCGGACCACGTGAAGGTTGTAATCTTCCACCCCATTCAGGGTATGAAACCCACGTGAGTAATAAAGTAAGTTTGTATATATATATATATATATATATATATATATATATATATATATATATATATATAATTCAAACATCATGGTGTTATTTAAATCGGGGGCAGATCTACTATGAAGCTTAAGCTTCAGGTCCCTAATCTAGGTATGTTACAAAACGTACCTTTACCGGCGCTGCACTTCTGCCGCTCCCCGTGTGCGTAACTTTCGCGCCTTGCCGAGGGGGGCGGGCTTAAAGTGTCGTTTTTCAACAGGCAGGACAAATCGATGAATGTCAGGCGATTTGGTTGCTGAAGAAAAATCGCTCCGACATTTCATGAATGGTGGTATTTTTAAATTACTCTAGATTATTTATTAACTAGAGTAATTTAAAAATCACCTTCAAAAGCCGTGAGCGCAGACAACCGGAAGCATTTTCCGTAGGGGAGAAGAAAAGGTAAATACTTTATTTTTATATTAAAAGTTGGTTTTTCGGGAGGCATTAATAATATTTTTATGTTGCGAAATGGGGTCCCCAAAAAATGTATGAACAAACAGTATTTTTCCTCCCGACTTCACCGCTAACCGCAACGTTCCAATCCACCGCATTCCACTAAAACCCACTCGCTAGTTGATTTAAATGGCCGTTAATTTACAGGCATAAAACACTAAATTCCTTCCATTTGGCCCAGAAATTCATGAAAATTAGATTTAAAAATTATGTTATATTGTGGATTATTGTGTGAATGTTATTTGGACACTTAGGCAATTTTAAAAAAGTTTATCTTTTCTTAAGAAATGGATAGATGTTTAGATCTACTCATTGAATTTTGTAATTAGCTACAATTAGATAACTAACTAATTATATGCTTTAATTTCAGGTAATCCAAGTAAGATTGTTTAATATTTGTTTCAGAATGCTTCAATCTATAATAACTGAAAATTTCATTGAGTTCTCTTAATTTTTAAGAATGTTATGGACTTTTAACTTTTCCAGATCACAGCTTTTGAGTTAAGTCAATTGAAAGGCAATGGGAAGCAAGATGCTCATTTCCGAGTATGAAAATGGCCATAACTTTCTTAATACTGAAGATATGAAAGTAAATTAGGCGTCAAATTAAACTTCTTTTTATGCTTTATCTGATGGGATAAATTACAGACTTGATTTTTAAAATCTCAAAATTTTGTAACATTGCTACCTAATCCCGGAGGGGCCCAGAAGCTACTTTAGTCCACATATTCTTACGATTTAAATCGAATTCCGATTTTTTTGTTTTGCTAGAAATTAATCTGATTTTTCACCTCGACTAAACCCCTCGCCTCGACTAAACTTTAACCTCAACTCACTAAACCTCGCCTCGACAAAACCTACCAACACACACATAATCGCCGCCTCGTCTAATCGCCGCCTCTCTCGACGCCAACATCAGCGCGTGCGCCCCTCCCACCAGCTCTCTCGGGCAATGCGCCTTCTCAGCGATCAGCCCTGCACCCCTGGTTGGATCCGTTCCGCTCACGTGAAGCATCGCCAACGGCCAGGGTCGGTGGGGGGAGGGGGCTATAAATAGCTGGAACGGGAGGGAGGAAGCAATTAGTCGAGGCACGGATTAGGTGTGAGGTGGAGTTTAGGTGTGAGGTTTAGTTAAGTTGAGGTGGGGTTGAGGTGTGAGGTTTATTTGAGGGGCGAGGTTTAGTGAGGTACGGTTTAGTCGAGACGAGGTTTAGGTGTGAGTAGAAGTTTGGTAGTGAGGTATCGTCGAGGCGAGGGGTTTAGTGAGGCGAGGAGATTAGTCGGGGTGTAGGTGAGGAGAAGTGAGCGTAGGTGAGGTGAGGGGAAGTGAGCGTAGGTGAGGAGAAGCAGGCGTCTGAGCTCAGGAAGGGAGACCGGTGTGCTGCTAAAGGAGACGAGACCACTGCCTTCTGGGCAGAGAATTCCACAAACTCACAACTCTGGGTGAAAACGTTATTTTCTCATCTCAGTGCTAGGCAAAGAGACATTTCAGGAAAAATTGAGGCCATTTATTGAAACATATAAGATTATTAAGGGTTTGGACATGTTAGAGGCAGGAAACATATTTCCATTGCTGGGAGAGTCCAGAACCAGGGACCACCGTTTAAGAATGAGGGGTAGGCCATTTACAATGTAGACGAGGAAATACTTTTTCACACAGAGTTGTGAATCTGTGGAATTCTCTGCCCCAGAAGGCAGTGGAGGCCAATTCTCTGGAGGCTTTTGAGAGATAGATAGAGCTCTTACAGATAGCAGTCAAGGGATATTGGGAGAAGGCGGGAATAGGGTACTGATTGTGGATGATCAGCCGTGATCACAGTGAATGGCGGTGCTGGCTCAAAGGGCTGAATGACCTACTCCTGCGCCTATTGTCTATTTCATGAAATATATATCTTTTGGGGATTATTTTACTGCTTATGTGTTAGGAAAATTCTAAGCTACTGTTATGTAAACTACCAGCAGGTCCAGCGTGGTCCTAGCCAGCCTGTCGTGGTCCTAGCCAGCCTTTCTTGGAACAACCCTATTGAAGAAGATAACAGTGGTTTCCCAGACCTCGTTGCTGGTTGTGAAGGGGCCCCCATAACAGTTCAAACTTCAGTGCCCCAAAAATATATGTCCACCACTGATTTAAATATAAAACACCATATAACGCTCAGAATATGTCAGACCAATGAAATATTGCACATGCTTAACTGTTTGATTATTAATTATTAATGTTTTTTGTATTCTCTTTCATGGTAATAATTTTTAAGAGGTCATTCTGTGGTCAATAGTTGAGATGGCATTTAATGTACTAGTTCACCTTTCTATTTGCTGATTTGTGATTATGTCAAGTATGCAATAATGGTGTCATTAATATTCAATTACATGATAGATAAATAATGAGGAATACATAAACTTTGCATGAAGAAATATTTTGCTGTCATCTGAATTTGAGACCATAGTCCGCTCAGGAACAAATGGAATTTCCAACTGTAAAGATACTAAATTTTATTTAAAAACACAGCTGTGTTTCTGTGTGCTTGTGTGCTCCGAAAACAGTTTGTACCATTGAATTATCCTGACTGTGATATTCAATTTTTAAACAAAGGAGCAGTTGGAGTATTTATTGCAGTTTATGTTATTTGTTTAAAGCTCAGTCTGTATAAGTACATCAATTGACAACAGTTTTCTGGGTGCGTTTAGTCAGTAGATTTCCCATGGAGTCGAATGGCTGATAGCTGACCAGAAGCTTGCTGCAATTACGCAACGTTCATGGTGGGCTCTCGGATTCTGCACCATGTTAGACAGCACGCGAGTCGTAAAGACAATATAGAAACATCCATAATCATACTTAACTAAGTGATTATGCAGCCAGCATAATTTATTTACCACCTGAGATTCCCACCATCACAGAAGTCTGATTTGCTCGGTAATTATTATTGGTATTGGTTTAATATTGTCATATGTACAGAGGTTCAGTGAAAAAAAAAATTTGCACGCTATCCAGGTAACGCATACCATACATGTACACAATACGTAGTGCAAAAGGAGAAAGGAAACAGAGTACAGAATATAGTGTTACAGCCACAGAAAATATAGCATTACAGTTACAAATTTTAAAAAGCTCCAGGGCTGCATGAGATAGATTGAGAGATCGGAAATATATCCATAACTTATGAGTGGTCCATTTAACAGCCTGATAACAGCAAGGCAGAAGCTGTACATGAATCTGGTGGTACCAAACTTTATTGTCTTTTGCCTGACATGAGAGTGGGGAAGAGTGATTGACCTGGGTGTGAGTGGTCCTTGATTATATTGCTTGCTGGGGTGGGAGATTGCAACCTTCACGTGGTCCACCCTGTTTCAACGAATGCAATCAACCTGGCGTGCACAATCAAATAAGATCAAATAGAACACGTTGTCCTGCAACTTTAGGCTGTGCATGCCATATGCAAGAAGAAGATATTGTTTGCTTTCCTGAGCCACACAAAGTGCTGATGGAGTCAATTCTGGTTTGCATAGTGCTATGTCCACAATTCTCTGCACATTTGCGATCTAGGGAAGGACAGTCACCAAATCTAGCTGTGACGCATCCCAATGGGATGTTTTCTATGATGCATCTGTAGAAATTGTTAACACTTTGGAGATATGCCACATTTCCTTACTCTTCTGAGGAAGTAGAGGCTCTGGAAGTAGAGAAGCTGTTGTGCTTTCTTGGCTCTAGTGTTAATGTGGTTGGTCCTGGCCAAATTGCGTAGATATTTATGCTAGGAACTTGAAGCTTTTGACCATCTCCACTTCAGTACCATTGATGCAGACTTGGGTATGTAAAGCACCCTGCTTCCTGAAGTTGATGACTAGCTCTTTTGTTTTGCTGACACTGATGGAGAAGTTGTTGCATTGACACCATATAACTAAAGCTCTCTATCTTCTTTTTACATTTCAATAAATGTCTAAGAACACTGGATGCAGCAAAGACAATGGGATCAGATCATTCCCAGTTGATATCTTCAGCTCAAAACAATCCAAACCATACCAGTATAGTCACAATATTTGCATCAAGCTGATAATGTGGGAATTTGTAAGAGTATGTCTCGTCCACAGAATGTCAAACAAATCCAATCAGGCTAATTGCTACCCAATTAGTGGACTCCCCATCATCAGTTAAGTGAAGGAAGGAGTTATAATTTATGCCAACCAACTGCCAGCCAATAGCCATTTCCAGCAAGAGAGAGTCTAACACCTACTTTGTACACAAAATGCTGGAGTAACTCAGCCGGTCAGGCAGCATCTCTGGAGAGAAGGAATGGGCGACGTTTCAGGTCGAGACTCCTCTTCAGACTGATGCTGAGTAACTCCACCATTTTGTGTCTACCTTTGATTTAAAACAGCAGTTCTTTCCTGCATCTGCTTTGTACATTCAGGATTATGATGAAATGCTCTCCACTTTCCTCGATTGATGCAACTTCAAAAACATTAAAAGTTCAAAACACCTTAGAACAAAATCTGAGAAGCCCATTTGAATTTGGAACCCAATTCATATATTTAAACATTCATTTCTTCCACTCCTGGGACATTTTGGCTGTAGTGTGTACCATCTACAAAATGCATTACAGCTACTCACCTAGGGTATATCTGTGCTATCACCCATACCCATGACCTCCACCACCAAAAAAGACACAGCACTGGAGTAACTCAATGGATCAGGAAGCATCATTGGAGAACATAGGTGATGTTTCAGGCCGGAATCCTTCTTCAGACTGATAGTGCAGGTGGAGGGAGAAAGCTGGATGAGGTGGGGCAAACAAAACCTGGAAAGTATTAGGTAGATACAGGTGAAGGAGGGCGTCTAGTCAGCAGATGGTGGAACATGGGCTAGTGATGAAAAATTAGAAGGTGTGAGACAAAAGGTTTATAGAGTTGCAAATTGTGAAGCTAGAGGAAGGAATGTAGTTGGAAGGGGAGGGAAACTGGGAGGGGCAATGTCATCACTAACCGGTTCCTCTCCAAAGTACTGCATCTTGTCTTGCAAATATATTGCTGTCCTTGGTCAAAATCTTGGATCTCTTTACCCGACAGCATTGTGGGAATACATTTTCCTGGCCTGCAGCAACTTAATGTTCCTTCCCAATGTAAATTGTGCTACAGTGAGAATGAATGAATATGTTTATTGGCCAAGTATTCACATACAAGGAATTTCCCTTGGTGCTCTGCCCACAAGTTACAACATGACAGACAGTGACAGTTAAGAATGATACATAAAACATTAAACATTAATAATAAAACATTATTGATTAAACATGTGAATTAAATAAAATACCAGAGCAAAAGGAGGCTACAGATTTTTGGTTATTGAGTAGAGCTTCAACTCGTGGCAAAAAGCTGTTTTTATGTCTGGCTTTAGCAGCTTTGACAGTCCGGAGTCGCCTTCCAGAGGGAAATAATTCAAAGAGTTTGTGGCCAGGGTGAGGGGTGTCAGAGATGATCTACCCACTCGCTTCCTGGCCCTTGCAGTGTACAGTTCATCAATGGAGGAAAGGTTGCAGCCAATAACCTTCTCTGCTGATCCGACGATTCGCTGCAGCCTCCGGGTGTCGTGCTGGGTGGCTGAGCCAAACCAGACCATGATGGAGAAGGTGAGGACCGACTCTACGATGGCCGTATAGAATTGGACCATCATTGCCTGTGGCAGATTGTGCTTCCTCAGCTGCCGCAGGAGGTACATCCTCTGTTGTGCCTTTTTGACAGTGGAGTCTATGGTATCCCCTAACCTAAGGTCCTTGGGGATGATGGTTCCCAGGAACTTAAAAGACTCCACAGATGTGACTGTGGTGTTGTTGATAGTGAGTGGGGTGAGGGGAGAGGGAACTCTCCTAAAGTGTACAATCAATTCCACTGTCTTAAGAGCATTGAGCTCTAGGTTGTTACGATGGCATCAGGACGCCAGCTGTGACACCTCCTGTCTGTAGGCAGATTCCTCCCCGTCCTGGATCAGTCCAATCAGGGTTGTATCGTCCGCAAACTTAAGAAGCTTGACAGAGGAGTCATTGGAGGTGCAGTCATTGGTGCAGGGAGAGTAGAGGAGAGGGGAGAACACGTAACCTTGTGGTGCTCCTACGCTGAGGGTTTGAGGGTCCGAGATGTGCTTTCCCAGCCTCACATGCTGCTTCCTGTCGGTCAGGAAACTGGTGATCCACCGACAGAGAGGTTCAGGCACAGTCAACTCGGAAAGTTTGGAGTGTAGTAACTCTGGCACAATGGTGTTGAATGCAGAGCTAAAATCAACAAACAAAATCCTCGCATAGGTCCCCTGGCAGTTTAGGTGCTGGAGGATGAAGTGCAGGCCCAGGTTGACTGCGTCATCCACAGATCTATTGGCCTGATATGCAAACTGCAGAGGGTCCAGCAGAGGGTTTGTGATATTTTACAGCTTGGCCAGCACAAGCCTTTCAAGGGTCTTCATGACTACAGAGGTCAGTACGACGGGCCTGTAGTCATTAAGAACAGTAATCCTTGCCTTTTTGGGTACAGGGACAATAGTGGAGACTTTGAAGCAGGCAGGGACAGTACAGGTTTGCAGGAATTGGTTGAAAATGTCTGTGTAGACCGGTGCCAGTTGTTCGGCACAGAGCTTGAGAGTAGAGGGGGAAACATTATCCGGTCCTGGAGATTTCCAGCTTTTTTGTCTTCTGAAAAACCTCTCCACCACCTCTATTTTTATTGTTCCTGTTGGAGAAGTGATGTTGTGCAGCACATAGGGTGTGGGTAATTGGGTGTGAAGTGGTGATTGGAGATGGGCGGGTGGGAAAGAGTCCAGTCTTTTCAGACTGGAGTCTTGCTTTAAGTATGTGTGAAGTGGTGACTGGGGAGGAGTGGGTGTAGAAGGGTCCAGTCTTTGCAGACTGGGGTCAGGCTGTGCGTGAGTGTGAAATGTCGGTTGGGGTGGGAATGGGTCCAGTCTTTTCTGACTGGAGTCTTGCTTTAAGTAGGTGTGAGGTGGTGAATGGGGAAGAGTGGGTGCAGAAGGGTCCATTCTTTGCAGACTGGGGTCTGGTTGTGTTTGTTGGGCAGGGGGGTGGGGGGTACCAGGGTTACGTTTTTGTTTGTCAAACCTGCAGTAGAACTCATTCAGGTCGTTGGTCAGCTGGCGATTGTCCAAAGAGCGGGGGGCTTTCCTCGTGTAACTGGTGATTTCTTGCAAGCCCTTCCAAACTGAAGAAGAGTCACTAGCTGAGAACTTGCTCCTCAACTTCTCAGTACCTTTCCTTGGCAACTCTGATTCCTCTTCTCAGCTTGTACTTGGCCTGCCTGTAGAGGTCAGCATCCCCGCTCCTGTAGACTTCCTCTTTAGACTGGCGGAGCTGTCCGAGTTCTGCTGTAAACCAGGGCTTGTCATTGTTGTACCAGGTCCTAGTTGGAATGCAACTGTCCTCACAAAAGCTGACATATGATGATACAGTGTCTGTATACTCATCGAGGCTTGTGGTTGCTTCCCTGAACACATTCCAATCCATGCAGTCAAAGTAGGATTGTAGGTTCTCAATGCACTCGCTTGTCCACCTTTTCGTTGTTCTGACCACAGGCTTAGCAGATTTTAGTTTCAGCGTGTAGAGTCAGAATAAGGTGAACTAGACAATGATCAGAGAGACCCAGACCCAGACCCGCCCGGGGAACAGAGCGATATGTGTCCTTGAGTGATGTGTAACAATGGTCAAGTGTTCTCTCCCCTCTGGTGGGGCAGGTAACCTGAAGTTTGTACTTTGGAAGGTCACGGCTGAGGTTACCTTTGTTAAAGTCCCCAAAACAATGATCATGGAGTCCGGGAAGTCACTCTCTACCCTCATTACCTGGTCAGCAGGTTCTGTTTGCGCCTCACGTAGGCAGGCATGGGGAGGGGGATGTAAACTCCAGCGAGAATAAAGGAGTTCAATTCCCTCATAGAGTAGAAGGGTTTGCAGTTTATAAAGAAGGATTCTAGGTTGGGAGAGCAGAAATCTGACAGTAGCGTGATGTCGCTGCGCCAGTCCTGGTTGGTATAGAGGCATATTCCACCGCCTCTTGATTTCCCCGCTGCCTCCACTTCGCGATCTGCTCTGTGAAGTTGGAAGCCAGCCAGTTGCAGTGCGCTGTCCGGGGTCGACTCACACAGCCAGGTCTCGGTGAAGCACAGGGCAGCGGCTCGAGAGAAGTCCTAGTTTGTCCGGCGCAGGAGTTGCAGTTCGTCCACTTTGTTCCTGAAAGAAGGTACATTTGCCAGGAATATGCTTGGGAGGGGTGTGCGTGATCCTCGTCACCGGAGTCGGTGAGTGCTCCAGAGAGCTTCCCACTGGTCCTCCTCCGTCTCCGAATGTTGGTCTTGCCAATGATGCCTGTGTTCTAAAACATGAAGCAATAAAATTCACGTAAATTGGGATAGTGGTGTGTGGGGAGAAAAATAAAGTGAGCTTTGTTTGTATTTTTTTAATTATTCACCTTCTGAATTGAATGCTGAAGTCTAAAATCTGTTCTAATGCAGAAAACTGCCAATTCAAGATACTCAGTAGATCAAATAGCTTCTATGAAGACAGAAACAGAATTAATATATCAGGTTGATGACCTATAATTAACGTGAAAAGTCAACCCTATTTATCTCTTCCCAGATGCCGCCTTACCTGCTGAGTATCTCCAGCAATTTTGTTTTTAGTTTTGCTTTCCTGCCTGCCACCTGATTTAAATAAAAGCACAATGATGTATTGTTAAGAGTGATTTACCAGAAACCAAAGTCCCTAATGAATAAGATAGAAAGTTGGCTGACAGCTGTAATTCTTTTCACCATGTATGAAAATATATTAATTGCTGCATTAGTCCATAGGTTCGAGGTCAATTTTTTTTAGCACATCTCTTTATACAAGTACATTAAAATGCTTTAATCATTACCTATCACATTTTCAATCAAAATCTATTGTTCATTCTTGTGATTGGCTGATGCAATCGCTTGGATTTTGCTTGCTCCATCTACATTAATGCATTTTATATTGATTTCATCTCTTTGATTTTAGAGATCTTTTGCAATAAGCAAGAAAGAGAGGGAGGTGATTTATTTCAACAACTGTATCATGGCACAAAACAGACATTAATTATTGATTGCTAAGTTGTAAACCGAGACTCGGTTTGAGTTGATTATGTCTGGCCATCAGTGAAATGTCAGATTATCAGACGCATTAGCTGTGAGGATTAAATTGGAACTGAGCATGGTGCAGGATTGTAGAAAACACTGTCTGATATGATAACATTGATTTGTGTAGAAAAAAATCATTCTCAAGTATTGTTCTGCAAATGGCTATTGTTGCTGTTGGAAGAACACAATTCAGATTGTATTTGATGCAGATCCAAGTCTTCCAAGAGGCTAATTTCTTCCAAACACCTTAGCTAATCTGGAATTTATTGATAATACCCAACAGTAATATAAAACATCACTGCAGTCTAAGAAAGATTATGAAACAGATAGCGGTGCAGCTTGTTGGCTCTGAAGCGTGATGTCTTTAGACAATTTTGAAACAAAAGCCTGGTTTGTCATAGTACGCGCACTGTCATTTTTGATCAGATTGCTTGTAATTTCTAAGGATTTTAGCGAGTGAGATCAGTATAGAAGAGTAAAATTGTAGGTATAATCTAATGTAGTTCTAAGAATTACTGCATGCTACAAATGGATTCCCTTTGGATATTTGAAAGACTGTGATTGAAGCTCTGAGTTTATCCAAGTGTGCATTTTGTAAAGAGGGTTTGTTGAACTGGTAAAACAAGACAGTAACTGAGCTGCCCAGAAAATGCCTTTTCACTGCTCTTGGAATGATGTCATTGCACTACTGAAATGGTGCAGATTACAACAGAGGAGCACATTGCATTGTGTGGAGTTCTTCTCCTATTTAGTGGTCGATGTAGTCGAGAATTTAGTGAGGTTACTAATAGTATGCTGACATCTGTAACTGTTCTTCAAAAGTGATTTGAAAGTGATTAGCATACCTCATCCAAAGCATCAGTTTCCTGCCTCTTGATAAGATAACAATAACTACTAATACACAAGATTCCTTACTGTTTTCTGATATACAGTTTATAACATTTATCTGTACTACTAAAATAATAATTTTATAATTGGATCCATCAATCACATGCTGTCCAGGCTTTCCTCATAAATTGGTAGAAAGAATCAGAATGTAAATTTGGTAAGTGTAATGAACCGCAGGTTTCCTTTGACTTCTCCATGCTTGTGATTGACTTTCCACCTATAACTCTGTTATCCCGCCTGGGGAAGTGCACCCTAGTGTCACTGCCGACAAGGCAGTCAGCCTAATATTCATGTTTAGTTTTTTACTATAGCTCAAAGACACAGCACAGGGCTCGAAATTAGCGGTGCCAATGGCAACCTATAGTCCCGCCGGGCAACCTAAAAGCCATGCCATTTTGCCCGGCTTGGCAAGCAACCGGGACACCCGCCCGCCATCCGTGTCCGGGTCTCGGCTCGGCGATAGCTCTCTGCTCTCGGCGCTAGGGTCTCTGCGCTTGCTCTCGGGTCTCCGCCAGGTGCTAACTCTCTGCTCTCAGGTCTCCGCTCGTGGCTAGCTCTCTGCTCTTGGCTCTCGGCGCTAGCTCTGTGCTCTCCGCGCTCGGGTCTCCGCTCAGCACGGCCGGCTGCCGAGCACATCATCAGCCGCGGTTGTGCGCATGTGCGACTCTGCACATGCGCACTGCCACGGCAACTGGTCGGCGTCGGCCACTTTCTCCCTCCCTTTGCATGGTGGGAGTTTTGGCCGCCATTGCTGTCCGGTCGCTGCCTCACTGCGACCGCTGAAAACCAACGCAGAATCACTCCCTGCTGCTGGAGTAACTCTCTGGAGTAACTCTTGCTTCTTGGTTTCCTGGTCCTCCAAAAATATTCGAAATGGAATTTAAACTGGTGGACCCACCACCACCAAACTCTGGAAAAATAACAGCCTATTGCATATTATCTGTTTATTTATTGTGTATATATATATATATGGTCTATAGTATATAGACACACTGAACTTTTATCTCCTGTTCTGTATTATGTTTACATATTCTGTTGTGCTGCAGCAAGCAAGAATTTTGTTGTCTTATCTGGGACACATGACAATAAATCTCTCTTGATTCTTGACTTGGACTTAAGCAAAAAATGGCTCTTGGGAAAATTAAAGCTACCTTAAATTTAGTTGCGTCTGGTTGGTACCTATGGTAGAGTGAAGACTATTCCATGCTTTAATTGTGGATTAACCATATAACCATATAACAATTACAGCACGGAAACAGGCCATCTCGTCCCTTCGTCCGTGCCGAACAACTTTTTTACATTAGTCCCACCTGCCTGCACTCATACCATAACCCTCCATACCCTTCTCATCCATATGCCTATCCAATTTATTTTTAAATGATACCAACGAACCTGCCGCCACCACTTCCACTGGAAGCTCATTCCACACCGCTACCATTCTCTGAGTAAAGAAGTTCCCCCTCATGTTACCCCTAAACTGTCCCTTAATTCTAAAGTCATGTCCTCTTGTTTGAATCTTCTCTATTCTCAAAGGGAAAAGCTTGTCCATGGAGCAGCCAGCATCTCTGGATAGAAAACATTGGGTGACGTTTCGGGTAGAAACCCTTCTTTACATTTCCTCTGGTTTTAGTGTTTTCAGTTTAATTTAAAGATGCAGCGTGGAAACAGGTCCTTCGGCCCACCGAGTCCACGCCGACCACCGATCACCCGTACTATCCCACACATCAGCGACATAAGCCAAGAGTGTTTTATTCTCTGACGTCCCAGTTAGAACAATGAAATCCTTACTTGCAGCAGCACAACAGAATATGTAAACATAGTAAACAATGTTATAAACGAGAAAACAAAACTCCATATAGACAGCACCCATATTCAGGATCAATTCCGGTTCTCGCAATTTTAAGCAGCAGATTTATGGCCAATGTACTGCCCCAATAGCCTTGAACTGAATTAAAACATACAGTAGCTGTAAAGGGGGATATAGCGTTACTTAGAGATTTAAGACTGAAAATTGATATTTTTTTTAGTAACCAACGTATAACTCAATGTATAATTTTTTGTTTGTTGGAAAATAAAATATAGTGGCACAGCTGGTGGACGTGCTGCCTCACGTGCCAGAGATCTGTGTTCGATCCTGTTCGCGGGCACTGTCTGTGTTGAATTTGCACATTCTCCCGGCAAGCGTGTGGGTTTCCTCCCACATCCCAAAGACACATTGGCTTTGTAGGTTAACTTGTCTCTGTAAAATTGCCCCTAATGTGCAGGGAGTGGGTGAGGAAAGTGGGATAACAGAACTTGTGTGCATGGGTAGACAAAAATGCTGGAGAAACTCAGCAGGTGAGGCAGCATCTATGGAGCGAAGGAAATGGGCGACGTTTCGGGTCGAGACCCTTCTTCAGACTGATGTCGGGAGGGGTGGGGGGCGGGAAAAAGAAAGGAAGAGGCAGAGAGAGTAAGCTGTGGGAGAGCTGGGAATGGGAGGGGAAGGAGGGAGAAAGCAAGGACTACCTGAAATTTGAGAAGCCAATGTTCATACCGCTGGGATGTAAACTACCCAAGTGAAATATGAGGTGCTGCTCCTCCAATTTACGGTGGTCTGGCCATGGAGGAGGCCCAGGACAGAAAGGTCGGATTCGGAATGGGAGGGAGAGTTGAAGTGCTGAGCCATCGGGAGATCAGGTTGGTTATAGCGAACCGAGCAGAAGTGTTGGGCGAAGAGATCAGCAAGACTGCGCTTGGTCTCACCGAGGTTGATCATACGCTGAATAACCATATTTTTGTTTGGAAGTAGAAAGACATAATAGAAATTGCATTCATTGCAATGTGTAAAAAGAGATGAGATTCTGTATTGTAATTTTGCTGCATGTCATTGTGGTATATATCATGTCTTGATTGGTGAATACGTTTGTGACTTTATTTGAAGCAGAAATAATATGTGAATGCTTCATTGACCATAATTCCGACTGGTAACTATGCACTTTGTCCGAGCACATTATCCCACGCGTCATGCAAGCCGTCTTAAATGACCACCTAAACTGCCATTTGGCAACCTAAAAAGCTGCCGAGGTTGCCCTGCTGGCTACAGGGGAAAAAAGTTAAACGAGTGCCCTGCAGCATGGATCCAGGCTCTTTGGCCCACCGAGTCTGCACTAACCAGCGATCCCCAAGCATTAAAATTATCCTTCACGCAACAGGGAACTTTTTACATTTTATACCAAGCCAATTAACCTACAAACCTGGATGTCTTTGGAGTGTGAGAGGAAACCGAGCATCTCGGAGAAAACCCACGCAGGCCACGGGGAGAAAGTACAAACTCTGTACAGACAAGCACCCGTAGTCAGGATTGAACCTTGGTCTCTGGCGTAGTAAGGCAGTCGTTCTACCGCTGCATCAATATGCCGCCCTTAAAAAGAAATGTCTTAGAAAGGATAGGCTGTTTGCGGAGGCATAAAAGATGTTCAAGATCCAAGTCTCATTGTGGGCAATTCCATTTGTTAGGACACATCCCGTATAGGAAAGTGTCAACTATGGGCATTAAATGTTGACAATTAGTCAATATAAATTATCGGTAATTGTTTAAGATCTGTTTGATAATAGATAATAGATAATAGACAATAGGTGCAGGAGTAGGCCATTTGGCCCTTCTAGCCAGCACCGCCATTCAATGTGATCATGGCTGATCATCCCCAATCAGTACCCCGTTCCTGCCTTCTCCCATATCCCCCTGACCCCTCACTGTCTGGAACCCCGCCCATTTACACACCCATTGCCTGGAAACACCGGGGCATTTGCACACTCGCTTGCCGGGAATTAACCCCCCGACGTGTTTGCACGCCCTCTGCCTCGGACCCTGGCGTGTTTACACACTTATCAGCTGGGGAACCACAACACATTTACACGTTTGGGTCTAGATACACACCAATTTTTAACGTGATGTATCTACCCAGCCCTTCCTATTTAAAACAGTCTCATATCATAATTTATTATCACATAGTGAGAACTAAGTTATGAAAATGCATATTATAGAAGCAAATTAAAAAACTGTACGATTGAGGGAGTGAGGGAGGGAGTGCTATTGAGGGAGTGCAGCGTAGGTGTAACAAGGTTAATTCCCGGGATGGCGGGGCTGTCATGTGCTGAGAGAATGCAGCAGCTGGGCTTGTACACTCTGGAGTTTACAAGGATGAGAGGGGATCTTATTGAAAGTATATAAGATTATTAAGGGTTTGAACATGCTAGAGGCAGGAAACATGTTCCCGATGTTGGGGAAATCCAGAACCAGGGGCCACACTTTAAGAATAAGGAGTAAGCCATTTAGAACGGAGACGAGGAAACACTTTTTCTCACAGAGAGTGGTGAGTCTGTGGAATTCTCTGCCTCAAAGGGCGGTGGAGGCAGGTTCTCTGGATGCTTTCAAGAGAGAGCTAGATAGGGCTCTTAAAAATAGCAGAGTCAGGGGATGTGGGGAGAAGGCAGGAACGGGGTACTGATCGGGGATGATCAGCCATGATCATATTGAATGGCGGTGCTGGCTCGAAGGGCCGAATGGCCTACTCCTGCACCTATTGTCTATTGATTATATATCCAGTGATCTAGCTTTAGAACATAAAATATTGTTCAAATCCCTCCAAGGCAGCTGAGAATTTTAAATTGGTTGATTAATTTGTTTCAAATTGTCTATTTTCTAAATAGCTAATATAAGTAGTGGTGATCAGATTTCACTAATGGTACATATACACTCGGTTCAGCAATATTTTTAAGGGAAGGAAATCTGCTTTCCTTGCATGCTGCTGCTGAAATGTTACTCATAATTCACAGTAATGTGACTAATTCTTAACTTTGTTCGGAAATGATCTGTAAAGCTTTATGACAAAAGTGCTGTTAGAATCCACCATCAACCTGGATTCTTGTTGTGCAGATGACTAATGTATAGATTGTCCAACTGACAATCATCTGGGTATACATGTATAGCACCTGGCATGGTCATACTGTAGCAATGTTACAAAATTTTGAGATTTTAAAAACAAAGTCTGCAATTTATCCCATCAGATAAAGCATAAAAAGAAGTTTAATTTGACACCTAATTCACTTTCATATCTTCAGTATTAAGAAAGTTATGGCCAATTTCATACTCGGAAATTAGCATCTTGTTCCCAATTGCCTTTCAATTGACTTAACTCAAAAGCTGTGATCTAGAACCGTTAAAAGCCCATAACTTTCTTAAAAATTAAGAGAACTCAATGAAATTTTCAGTTATTATAGATTGAAGCATTCTGAAACAAATATGAAACAATCTAACTTGGATGACCTGAAATTAAAGCATATAATTAGTTAGTTATCTAATTGTAGCTAATTACAAAATTCAATGAGTAGATCTAAACATCTATCCATTTCTTAAGAAAAGATAAACTTTTTTTAAATTGCCTAAGTGTCCAAATAACATTCACACAATAATCCACAAAATAACATAATTTTTAAATCTCATTTTCATGAATTTCTGGGCCAAATGGAAGGAATTTAGTGTTTTATGCCTGTAAATTAATGGCCATTTAAATCAACTAGCGAGTGGGTTTTAGTGGAATGCGGTGGATTGGAACGTTGCGGTTTGTGGTGAAGTCGGGAGGAAAAATGCTGTTGGTACATACATTTTTTTTGGACCCCATTTCGCAACATGAAAATATGATTAAAGCCTCCATAAAAAACAACTTTTAATATAAAAATAAACTGTGTACCTTTTTTTCTCCCCTACGCAAAATCCTTCCCGTTGTCGGCGCTCACGGCTTTTGAAGGTGATTTTTAAATTACTCTAGTTAATAAATAATCTAGCGTAATTTAAAAATACCTTCATGAATGAAATGTCCGAGCGATTTTTCTTCCGCAACGAAATCGCCCGACATGGATCGATTTTCCCAGTCTGTAGAAAAACGGCACTTTAAGCCCGCCCCCCTCTGAAAGGCGCCAAAGTCACGCACACGGGGAGCGGCAGAACTGCAGCGCTGCTCAAGGTAAGTTTTGTAACATACCTACATACTGGCAGAATCATTCATTTTATTCATACAACCATTCGTTCACTCCACTACCAACAAACAATAGCAGCAGTCTGTATGATTTATAGGACGTACTGCAGAAACTCACCAAGACTCATTAGGATGCACATTCCAAATCCCCAACCTCTACTAGCCAGAAGGACAAGAGCAGCAAAAGCATGGGAACCCCAGACCTGGAATTTGCCCTCCAAGCCACACATCAAGTTGACTTGAAAAATATTGCCGATACTTCACTGTTAATGATACAGCTCACCACGTGCATTGTGAACGGTAGTAGACACTAAAAAACTGCCTGCATATGACAAGACTTGAAAGTGTTCATGGGGACACAGAGACAGCAGATGTTGGAATCTTGAGAATAAACAAACTGCTAGAGGAACTCAGCAGGTTGAGCAACATCTGTGGAAGCAGAGCTATGGTCGACGTTTCAGTGCTGCTACAATATCTCAATCTGAATCTGAAACGTTGACTATCCTTTTATCTCCATAAATACAGCTGGATCCAATAAAGCAGATTGTTTTATCACGATGCTTGTATTTGCTTGAGACGTGGCAAGCAATCATGCCACAAAAATGCTGAACAGTGGTCATCACTAACAAGAAAATCTAAGCACTTCCCCTTGAAATGTGGTGGCATGGCCATCAACACCATGGAGAAGGTGGGGAGGAATCATGAATCCTGTACAGAAGAATTTAAGATTAGTAATGAATGTAACTTCAATTTCCATGTTCCAAATCTGTCTTTTTTTATATATAGAAATACTTAACATCCATCGTGAAAGGTCTAATTTGTAAACTCTATGGGTGAATAACTCCCTTGTTGTTCTCAAATGGTGCAGAGGTTTCTATAAGCCACTCAGAGCACTTTGGTTCAACATCTCATATGTAAAATGGCATCTCCAATAGTGTAATGTTCTGTCCATGCTTTACTTAAATATTAGACTAGATGTCTTTTATCTTTCTCAATAATTTATTGTACCCAAGAAATTGTGTGTACAAAAGGGTACAAAATCATGAGAGGAATAGATCGGATAGATGCACAGAATCTCTTGCCCAGAGTAAGGGAATCGAGGACCAGAGGACATAGGTTCAAGGTGAAGGAGAAAAGATTTAATAGGAATCTGAGGGATTACTTTTTCACAGAAAGGGTGGTGGGTGTATGGAATAAGCTGTCAGAGGAGGTAGTTGAGGCTGGAACTATCCCATTGTTTAAGAGACTGTTAGACAAGTACGTGGATAGGATAGGTTTGTAGGGATATGGACCAAGTGCAGGCAAGTGAGACTAATGTAGCTGGGACATTGTTGGCCGGTGTGGGCAGGTTCGGCCGAAGTGCCTGTTTCCACACTGTTTCCATGAATAGCCAACACAAGGCCCTTCAGACGTACTCTGCTAGATTTTCATAATGTGCTCTGTTTTAGAGTTTAAATTAACATGGATGGTCTCACATTTGCCACATTAAAGTCCATTTGCCACATTTTCCATGTGTTTAATCTCTCTAATTTCCATAGCCACTGGTTACAAACCTTCCTATTTTTGTGTTTTTTGCATGCTGCAAACTATATGTAGCTATCCGTGCCAATAATACAAATAATCAAATAAAAGGATTGAAAGCTATTGAGTTCCCCATTACTATTTTGTCACCTGTCTGATATTAAACATGATGTCCAAGCCACGTCAGAGTTAGATTAATGTGTGCTGCTTAATTTGCTGCGTTGTGAAGTTTGATCCATGAAATTTCCCCAGTGATATGAGTAATGGTACACATTTTCAAAATTAAAATCAATTGATGAGTGACAGAATGCGCTGAGGTGAAAAAGCATTAAATATAATTGTGAAAGACTTTTTAAAATGAAAGTACTAACATTTATGTTCAAAAGTCATAGTTGTACAAACTTGTTATCAATTTTCTCTTATGTTCACTTGCAGGTGCTGTTGATATATGGAGCACAGTTCTTGGGAGAGAACCAATACATCATTATCAGCACAGCCAGGACATTCAGGCTATAGCTGTGGCTATAGATAGTGCTGCAGTAGCAACTTCCTCATGTTATCAAGTAAGATTGGAATCCAGCGATCAGAGAGGATATTGGCAAACAGCATGCCAACTTGAACTTCAGAAACTGGTGGGTTTATGATTCCATTATTTCTCACATGTACACATCGGTTTTCTAGTCGTTGCTGAATGCTTTATATGAATCCATTCATTATTAGAGAATCAAGAGGTTTGGGTGCCATCAGCATCCATTAGATTGATGTTTTATGGGATGAGCAATACAAAGAAGGAACAAACATTAACCAAACTTTTTTACAGAGAAAGGTCAATCTGAATAAGGCAATAGCACTTAAAATCATAGAATACCTTATTATGTTGAAAACCCTTTGGCAATTAATTGCTTTTCAAATGTGGTGTCTAATGTTATGACCAAAGGTCATTTGATCTGGCAAGCCTGTTTGCATCCAAATATCAATTGTGTATTTTCATAAATATATTGAAAATACTCTTCCTAATTCCTCCGAGATGTCATACAAATTCCAGAATCGTATTTCTAGGTTTTTTAAATATTTTCTTTGGATATAAGCATGACTGGCAAAATAGCACGTCCACTCTTAAATAATCTGGGCTACTGCTGTTTAATACTGTATGTTGAAATTCACCCACTGCCCTTGTAAGTGGTGGAGTTGTGATTTGAAAGGCACTATCAAAATGTCCCTGACAGCTTGCACTTCTGCTTCGTGCAGACAGCAGACACAGTGTACCATTGGTCGAGGGCATGATTAAGATGAAGGAGGGGTTCCTGTCAAGTTAACTGATTTTTTTTCTCAGTGTTATTGAGATTCTTGTGTGCTGTTGGAACAGCAACCCTTCAGGCATGAGGAGAGTATTCAAACACATTGCCGACTTTACCCTTGGTAGATGTTAGAAAGGCTTTGGGGTCAGGCTTTGAGTCCCACATCACAGAATAGATGGCTAGATTATCTCTTAATGGAAATTGCTGGAGACTTACCATCCAAAGTCGAACGTTCACCAAGTCTTCCTGGATGTAGAAATTGCTTTGGCGCTGTAACTGAAATTCAGCACTGTGTTGTCATTGGTTAACATCCATACTTTTAATCCTACAGTAAATTTAGTGGATTAGATGAAGGGCAATTCTCTGGGAAATTCCTGCAAGGAGGTCCTTGGGCTGGGATGATTGTCTTCTAGCTTTTATATTATCTTCCTTTTTGCTTGGAAAGGGAGTTAACCAAGATTGTTATTCACTTCAGTATTACAGGGTATCCTTGATGCCACACACAGCAAATTCTGATGTGTTGTTTATGGCAGTTTCTATTACTTAAAGTCCACAGTCTGAGTGCAGCTCCAACTACACTCAAGAAGGTTGACACCATCCAGGACAAAGCAATCTACTTGACCATTACCTTCTTAATCTTTTATTTCTTCCACCACTAACACACTGCTGCTGAAAAGTGTGCACACTACATTTACTCACACATACAGCTCTTGACAGCATATATTCCCTTGAAGAATTTTGATGGCTTTCGGACACCACTAGCACGTTCCCCTCCAACTTGCATACCATCCGCACTGTGATATATATTGTTGTCATTTACACGGACACTGGCTTCAAATTCTGTGACTCCCTAAATACTTTGGGAGTACCTTCACCGGATTGGTTCATGGAAGGTCTCTCACTGCCTCTACTCGAGTAGTGTGGGGTGGGGAATAAATGCCAGTAATGCCAAAATCCTAAAAATATAAATAAAATAACAAAGCCCAGAATTTCTCCCAAGTTCAGACTTTAAATCAGTCAAGATGCAGAAACTTGGTTTTTGGTGTTAATCATGTTTTGAGGACATTGAATTTAAACAATCATGCATTATAATGGTATCAATTGATGGTTCTGTTGTCAGCATGCATATAAATTTTAACAGCTGTATTACTTTGCAACCGTATTGTTTTAGCATACTATATTGCAAAACCATGAAGTGAACTTCCCTGACAACAAGGCTGGGTAGTATATGTTGTTGAAATGCCAATTCAGTATTGCCAAGTGTAAAAAGAAAAAGAACCACGAGAAGGCCTGATCTAAGAGCTTGCTGAATTAACTTTTTCTTCCTTTTTAAAGAAATGGTTAATATCCTATCTGGCTCACTATAGTAAATTATTTATTTGACATTTGTTTGATCAACAAATAAGTATACTTACAGAGCAAAACAAAAATACATATGTAATTGTGGAGCAGTCCTGTGCTCCCTAATATATTCCTAATATGTGGTCCCTAGTTTACAAATTCACACATACTCTGTTACCAAAATATGTTAGCCAATCTCAATTTCGCCTTCTCTACCGCATCTGCTACTGAGATAAGATTTTCCACTCTAGGACATCAGAGAATGTCTTCTTTCTTCAGTAAACATGGTTTCCCCCCACTGCCAATGTGAATGGCGTCCTCACCTACAAGTCCTCTGTGTTCTGCAGTTCTGCTCTTGCTCCCCCTCCCTCCAGACAGAACAAGGGTAGAGTTCCCCTGGTCCTCACCTTTCATCATTAGCCTCTGCATTCAACACATCATGCTCTGGCATTCCTGTCACCTTCAATGTGACCCCAACACCAGTCATACCTTCCCATCCCCACACTTTCCACTTCCTGCAGAGACCACCTCCACCGTAACTCCTTGCTTCACTCATCCCTTCCCAGAGACAGGTGTTACATCACCTGGGTTGGGTGAGAAGGGATGAGTGAAGCAAGGAGTTGAATGGTGGTGCTGGCTTGAAGGGCCGAATGACCTACTCCTGCACCTATGTTTCTATATTTCCACACTTCTGCCCAGGGATCCCGGGTGCCCTTCCAGCTGACAAACGTCTACTGTATTTGACGCTCCCAATGTGTCTGCCTTTAAATCAAGGAGACCAAGCATAGACTAGACAACCATTTCACCAAATACTTGGACTATCAGCCAAGGTTGCGAATGATTTTAACTCTGCTTCCCATTCTCATAGCGATCTTTATGTCCATGGCCGCTTCCATTATCAGAGTGAGGTCACATGCAAACTGTAGGGACAGCACCGTATATTCCATCTGGTAGCTCATAACCCAATGGAATGAACATTGAATCCTCCAATTTCAAGCAAAACCCACTACACCCTGTGGCCCCCACCTTAATGTTCATCCATTTCCCCCACCATATCCACCCTGCTGCCACCCTGTTTCATTCCCCTCCTTATACACTCATCTCCCATCCCCAAGTCCGTCATTTCTCTTTTATCCCATTTGGTCCCCTATGCCCTCTTCCAACTATAACTCTCCCTTTGACTTTACATTTCACTCCTCTCCTTGTCTGACGTCCTTTTATCTCCTTTTTACCCATAGCCTTTGTCACTTAAGGGCCTGTCCCACTTGGCTGTCATTTGCGTAACCTGCTAGCGTGCGGGTAGCGCGTGGGTAGCATGGGACGGGCGCATGGAGTGGTGTGGAGGAGTGTGGAGTGGCGTCGAGGATCGTGGACTTCGTCCTGCACTAAATCTTCGCGCGCCACCGGCCTGTCGCGTAACTGACGGCCAAAGCGGGACAGGCCCAAGACCCTGGCGCGGCACAACGTTTCACCTCCAACAGCAGCAGAAGCAGGCAAACGATCGCAGTGCTCGGCCTGGCGCTCACGGCCGTTGCGGATCCGCCCCCACTTCTACTCCCACAGCGGGGCCAAGACGATTGAAGATAGACACAAAATGCAGGAGTAACTCAGCAGGACCGGCAGCATCACTGGAGCGAAGCAATGGGTGACGTTTCGGGTCAAGACCCTTCTTCAGACTGAAGAAGAGACTTGACCCGAAACGTCATCCATTCCTTCTCTCTAGAGATGCTGCTGGTCCCGCTGAGTTACTCCTGCATTTTGTGTCTATCTTCAAATGACGTCACACGCTCCAGACGGCTGTGCGGACGATGATGACGCGCGACGGTCGCGCGTCAGTCACTACCGGCCAGTCGCGTAAATGACGGCCAAGTGGGCCAGGCCCTTTACTCCATCCATCTGCCAGCCTAAATCCCCTCGCCTTTTCTCACCTATCATCTGTCCATTCTCTCCGCAGATGATGCCGTATATATCGAATTCCTCCAGCACTTTTGTGTTTTGCTCAAAGCTCCAGCATCTGTAGTTTGTGTGTCTCCATGCTAGATAATGTTGTTCCTCTTGTAATTTATCCATTAAAATCTACCAAAAAGCAATGAGATCTTCAGCCTAATGATTTGGTGTGATCTAAAATGAGAATCTACCTGGCATTTAATTCCTGCTGTGCCTTTTTGTTGCTCTTTAATTTTGTTTACTTATTTTCAGATTGAATGTTATGTATTGATTGTATTCACTGGGGTTCATGAACATTTTGCGCTGTTGTATTTTACTCTGGATAATTTTGTGTCCACATTACAACAGTCATATTTTAAATGAGGTTCTCTCCCACTGAAATATTTTGAATCGTTCAAAGGATGGTCTGAAAGCCAGCTTGCTTAAGAGTACGTGCTTTATTTCTTAAGAAAATTAGCCTGCTTTTAAAACTGCTAACATAGAATATAGAACAGTGCAGCACAAGAACGGGCCCCATGGCCACAATGCCTGTGCCGAACATGATGCCAAGAGCAGTTGCTTTGTACACTGTATCCTGTTGTACACTAAACAATAATATGGTGTAGAACTTGCCTCTGAACCAAGATGTGGAGCGTAGGTGTGTCTAAAATATATTTTGAAGTTGAAGGGAGAAAACTGGCTAATAGCAAAGAATGATAAAATTGCACAATTTTAGACATTTTATTCTTTAGCAAACATTTAACTGAAATGCAAAATTGAACAGCTGATATATTTTCAGCTAAAAATAGTTTGTGGAAATTTGTATTAATATGAGGACCAGTGTACTTGCACAATAGTATTTTAAAATGAGTGAAATCCCAGCAGTCGAGTTTTCATTTAATTATTTAACTTAATCAGCACGTTCTACTTAATCACAGGAGTTCATTATATCTTAAGCCATTGAATCATGATTCACTATTTATACCTGCTGGTTGCCATGACATTTTTTTTACCAAGAAGTATATCATTTTTATTTCCCAATGAAAATAATTTTGAGACCATTGACTCATTTATACCAATTTAAAAAAAAAGTTTTTAGATAAGAAATACAATAAATATTCAATCAATTTAAAAGAAAGAAAAAGTTGCACTATAGAAGCTTTAATTAACCATCATATTAAAATTACCTCCAAAAGATCATGGAAATTTGCAATGGATAACGCAAATTCAGTAGTTGCTAAATAATACAAGATTAGTAAGGTGAATTTTGTTTGTTGCATCACTCCCATTCTTTGCTGTTTTAGCTTGCAATATTTGCTGTTGCTTGAATTGCTGATCTGTTGGCTCAATGTCCTCCCTTGCACTATTTAAAACTACAGCCATTGAACCTGTCAGAAATCCATCAAAACAGCCAGATTTTATATAATTGCTTTAAATATATTTGTGTTTGATGGCACTTAGTTTAGTTAATTGTTTATATATAGCAACTGTGCAATGCTGATTTTACTGGAGTTTGTGTATAGGATAACTGGAGATGGCTATATACATCTCTGATGCCTTTTCCCCCCCACAAATAACGAGTAGGTAATGATTGTTGACTGAATAACAGTTTTAGTCTAGCTTTCTCGGGTGTAGTGTACCGGTCAGGTTAGTTGTGATTGCACATAAGTGGCTCCAATACCAGCGACCCGCCTGCCTAGAGCAGGACACAGGTGAGTGGAGTAGAAATAAAACCACCCAAGTTGTAATTCCAATATACTGGCCGGTGACTGAGGGCGGCATGGTGGCATAGTGTTAGAGATACTGCCTTTCAGTGCCAGAGACCTGGAGTTGGATCCGGACTACGGGTGTTGTCTGTACGGAATTTGTACATTCTCCCCATGACCTCCGTGGGTTTTCTCCGAGATCTTCGGTTACTCCCACACTCCAAATATACGTACAGGTTTGTAGGTTAATTGGCTTGGTAAAAGTGTAAATTTGTCCCGTGTGTGTAGGATAGTGTTGTAGGATGTGTGGGGATTGCTGGTCGGTGTGGACTTGGTGGGCCGAGGGCCTGTTTCCGCGCTGTATCTCTACACTAAACTAAACGTCATTGAGAATGAACTGCATGAAAAGGAATTGCTTTATACCAAGGACTTTGCTCCCTTTCCCATGAACCACAGTCCATATAGTGTAGTTTATTTTAGTTTATTGTCACGTGTACCAAGGTACAGTGAAAAGCTTTTTGTTGCGTGCTATCCAGTCAGGGGAACGACTATACATAATTACAATGAAACCATCCACCGTGTTCAGATACGGGATAAAGGGAATAATGTATAATGCAAGATATAGTCCTACAGTCTCCAATGGGGTAGATGATAGCTCAGGACTGCTCCCTAGTTGTTGATAGCAAACATATTAATTGATACTTTGCGTGTGTGATGTGCAATCCATAAAATTCCTTGAAGCTATTTGTTCTCATTATTTTGCAGGTTGGCTCACTTCAGTTTGTTCCCAACGGTCAGAATATAGATGGAAATGAAACATTGCTGGCAGCAGCTGAAGATACAGTTTATTTACTCAAACCTGATACAGAGCCAAAAGTACTTCACTCCATCTATGGAAATACTGTGACCTGCCTGGAAGTATCCAGTAATCGGGTTGCCTGTGGCGTCAGAAATGTTGGTTGGATAATGAGTGACGGCAATAAGGTAAATTATTTTCAAAGCCTATCATGAAGTAATAATTGTAAAAATGGACAACAGTTATGGTATTTACTACTTTAATCGATGTGTTAGGCAGAGCTGCTTGGAACACAATGCATGACATGCTGATTTTAAAAGTTGTGCTCTGCAATAAACTATGTGATGGAATTTAATCAAAAACCAAATCACTCAACATGATCGAGAACTAATTTCGCCAGAAGTATGGCCTTGGATTTTTCTTCTATGTCCTATGTTGTTTTAAACATGTATGCAAGGAGATCACCATGTATTTCCATTCATGCCAGATAATGTTCAACGCTATTTCTGAGGAGGGGTTACTGTTGGAGAGTGGGGTGTGAATCTGGAAGAAGGACATGGATTGTGAGTTTGGGAGAAGTTTGAGGTTTTGGTGTTGGAAGCAAGCGAATCATAAGATTATGGGAGAAAATGGATCTTGGGGATGCAATTCTAAATCTGTTAATACATTTGAACTTTTAACGTTCATTATCAGATTTGCTTCCATTCAGAAATGAAATAGCTGGTGATTCTGTGCAAACTCGCCAGAATTTATCAGCAAAATCCATTGTGTTGGCATTGTAAGTAGGGAATTCCAAGTTGTATAATCAGGAGCTTGCAAAATTGCTGATTCAAATGTGAGTCACAAGACATATCTGGCAGTGATCAATCTTGTATTAATCAGATATCATTAAAAAAACTATGAAAATTAACTTTGAGTAGCTGATTAACTTTAGTCTGAATTTTTAAGGTGGCACTTTTGTGAACAGAGCATGGTATCTATAATCGTTTCTGATAAATGTACTATTTTTTTTGTGTTTTTGGGGAGGTCATTATCAGTCACTTTTCCAATTAACATGGTTGGTCTGCCATTTTATGCATGTGGACATTCACACTGGAGATTAATGATTGTGCTTGTATTGTAGGTTGATAATAAAATGACGAGCTGAGTATCTAATAAATGTAAAAGTTAGTGAGCAGAAAGATGTCTGTTAGATGTATAAACATTTTGCATGTCTGCTAATTACCATCACTTATATTGAAACCTGTTTAAAGGCTTTTATTAAATATCTTAATTATATTTTAGCATATTCTTTGTGTAACCATTTAACTTTCAACTCCAGCAGTATACTTATAATAGCAATTAATATAAATAGTATTTGTAATCAGCTGCTGGTAACTGTGCATTGCCAGATTAAATCTCACTGTATCAATGTTAAATTGGTGTGCTACAGCACAGCAACAGACCTCTTGGCTCAATGTATCCATTCTGACCATTAGGTACCCATCTGTTCCAATCCTATTTTCCAGCACATGATATGTAGCTCTCTCTAATAGTTCACGTTATAAGAGTAGAATTAGGCCATTTGGCCCATCGAGTCCACTCTGCCATTCAATCATGACTGAACTCTGCCTACGAATCACATTTTCCTGCCTTCTCCTCCTAACCCTTCACACCCGTTCTAATCAAGAATTTGTCTATTTCTGCCTTAAAAATATCCACTGATGGCCTCCACAGCCCTGTGTGGCAATGAGTTCCACAGATTAACTACCCTCTGACTAAAGAAGTTCCTTCTCACCTCCTTTCTAAAAGAGCACCCTTTAATTCTGAGGCGATGACTGGTCCTAGACTATCCCACCAGTTGAAAAATCCTTTCCACACCTAATCTATTTAATGTTTTTCATTATTCTGTAAGTTTCAATGAGATCCCCCCTCAACCTTTTAAACTCCAGCGAGTGGAAGTGGCAGCAAACGTTCATCATATACTAACCCACTCATTCCTGGAATCATTCTAGGAAACCTCCTCTGGACCCAGCGCATCCTTCCTCAGATATCGCTGGAATTTAAAAGATTGGGGGGGGGGGATCTTATAGAGACTTACAAAATTCTTAAGGGGTTGGACAGGCTAGATGCAGGAAGATTGTTCCCGATGTTGGGGCAGTCCAGAACAAGGGGTCACAGTTTAAGGTTAAGGGGGAAGTCTCTTTTAGGACCGAGATGAGAAAATCATTTTTCACACAGAGAGAGGTGAATCTGTGGAATTCTCTGCCACAGAAGGTAGTTGAGGCCAGTTCATTGGCTATATTTAAGAGGGAGTTAGATGTGGCCCTTGTGGCTAAAGGGATCAGGGGGTATGGAGAGAAGGCAGGTACAGGATACTGAGTTGGATGATCAGTCATGATCATATTGAATGTCGGTGTAGGCTGGAAGGGCCGAATGGCCTACTCCTGCACCTATTTTCTATGTTTCTATATGGGGCTCAAAGTTGCTCACAATACCCCAAATGTGGTCTGACCAGCACCTTACAGAACCTCAGCATTACATCTCTGTAATGTAATTCCTACATGTGGGGAAAATTTCTACCTCCACCACCCCTCAGGCTGTGCAAAATTCTCCTGATATCCTCCCTAAACGTTGTACATCTTCTGCTCTGCCCTTGGGTTTCCTTCACTCCAAGGGACACAAACCAAGTCCATCCAGTTTGTCCTTATGTTTGCAACGCTCCATCCCAGGCAAGAGCCTGGAATCTCCTCTTCATCCTCTCCAGTCCAATCATGTCATTCTGTGGTATTGTATATACGTTGAAATGTTCTTCATAATTTGTTTTCAAAATCTTACTATTAACCTCCGATTCTGTGCCACAAGCAATAATGACTGAAATAGAAATCTACAGACCAAGTGGATCTCTTCAGAAAAAAAATTGCCGTAAAATGGGAAAAATATTTTACTTTTCTTCAAGCAGTAATAAAATAAATTGCAAGCATTTTGAAAGTATTGTGGAAGATTGTTGTTAAAAAAAAAAGAATGCATATTATTTTGTGTTGACTTTCAAATGTTATATTTGTTTTACTTTTCATCTCTAAATTTAAGTTATCCACATAAAAAAAATAATGGATTGTCAGTCTCCATTCCCTTTATGAATAGAGCGTAGGTATACCTGGCTCAATGATCTCCTGTGCTGGATCATTGCATTTTATGATTATCAATAAGTTTGATCTGCAGCACATTGGGTTAATAATTTCACAAGTGGTCAGCAGTAATTCTACATTTTGCTTGGTTTGTCACCTGTCAGAATTTTAATTACACTTACTGGTGAGTTTAATAAACAGTAGGATCTTGTTAAAAAAATGTGTCAAGTTAAGTATGGTATTCATTATAAGCAGTGCATGAGTTTAGACTGCATGTTTTGATTTAGGAATAAGCTGTCTTGGTTCTCAAGAGATGCATGTCAAAGAAGGTCACATTAGATACATTGCATTTTATTTTGTCTTCTTCAGCACCTGTCTTCCACAACTGAGATGGCTTAATCCTACGCATATCAAATCTGGTTAATCTTACAGCACTACACAGATTTTTTATTTAATGAAAGCTACCAATAGCGCATAGAATACTTCATGGATTGCAGATAGTTGAGCATATAAGCAATTGCAATCACTTTCTATTCAAGGTGAAAGGCACCACTAGTGGAGAATTTAAAAAAAAATCTATTTTCTACTTTATTATTATCTACTACTTAGAATTGATTGAAGCCGGAAACAATGTTTTTTCTCAATTTACTCTGCTGCATTGTTTTGCAGGCAGGAGAGGTTTTAGTGGTGAGGTATACTGTGGTCAAATATGTATTTTACTTAATTGTTAGAAATTGATTTCATAATTGCAGTGTGGCAAGATAAATTCATACCTGGATGCTCATTGTGAAAGTTATCAGTAAAAAATGTTATGCATAATGATTTAGGTGACAACTGTATCAAAAGAAAGTGTCTGTAAATGTGAATTATATATGGTATTTGAATTATAGTTTTCTATATTGACTGGACAATACAGTTAAGTGGGCTTCATGGAATTTTATCAGCTGTCAAAAATCTGCTTTTTAAAATAAAATGTGTTTTTCTGTTTAATTTTGTTGCATTCTGACAGATTTAAGTTTTTTTTTGTTTTGAACAATTTTCAGTGAGCAAAGAAATATTATACGTATTTGTGATCCCCTCTAAACATCTTACATTTTACCCTAAAGCTATGCCCTCTAGTTTTAATACAAATACTGTGAGGAAAACGCTCTCACTATTTACGCTATGCCACTCATAATTTTGTATACATGGATCAGAATTCACTCCCCTCTCCCAGCTTCCTCTGCTCATACCCAACCTATCCCTTCTTTCCTTATAATTGAAAAACTGTAGTGAATCTTCTGTGCACCTTAGCCAGGGTATCGCATACTTCCTGTCGTGTGCTAGCAACACCTGCACTCATTACTCTGGCTGTTGCCAACTCAATGTTTTATAAAGTTCTACTATAACCTCTCTGCTCTTACATTCCATGCTCTTGCTATTGAAAACAAGTATCCCATATGCTGCCTTCATCACCTCATCTACCTGTGCTGCCACCTTCAGGAATCTTTGGACATGTAGTTATATAGAACGGAGACAGGCCTTGTGACCCAACTTGTCCATGCCAGCCAAGTTGTCTACCTGAGCAAGTCCCATTTCTCTGTGTTTGGCCAACATCCTTATAAACCTTTTCTATCCGTGTACTGTCAAAATGCATTTGAAACATTGTAGTTGTACCTGTCTGGCATCTCAGTCCATATAGCCCTGTGTGAAGAGGTTGCACCTTAGATCCCTTTAAATCTTTCTCTCTCATCTTAAACTTCTGTGCTTTTGTTTTAGACTCCCCTACCCTGAAATAGACTGTGACCTTGTTGATGCCCCACATATTTTATGTACCTCTTGCATACCTTTTATGTACCTCTATAAAATCATCCCGCAGTCTCCCTTGCTCCAGAGAAAAATGCCCCAGCCGATCCAATCTCTCTATGTAATTCAAGCCCTCCAGACACAATATGATCCTTGTGAATCTTTTCTGCACCCTTCGCAGCTTAATAGCATCCATCCACTGGCTAAAGGCTGAGACCTGCACACAGTGGCGACCTGAATTGCACACCTCTTGTACACTAAGGTCCCAGTGTCCTTCAGCACTTCCTTGGGTCCTTCCATTCACTGTATTTGAACCAAACTTATTAGTCCTCGCAGAGACCATCACCTCTTTTTTAAGAATTAATTCCAACTGCATTGCAATGCCACCTTACAAACTGATCAGCATTGTCCTGTAGCCTAGGGTTATCATTCTGTCTGGATCCCATCGGCTCTAACCTTTTGAACTAGTCTTCTACTGTATGTGAGACCTTGTCAAAGACCTTGCTGAAATCCATGTAGAACACATCAACCCTCTCTTTGTTTATACATTTTTTCCTTCTAAAAATCCCTCAGATTTTTTTCCAATAACTTCCTACCATTGATATTAGACTCACAGGCACACTTGAACTCTTTTGATTTGTGAATTTGGCAGGTTTATTTGTTATTGAATCACACTGCTGGAAATGCACTGCAGTACTTATAAGTCAGCTAAGAAAATATCTGGTATGTGTTAGAACTGTTACGAGATCAAATAGATTGCTTATTGGTTTATTAACATGAAGATTTTGGAGGGGCACTGTTACCACCAGACAGCTTTCAAAGTAAAGCCGAAGTCATGTCTAGAAATGTGGATTTATTTTATGGTACTATCCAAAGCTGCATTCAGTGGCCACCCAACTTGAACCTGATAGTACCTGACTATGTGTCAGGTGACACATTAGGTTGCATTAGCTGCATTTGAAATATTTGACTTTAGTTTGGTGTTGCGTTATGCTGGTTAAGTAAGCAATTTTTATTTATATAGCACTTTTAAATCAAATCTCTGCTCAGTTCGCAATAACCAACTTGATCTCCCGGTGGCTCAGCACTTCAACTCCCCCTCCCATTCCGAATCCGACCTTTCTGTCCTGAGCCTGTTCCATGGCCAGAGTGAGGCCCACCGTAAATTGGAGGAGCAGCACCTCATACTTTGCCTCGGTAGTTTACACCCAGCGGTATGGACATTGACTTCTTCTATTTCAGGCAGTCCCTGTTTTCTCCCTCTTTCTCCTCCCCTTCCCAGCTTTCCCACAGCCCACTGTCTCCGCCTCTTCCTTTCATCTTCCCGTCCCCTCCCCACCCCCACCCCCACCCCCACCCCCACATCAGTCTCAAAACATTGCCTATTTCCTTCGCTCCATAGATGCTGGCTCACCCGCTGAGTTTCTCCAGCATTTTTGTCTAGCAGCCATCATATTGGTGTGCTTTATTAAGTTTTCACTAATTACATCAATTATTATTATTTGACACAGCTTTTCTGTTTAATTGGATTAGGGCAATGTCTGGGAAATTGACATTCTCACAAGCAACTAGCTACTAAAGGCATTCTAACACCTGGCATTTATATGGGAAAATATGTATTTGCTGTTCTAGATTCTTTCCCATATTGCAAGACTGTGTCATTACAGAAGTGCATTTCTCGGTTTATTAGTTTAAAAAAAGTGATAAACCTCGGTTCTATCATGCACAGTTGTTGAATTGTTTTTATTCATGTTGTGGAAATCTGCAAGTTAAAGTTGGATGTTTCTGTTTTAAGAGTCAAACATCCAAATAAAACCAAGAGAAAATAGCATTGAGAGGAACTTTTTTTTTCTCGAACCGAGTCAGTACTTTTACAAAAACTAGGTAAACATTGGATCATCTGTTGCATATCTTGTGAGAATATGTTCAGAATAACTGTGTAACTGGACAGAAAGGAGGGGCCCTGAAGGAATGATAGGTGAAATTAAATTTGCATAGCCAATCGAGTGTGCATGCAGTTGCTGCAAGGTGAGGTTGGTGCAGGTGTCTGGAGAAACCCACAGGGAAACATTAGGAATCAGTGACATCACTTTGATCGTCAGGCAGCACAATATTTACTGACTCTGTTTGGCACATGCTTGTGTTTATTTTCTAAAATGGAATGTCTTCATCATAATGAGAGAACAAGTTTGATTAAAATGTGACATAATTAGTTTGGTATTAAATATGGTCTGAAAATATATATTATGTATTTGGAGAAAAGAAAATACGCCATTCTTTAAGTGGAGGTCTATGTTACAGAAGTTCTGTCCTCTGCAATTTAAAATAAACTTGGCTCGGTATTTCACAGTATTCCAAATCCTATTGCATTATATTTAGCACCTTTTATTGCTAGTGATTTATCATTTTATCTCTTTAGTTACCCTATATGTGACGTGTCTCTGAGAGAGAAAACCTTACAACTTGTTATCAGCATAGTGTTGCTCATAATTAAATATTTGTCCCCTAAAATCTCATCTCATCTTGACTGGGCATATGCTGATTTAATTTGATTTCACTATTCGATCAAATATTAAATTATTTTTCATTGATGAATGGTATTTCTTTGAACAAAATAAAATGGCAAATATATATGCTCACCCCCTTAAGACACCAATTTCTTCAAGTAACAGGACAGTACATATATTTTATTTTTTCTATATTGTTTCTGTAGAACACGATCAAAACTGGAATATTAATTGCAGAATGATTCTTTAGCTTATCACTTGCAAAATGCAGCGTGATCAGATGTGCCTTCTGTAAACCAATAAATGCTTTGGCTTGTGTTCAAAGATTACATCATTTAAAAGAAGAGTAAAACTGTTCTTCAATTTGCTATGCATTATTCATGCACACAAGTTGCTTTGTTATTCTTCCTCACCATTTACCGTATGAATTATTTCATAATTTTTCCTCCCTGGACTATACTGCAGAGCTATTGCAGATCCATCAACTGCACTTAAGCAGTAGGTATCCAATCCTGTCTAACAATAGTGGCCATCGCAATTGCTGTCTTTGTAAATTTGCACTTCTGATGAATCATTTCTTTGTCCCAAGATGAGCTTTTTTATGAGCAGCTGTCATGTTATAGTTCTTGGCCTGTCTGAGACCTCATCTGCTTGACATTTAGAGATGACCAATTCCAAGTTAAGACAGGTTGGGTGATTGGAAGCATTCATAGGTGCAGCACTGTTTTTGAACACTCTTTATCCACAGAAAAACTAGCTCCAAAAAAGTCCACTGCCTGGCCTTGACAGAAACTGTCTACTGCAGCAAGACCATTATTTATTATCTATCACGTATGATTACCATGGAAAAATTATAGATTCATAATTCCAAATTTTGTTGAAAAAACAATGCTATCTCTATAATAGTATGAGAAAAAGAAGCAGGAGTTGGCCGCTCATGTTTGTTCTGCCATTCAGTAAGATCCTGGCTGTTCTGTTGCTGCTCAATTAACCTCACATTTTTTAATTCCCAAAACTATAAAAATCCATTTATCTCTTTCTTGTATAAATGCAATGACTAATCCTCCATGGTAGATTCATGACCCACCACGTCCGGGTCCTGAGCGATTGACCCCTTATTCTGAGATGCTAAATTCTTGTTCTAAACACTCCAGGCAGAATTTTGTATAATTCAATTTTGTTTTTAAATTATTCTAAATTTAGTATGTATAAACTAGTCTGCTGAATCTCCCTGAAATTGACAACCTCCACCCACCTACACATCTCAAGAACGTTGTATTAATTGCCTGAAGTTTCAATTATTGAGTTAAAAATGCATGTAAGCTCTTTTAGAATATGAATTTTAGAGCAAGTTGTACTTTGCAGAAGCAACTGGTGGGGTTTTTTGTTTTAACAATAATGTGTATGATATGTAAATATGTAAGGCCAAGCATGAGGACCATTCAACTCCCATTGTTCGGATATTCAAAGTTAAATCACTGGATGGATTTAAGAGAGAGAGAGAGAGAGATAGAGCTCTAGGGGCTAGTGGACTCAAGGGATATGTGGAGAAGGCAGGCACAGGTTATTGATTGGGGACGATCATCTATGATCACAATGAATGGCGGCGCTGGCTCAAAGGGACGAATGGCCTCCTCCTGCACCTATTTTCTATGTTTCTAATATTTAAATTTAAAGTCGTAAAACAATCTGGCAATAATTTTCAATTGATTTAGTTTATGTAGAAATGCTCCAAGCGAAATGCTCAATTCAAATCAGTTCAATGTGATGTCCAATTCATTCTTTAATTCTGAAGGCATTGGTTGATAAATAAATGGACACTGGCAGAAAAATAGACTATTGTCATATGCTGATTTGTGGTTTTATGGAAATCGTAAACCCAGAAAAATGTTTTTGGTGAAATAGTTTAACTGTTACAGTTCAATCCAAGTTGTGGGTTAACTACATTGAGTGCAAGAAAATAGTAATAGTAAGCCACCTGGCCCCTCAACTCTGCCCTGCCATTCACTCCAATCCTACCTGAACTGTTCCAACCTCAACTTCTCATCATTGTCAATTTCATATAGCCCTTGCCTCCACTATTTTCTGTGTAGAACATCCCAGCGATTTGCCATATCTGCAAGGAGAAATTCAAATGCACCTGGAGTTTAAATGGTGCCCCTTATCTTGTAACTATGTCCCTTCATTGAATTCCCAAATTCCTCTCAATCCCTCCACCTCTGCCCCATCTCCTTTCCATATGAGGACAAACGTGGCTTCTCCCCAGGATCCCTCAAACGCATCTCTTCTGTATCCGGAGTTCTGCCCTCACTTCCTCTATCCCGACATAACAAGGACATAACAAATGTCAAGCAGATGAGTTCCCCAAGTCCTTTCCTTTCACCCCACCACCCTCCATATCCAACACATCATCTTCCGACATTTCCGTCACCACAAATGTGATCCCACCATTCATCACATCTTCCCATCTCCAACCCCTTCCGTCCTCTGCAGAGACTAATCACTTCAGAACTCCTTAGTTTACTCATGCCTTCCCACCCAAATCACCCCCTCCACAGGTACTTTCCCCTGCAACTGCAGGAGATGTAACACCTGCCTTATACCTCCTCCCTTGACTCCATCCTGACAGTCCTTCCAGGTGAGCCAGAGGTTCACATGTACCTCTTCTAACCTCATCTATAGCATCCGGTGTTCCCAATGTATGCTCCTGTACATTCGTGAGACAACGCATAGACTTGACGACCATTTCTCTGAACACTTGCGTTTGGTCCACCAAGGCTTACTGGATCTCGCGGTAGCTAACCACTTTAACTCCCCTTCCCATTCCCATTCTGTCCTGGGTCTCCTCCATTGCCAGTGAGACAACACACAAACTGGAGAAAAAGTACCTCATATTTTGCTTGGGTAGCTTACAACCCAGTGGTATGAATGTTGAAATCTTCAATTTTGGGTAACTGCTACAAACATCTCCCTCCCGCACCTCTAAAAATTCCATTAACCAGATCCACAGTTCTCAACAAATGTATCCCTCTTGGGCTCACACCATTTCTAACTAACAATCGGCCGATCAGGGTACCTTCTTGTCTGAGGACAGGTGTTGCTGGCCCCAATTTGTCCTGGTTTTTTCTCACTTCCGCTCGCCCCCCATTATACTCAGTCTGAAGAAAGGTCAACCAAAATATCATCTATCCTTTTTCTCCAGGGACGTCGCCTGACCAGCTGAATTAGTGAAGCATTTTGTGTTATTCAAACCTCTCCCACTGGTGGAAATATCTCGGCATCCATCCTGTAATGTCCCCAACTGTAAGATCACTCCACATAGTTTTAAACTCTAAAGATCACAGATCAAACTCTTTTAGCCATGTGATGAGAAAACACTTACAAACCAAGAATTAGCCTGGTGAATTTCTTCAGGACTGCCTTCAATCCTGGTATATCCTTTCACAAGGAAGGGGACTAAAACTGTACATAGTACTCCAGATACAGCCTCGGCAACACCTGTACAATTGTAACAACACATGCCCATCTCCCTATGTACAGTACCAGCATGCATTTATTTATGTTTCATACACAAGAACATTTTTCAGAACTCCACTCATTTGCAAACTCCCTCCATTTAGATATTAGACTGTCTTTTGATTCCACTTAAAATCACATCATATTCACTTACATTACATTTGCAGGTTTTAGACCACTCACTTAAGCTATCCATATCTTCTTGTCGAGTTCAAAATCCTCATGCATTCCCACCTGTTTTCATGTTATCAGCAAACTTGGATGCAGATGCAAGTTATCCAAGTAATTTACACAAAACAAAACACCAATAATCTGGTACCTGATTGTATGGAAATCCTAATGGTTCCGCAACTGCCTCACCAAGGCCCCATTTCCCATTCTTTTTAAACTCATTGCGGTATGATTTTCCCACGTTTCCTTTAAACCCCGGGGGGCCCTTGTTGATCCTCTTCCGTTGTCAAGGTTCTGTTTCACAACTGGGTCTGTTTTGAGGAACAGCACCTCATATTTAACTTGGGCCGATTATAACCCAACGGTATGAAAATAGATTTTTCTAACTCCAAGTAAACCTTGTATCGACGCTTTCTGCGTCCCTCCCCCATCCAAGTCGGTGTACCTTGCCTTGTTGAGTCAGATTGTCTGTAACTCATTGTCACCTAACCCACAGCTAACAATGGTCTGTTTCCTTTATCATCGTTACTTTTTTTTGCATATCTTTCATTCATTTGTTGTACATCTCTCGTTTCGCTTTCCCCTGAATCTCAGTCTGAAGAAGGGTCTCGACCCGAAACATCACCTATTCCTTTTCACCAGAGATACTGTCTGACTCGCTGAGTTACTGTAGCTTTTTGTTTCTATCATCTGTTTCTCTTTATTCCCTTGAACTCACCAGGAATCCCTTTCCTGTTTTCTACACTTTATGGGAAGTGTGAGATCCTTTTCTTGATCCTCTCATTTCACTGAGAGAGAGAGAGAGAGAGAGAGCCCACTTGTTGAGTTGGGGATGGCCTGTATTATCACCCAAGTTTTGGAGGTCCAGCAACAACAACAAATAAGAATTGTGCCACCCTCCCACACCCCCCCCCCCCCCCCTTGGTCGCTCTGCCCCCTCACCGGCTACCCCCGAGGCCGGTGATCAGTGATCGTTCAGCCCCCCCACTTTCAAAAGTGTTCAGCGGACCCTGGTAATGTTGTGCAAAATTTGTTAGTCCTGGACCACCAAAATCCCAAGTGCTGGACTATCAATTTTATCATGTATAGATAGTGAATAATTTTGCACCAATAACTGATCCTTGTATCTCCACTGTTCTACATTTTTGTAGCCTGATAAGGATTTGGTTGTTCTGACTCATTATCTTCTTTGTGATAACCAGTCTTTATTGCATATTATGTTTAAGAAGGAACTGCAGATGCTGGAAAATCGAAGGTAGACAAAAATGCTGGAGAAACTCAACGGGTGAGGCAGCATCTATGGAGTGAAGGAAATAGGCAACGTTTCGGGTCGAAACCCTTATTCAGTCCATGGAGCGAAACCCTCCTTCAGTATTTTTGTCTACTTTCATTGCATAGTAACATACTTCCCTCAATACCATGTCACCTACTCTAAATCTATTTGCAAGTACAAGTGTTAAATCAGCATGCTTTTTTTTGTGTTTCATGCACATGTATATGTTTCTGTACTTCACTTATCCCGAAGTGCTTCACTAGAATATTAAGCAGTACATTTCTTGAGATAAATAATCAAAAGCAAGTTTTTGTCACTGTTTATACAAAAAGACCATCCTTATAATAATTCTGCGTTATGCACTTCAGTTGCTTCCCACAAGTTCCACATTCATAGAAACATAGAAAATAGGTGCAGGAGTAAGCCATTCGGCCCTTCGAGCCTGCACCGCCATTCAATATGATCATGGCTGATCATCCAACTCAGTATCCTGAACCTGCCTTCTCTCCATACCCCCGATCCCTTTAGCCACAAGGGCCACATCTAACTCCCTCTTAAATATAGCCAATGAACTGGCCTCAACTACCTTCTGTGGCAGAGAATTCCAGAGACTCACCACTCTCTGTCTGAAAAATGTTTTCCTCATCTCAGTCCTAAAGGAATTCCCCCTTATCCTTAGACTGTGATCCCTTGTTCTGGACCTCCACAACATCGGGAACAATCTTCCTGCATCTAGCCTGTCCAACCCCTTAAGAATTTTGTAAGTTTCTATAAGATCCCCCCTCAGTCTTCTAAATTCTAACAAGTACAAGCCGAGTCTTTCCTCATATGAAAGTCCTGACATTCCAGGAATCAGTCGGGTGAACCTTCTCTGTACAGACTCACCACTCTTGTGTGAAAAATGATCTTCTCATCTCAGTCCTAAAAGACTTCCCCCTTATCCTTAAACTGAGGGCTATGAGGGCTAGTATATGAGGGCCAGTATTGCTCATACCACATCCTGTGTAGCCTAATCAAAGTCTATATAAGTATAATGTAATTCCTCTGCTATCTAATCCTTTACCACAATAAATTAACCCACTGTTTTGTTTAAGGGCCTTGATTGGTTCATAACTTAACTACATATCCATTTTAAACATCTTTTCATATTTTGTCGGATTTTGTCGAAATCCTCCTTTGCACTAATTATTTCCTATTTTAATGCCATCAGTGGAGTTTCAAATTGTACTTTCAATATGAATATGTAATGATGAACAACAACATTCCCAGCACTGATCTTTGTGGATCACCACTAATCACTAAACTTAGTATCTAATCGCTATTTTCTCCTTAGTAAACAGCTTGCTATCCATTCAGCTACTTGTCCTCTGACCACGCATTATGATTTTAATCTTGGTCTATCTTATCAAAGATCTTCTTAAAATCCAAGTATTAAAAATTTATTGCATTACTGGGAATTTTCTGGGGTGTGGCTAGAATGTCGTTCACAGTATTCAAGGAGGCTGGTTAAACCTTCCCTTTGAAAATCCATTCCTATTATTCTTTGTTACTTTGTCTGTTATTAGTTTTACTATTATAGTTTTATAGTTTTACTATATATGTTTTACTATTACAGTTTACTATTACAGAAAGATGAAGATATATTTTACTGGGCTGAAGATTTGATCTTTTCTGATGTTAATTAATCATCTCCCCATTTTTAAGCATATTTTTATGTATTTGTTTTCTTGTAATATATAATCGTATCGCATTAATCTTTACATAAGCACTCACACACATTCTTCCACATGACCCTCCCTAATAAATAGTGTGGCAATGTAATTCTTTGCTATGATATATGATAGAACTTTATTTATCACAGGAAGGAAATTGGTCTGCCAACATGAAACATGAAATTAAAGTGATGAGTGGAAAGTCCAGGATTGGGAATGTGCAAAACACCAGCCATATCATTACCACCAACCGATGGTTTGACTCTATGCTTCCCATTCTGATCCTCTCTGTATCCTGCCTCCAAATACCAAGACTATTTCTAGTTCTTTGATTGTCAGTATTTTGATTGTCCAAGTTCCGTCCTCGTACGCAATTATTTTGCAATTCATCACCCTGTACAATCTGGTAACAATGTGGGATGAAGTTACTTATTAAAAAAATCTAAAGATCTTGGTTAACGGTCCAGCAATATATGTCCAAAGCCATGGCAGTTAGGAAATTTACAATCAGCAAATTGAGGAAATGGATAAACAAGTCATTATCCATAAATGAGTAATCAGCCACACACAGAAATAACACCTAGATAGTCCACATCCCAATAGTATGAACATTGAATTTTCCAATTTTAGGGAAACTGTCAGCTCCAGTGTGTTCTCCCCCCCCCCCCCAAATCTATGGTGATGTTGTCTGCAAAGTTGTAGATTGAGTTGGATTGGTATTTGGCTGCGCAGTTGTGTGTCAGGAGTATGGCAAGGGGGTGAGAATGCATCCTTGTGGGCAGCCAGTGTTGAGAATTAACATAGAGAATGATTTGTCACCTATTCTCACTGATTGTGGTCAGTTGGTCAGGAAGTCAAGGATCCAGTTGCAGTGGGGAGTGCTGACTCCAATTTCTATGAGTTTGGAGATGGGCTTGTTTGGGATAATGGTATTGAAAGCAAAGCTATAGCTGATGAATAGGAGTCTGACATAGGTGTCCTTCTTATCCAGGTGTTCCAGGGATGAGTGCATGGCCAGTAGCATGGCATTAGCCGTGGAGCTGTAGTGGCATTAGGTGAACTGCAGTGGATCAAGGCTGGTTGTTCAGCTGGAGTTAACGTGTGTTATAACCAGCCATTCAAAGCACTTTGTGATGGTGGACGTCAAGGTCACTGAATGGTGGCGTCAATGCATGAGCTCTTGCTTTTAGTTTAGTATAGTTTATTATTGTCATGAGGTACAGTGAGAAGTTTTGTGTTGCATGCTGGTTACACAAAAAGCTGGAGAAACTCAGCAGGTGCAGCAGCATCTAAGGAGCGAAGGAGATAGGCGACGTTTCGGGTCGAGACCCTTTGTGTTGCATGCTATCCAGTCAGCGAAAAGACTATACATGAATACAATTAAACCATTCACATTGTACAGATACACGATAAAGGGAATAACGTTTAGTGCAAGATAAAGTCTAATGTAGTCCGATTAAAGATAGTCCAAGGGTCTTCACTGAGGTAGATGCTCTCTAGTTGATGATAGAATGGTTCAGTTGCCTGATAACAGCTGGGAAGAAACTGTACCTGAATCTGGAGGTGTGAATTTTCACACTTTTGTACCTCTTGCCTGATGGGAGAGGGGAGAAGAGAATGACCGAACGACTTGCCCTTGATAATGCTGGGGCCTTACTGAGGCAACGTGAAGTGTTAATGGAGTCAATGGAAAGGAGGTTGTTTTGTGTGATGGTCCACAACTCTGCAATATATCGGATGGAACTTTTCCCAAACTTTGCTGTGATGCATATTGATAAAATACTTTCCACGGCACACCTGTAGAAGTTGGTGAGTGTTGTTGGGGGCAAGCTACCAATAAGGAAGTAGAGGCATTGGTGTGCTTGCTTGGCCATTACTTCGATATGACACTGGGATGATTGCAATATTCTTGAAGCAGTTGGGTACCTCAGAACGGAGTAGGGAGAAGTTAAAGATGTCCATGAATACTCCGGTTAGTTGGTCCGCGCAATTGCTAAGGATGTGGCCAGGGAATCAATCATGGCCAGTCCCTCGGGAAAGTCGATCTTACTTCTGCCACAATGACCATGGGAACAGGTACACTCAAGTCCGACACAACGATGTCATCTCACGGTTTGCCTTCCGTTCAACACAAGCATGGAATGCTTGGGGGCAGCGATTGCAGTGCCAGAGACCTGGGATTGATCCTGGCTGCGGATGAGGCAAAGGTCTGTGTCCAGGGCTGCCGAGACGTTATCGCTTGACCTCGGCATGCAATTCAAGCTCCACTCTATGATCTTTGCTCCACGGCCGTCTCTCTCCTCCAACCACCACGCTCTATCCTCAGTTCCACCCCCCTATGTCCGCCTCTGGCCGACACCTCCCTCCTCCAATCATTGTGCTGAATCGTCATGGTCCACCCCCCCCCCCCCCCCCACATTGCCTGCTGACCTACGTCACTCTCATACAATCAGCGCCCTTGTTCAGCAGTCCCATCCCCACTGTCTCGCGAAAAGCGGAGATTTCACCGGGTTTTAAAATCCGGATTACAAAAAATGAGGGGGGGGGGTTCATCCCCCACCTCTCAAAATGGATGGGGGACGTGTCCCCCCGGGGTTTCCGCCCCACTGTGTTACAACATTAAGTGTAACCATTGATGCAATACAGCAGAATTGCCAAGACTATTGTGCAATGATGACCATGCATTTACGAGATTACTATAAAATAGCATAATTTAGGACTAAAAACCTGCAACCCACAGCTGCTGTGGCCTGTATTTTAAACTAGAACCACAGCAATGTTGTTGACTCATGATTCTGAAGTGGCCAGAACACTACACAATTAGCACCATAGCTGTTCAGATGACTTATCACCAATTTCCCAAAGAGAAATATTAGACTAGATTATCCAAATTGAGATTTGTGCATCACTCATTGCGAATCTGCAACTCACAGCTGGTTAACAGGGGAACACTGGGAGATGTTTCTCAGATGTGCCCTTTGTTGATTTAGCTTATTATATGCCACTCGACTGCAAATAAGGATGCAACTGAGAAATGTCACCAGGATTTTCCATGTCAGTCAGCAGGTAGGAAGAGTATTTCTCAAGGAAAATCTTGGAGACATCTGTACTTTAAAAAAATTGTACAAATATGTACAACGCTGTATTTGCCTTCTCTAATTCCAGACACCACCCTTCTTCTATAACACTTCACTTCCACCATCCTAGTCTCAGTCTAAGCTAGAGATTGCATTCCTTCCCAGGATTCACCCAGTCTGAGATCTCTTAATACCTGGAGGTTTAGGTGTGTTGAAAAATCATGGAGGAGTCAGGATAGCTGAAGTAGGAAGCTATGCACTGACCAGGATATTGTGAGCACAACACAAAGTACTCAGCGGGTCAGGCAACATCTCTGGAGTGAATCGATAAGTAATGCTTTGAATCGGGATCATTCTTCAGCGTCTAGAAGTTACTGAGTTACTTTATCGCTTTGTATTTTGCTCAAGACTCCAGCATCTACTGTTCCTTGTGTCTCCATATTAAGGTCACAGTCGTGCAGTGCCGGGCTGGTGACAGCGGGCAGATGCTTGGCATTTTGGCAATCATTCAATTGGGCCACTTTTCAAAGTAAAACAAAGGCAAGTCCCTGTAGACCTTGGGAATTATTGGTTGCTTAAGATTAGATCTTTCTAATGTAAGTGAACGTTGGCACAGATTCACAGCACTGTGGTCAATATAAAGTGTTTATAGTAGATTGTCACTCAAGAAACATGAATTATATTCTCCAGCATATTCCTTTGTGTATATGCAAACATATAAAAACAATAGCTCGATTAAGGGATTGCAGAGTGTAACATGTTATACATTTGTTACACTCTTCTAAGTGCCATGTATGTATGAATAATTTATCAGACGGGGAAAGGAAAATGGATGGCTTGTTTGGTCAGCTTGGACAGAAGAAATGGTCTATGATACTTAAAGCATCTTAATTTATAAACCATCTGCACTGAGATTGCTAATGTTTTTTTATCTTTCTCATTATGATAATAACTGAATCTAATGGTAACGTTCATTTGGGATTTGTAAATTTCTAATATCTTCTCTTAAGTAACTTTTAATCTAGTTCTAATTGCACAGATATTTCACGAATGTAAGTTCAGTTAAAATGAGGTTGTCTTCAAAGCTGCCAATTCCTGGTAATTTATTTGTGTGTAAGTGTTGCTGATTTTGCAGTCTTTACATTCACAACAATTTGCTTTATTTGTGAAAGTCCATGCTTAAATATAAATAAAAACACTACAAATAAAATATATAAAACCATATTGGAGAGGATTTCCTTTCATGAATAACCAACATTGGCAGATGATGTAGACTGAATAGAATATAGCATTGTATCTAGATGAAGTGGATGAAGCAAGATAAAACAAGCTGTGCAGTCTTTCAGAAAGCTTTGCTCTCCACGTTTCGTATGTTTGACGATGATGTTATATGAAGATAACTGATATTTATTGTATATTTTTACGTTACGCTTCAGTTTATCTTAGTCATTTTATCCAAACGGAAATGTAAGAGTGATGGCAACCTTTTGTATTTAACAGTGTGATTTGATGCAAACTTTGTTAAAGGGAAGTGAATTGGGGCAGTCAGGATGATGATTGAAGAATAGACTAGAATGTCAAGGAGGAATGGTCGTTGCACCATGCCTAACGTGAAAGGAAGGAGTAAAAAATGTACGTTGCTTGTGGTGTCTGATGATTTGGGGATGTGGTGGAAGAAGTGGGAAGAGACGTGCATGGAAGCATGTGAAAATGTAGAAAGTGCAAGAATAAAAAATAGAAATGCAAGAAATGCAGGTAAGATGGGGGGAAAGTAACCAATGTAGTTGCGAGAGTCAGCAGTGTGAAGTGAGTATTAGTTGGTGGCCTGGAAGCAGCAGTGGTGATACTAAATTGAGAGGTACAGGAAGTGATGGAGCTGGCATTTGACAATCTTCTTCTTGCGTTTGAGGCAGCAGAAGACTGCAGCAGAGTGATGCCGTCCGGTTCGACATCCGTAGGTGCCCGCCCTAAAAAGGGCGCATGCTCCGGGGTTGGCGCCAAGCTGCGGCACTGCAGCTGTCTCTGTTTGTTGTCGTTCGCCTGACTGAGGTCGGTTGACAGGGCTCACCACGGGGAGGTCGACAACATGAGCCCCATTTGACAATAAGCAGTCGTGACATTTAATTGTTCTGTGTGAGAGTAAGAATGGAGCATAACAGCATCAATTCTGAAAGAGGTGTCGCCTTCAATCAATTGGATTAAATACCACTTAATGAACTCACATCTTGTTTAATTGCAGATATAGTAGCTAGGGAGAGCCACAAATCCAATTTATTGTATCTATATTGCAACTTTAACATGGATTGTGTTCAAAGCCATTTTCCATGAAAAGTGAATATAAAACTCAGTCAGGAAAAAGGACAATCTGCTTTTAGTATAGTTTAGTTTTGAGATATAGTGCGGAAACAGACCCATCAGCTCACTGAGTCCACGCCAACCAGTGCTTCCCACACACTAACACCATCCTACACACACCTCCGAAAATGTACAATTTTTCTCAGCCAATTAACCTACAAACCTGTACGTCTTTGGAGTGTAGGAGGAAACTGAGGCTTCCAGGGAAAACCCACACAGGTCATGGGGAGAATGTACAAACTGTACTCAGACAGTATAAATTCCTTGTTGTAAGCTTCCCTACAGTTTAGTTTCAGTCAAAAATAATTGAATCGAGCACTTGATCAACTAATCTTTATTTTGACAAAACACAATTACAGTTCAACTACTGTACCTATCCCACCGCGGGTTCGATCCTCGTATCTGCCTGATCAAGCCCTCTAGGCCTCGCTCAAACAGAGACACTCCAGAAGGTCACGCAGTCCCAAGCGATCTCCCAGAAGATCGACATGGGACCTTGTGGCAATGGACTTTAATAGGTCCCGGGACCTCGAGGGGCCGAACCACATGGGGGTGGGCCCTTTGCAATCCAATTACAGATAACCCCATACATAACAGACATTTCCCTAACCCAATAATACGGTAGCTTAATACATTGTACTGGACAGGACTTCTCAAGGAAGCCAACTTAGAAACATTTACCCTGATCTGCAAGAAACCCAGACAAGGCTCAGTACCTCACCCGATCAACAGTTGGCAAAGTAGAACTCTGCAACATTATTTACAATTATTTAGAAGGTGTATGTCTGATTTGCAGTCATCTAGTCCATCCTATGCATTTTGCACCTAATTGACAGGGTCTTCAGATGTTCTTATTCTTTTCCTGCAGCTTGTATCTAAGCTCTAGACAAACTGGCACCACTCTGCAGCTTGTCCCAGTTCTGCAGAGAGCAATTCCAAATTGACCAAATCTCTCAGCAGCCCTGAAGCTTTTACCCCATTTTAAAATCCTAGCCTCTCCAATCTGGCCAGGATTAACATTAGCACCCGTAGTCAGATAGAGCCCGGGTCCCTGGAGTTGTAAGGCAGCAGCTCTACCGTTGCGCCACCATGCTGCCGATTACGTGAGAAATGAAAATAATATAAATCCTAGTAAAATGGTATTTTAAACCAATATTGGAATTGATATTGATTTGTTTTTCTGATATGTACCAAGATATAGTAAAACGCTTTATTTACATTATCCTGTCAAATCCTACTGTATATGAGTACAATTAAGCCATACAAAAGAACGAGGACATCTCAGATGACTGACTATCTAGACTATACGTCTTCCCACTCTGCCTCCTACAAAGACTCTATCTCCATCTCCCAATTCCTCTGTCTACACAGCATCTGCACCCAGGATGAGGTGCACCATACCAGGTCATCAGAAATTTCCTCTCTTCCATCATAGATGGGGCCTTCACAAGGGCCTCCTTAGTGTCCCGCAGCTCCGCTCTTCCACTCCCTCCCCTCAGTCGCAACAGGGACGGAGTGCCTCTAGTCCTCACCTTTCACCCCATCAACCGTCGCATACAGCACATATTTTTGTCACCACTAACGGGATCCCACCACTAGCCACATCTTCCCATTTCCACTCCTTTCCACTTACCGTAGAGACCATTCCCTCTGCAATTCCCTGGTTAACCCATCCCTTCCCACCCAAACCACCACCTCCCCAGGCACTTTCCACTGCTAACGCAGGAAATTCAACACCTGTCCCTATAACTCCTCCCTTGACTATGTCCAAGGACTCCGACAGTGCTTTTAGGCAGAGGTTCACATGCACCTCCTCCAATCTCATTTACTGTATCCGCTGTTCTGTGTGGGCTCTTATATATCGGAAAGACCAAGCGTAGACTGGGTGATTGTGTCGCTGAACACCTTCGCTCAGTCGGCCTGGGCCTAAGCGATCTCCGTTGCTAAACATTTTAACTCCCCGTCTCATTCCCAGACTAGCCTTTGTGTCCTGGACCTCCTCCACTGTCGGAGTGAAGCCAAATTCTAGGGTGAGAGAGGTAAACCTTGCTTTCCCTCTCTCACCCTAGTTCTCCTGCTAGTTTCACTTGATTAATTTTACTGTTTGTATGCCCCGTTGTCCCCTTCCCCTCATCCAACATTGAACCATTGTACATTTCCTTGATCATCGTCTGCTTTGATCTATCCTTTTCGAACCTTATATGTTCTTTGTACTCTTCCATATCTAGTTTCCCTCTCCCTTGACTGAGTTTGAAGAAGGGTCTCAACCCGAAACGTCACAATTCTTTCTCTCGGAAGGCAATTGGTATGTTGGTCGTGATTGCAGGAGAATTTGAGTACAAGACTAGAGATGCCCTGCTCCAACTACTTAAGAGCTTGGTGCGATTGCTCTTAAACATTGTGTCAATACATAGGCAATAACAATGTATTGGCAAAGCAGTGAGTATCCTTAAAGAAACATGTCATAGCATTGCAGCTTGTAAAATAAACCAGTAGGCGGTGGGCCGAGCATCATAAATGTGTCTAGAAATCGTTTTGCATGACCCAGGTCACAGAACTACATGAAACTTTCCACAGATTTAGATGAAATATAATTGAGAAGGATATCATAACTCGACACTGCCAAAAGTTGCACATTCATTAATTGAACTAATTAGAAAATAAGATCGGGAAAGTAAGCGCCATCTAGTGGCCAATGCCCACATTACACCATGGGCAGCCTATTTCCGTGTTGCAGTCCATTTAAACTATATTATTATACCGATATATATATATGACTTGTAAATATGACTGTAATCATATATAATTAAGTATAATTATATTATATAAAAATAATATGATGAATATAATTGTGAGTTTTTTTAATGACACTGTCGCAGAGATGCTGCTCCTGAACCAGCCTAATTAATGGGTGAGGGCAGTTCCTGTGGGTTCCTCCCTTTACTGAACCCCACTGACTGCCAGTGTGCAGAGTGGGGGTCACGGCCATAGTGGGACTGGGGCAGTGCCAGGCTGGGGGACAGTCCTGCGAGGCATCTTCCGGTCGCTTTAATAGTAAATGTAATGAGACTGCAGCAGAGGTCCTGGGTTTTAAGGGCTCATGAACCTGCCTAATTAAAGGGTCAGGACAGATCCTCTGGGTTCCCCCGTTTACTAAACCCCACTGACTGCCATAGTGGGGAGAGTGGGGGTAACAGCCATAGTGGGACTGAGGCATGGCCAGGCTGGGTGACAGACCTGTAAGAGTAAAGTCTTATTTCTGATGTAAATGTCACATTCTGACCAAGAATCAAATGCTCTGATGTTTACTCAGTGAGTATTCATTTTAAGCTACAATGAGCCTATATTTATGTTAGAGACCCCCCGATGGTGCCTTTGCAAATGAGGGCTATTACCTTTAACCTAAAATAACCATAAAAGTGTTGCATTGTTTGAGTATCTGCATTTTGTGTGTGTGTGTGTCTGTGTATACCTGTCAAACGTGTATCTGTGGATGTGTGGATGTAAGTGTGTATGTATGTGTGGATGTATGTATGTGTCTGCATGGATGTGTTTGTGTGTGTGCGGAAGTATGTGTGCATGTATGTGTGTGTGTGCATGCATGGAAGTGTGCGTATGGATGGATATATGTGTGGATGGACTGTTGCACTGTCATTCACCAGCACGCCATTATCATAAGTAATTCACTCATTCTTTAAATAATTTGACCAAATAAACAGTGAAATGATCAACACTAAAATAAAACATTATATAATCATTTATTTCCCCAATTTATTTGTTTACATTACTTCTGATCTTCATCTGAATATTCTTCATCAGATTCCAAGTCTTTTGATAAGTTTTCATAAGTCCATTGATAAGTTAGTTCAAGTTCAAGTGGAGGGTCAGGCAGAGGGTACAAAAAAAAAGATCTCATAGTCATTAAGTCAGCATGGACTTCAATTCATAAAATTTCAACCTCTTCTTAATGTTAATGAGAATAACAGTTACTACCAAAGATAAATTAGTTCAAGTTCAAGTTCACACACACCAATTCATTTCTACATAAGCATCAGCCATTTCTGACCATTTCTCACTCCAATGGCAGCCTATAAAGTGCAATGAATATTCGTCCGTTTTTCTCCCGTGGTTCGCGAATCGGCCGCTTTTTAATTGAGACCGCGGCTTCACTATGTTAAGTACATAGGCCCCGCGATCGGAGCACTTGCACTCGGTAAGTTATCGCAGGCAGCTCCGAGATTAGATGTTAAAGACTTAATAGACTACAGCAAGCTGGCATTAGTGAAAATGTGTAATTTACCTTGTCATGGATACACATAGTTTAGGCCCTCAACTTCATGAATGAATGGAGTGAATGAGTGAGTGAGTGAATGAGTGAATAAGTGAATTTACAGCCTCCAAATCTCATTTTTTCACATTATAAAGGGTGCAATTAAATTAATTAAAGTGCATACAGATAATTTTCATAAATTCATATTTAAGATCTTACCTTCCAGTTGATTCACAAAGTTTGACTGGTTTCAACTTTGTGTTGCGGCATCTCAGCAGCGACTTTGCTTTCAAGACTTTCTTCCACTTCTATCCACTTAGCTGGACATTCTTCAGACTTCTTAATGCTTTTCTCACTAAATACAATTACCCTACTGCAAGTTTCCACGACATGTATTCCATAGAACTAGAAAGAACCTTCATCGGAATCTCCAGTAAAACAGGCATCAGTGAAGTCCCCTCAGCCATGATGCCTAGCTAGCCTGAAACAAAGCGCGTGATTGGCCAACTGGCTTACAACTCAATGTTAAACATGCTTTGATTGGACTAAAAATACCCGAAAATTTTCAGTTTTTTCTCTAATTTAATAAAAATGTGCAAGTCTTGTTCTTGGCGAGTTTCAGGGATGATTTATATAATATTTATACACAATATGTGAAAATTTCATGTAGTTCTGTGACTTGGGTCACGAAACATTGGAATAAAGCTCCTCGGCTCACAGCCTACAGCCTAGAAATTCTGTAGTGCTGAGAAAGACACGCAGAGGTCACATCATTGCAAAGAGGGCACATGCACAAATGAACGTTACGGAACTGGCATCTGTACATGCTTTCAATGTTACTGCGTGTGCTTGTGCATTGGTGTGGGTTGTGCCATAATTGCAAGGAGGACCTGGAAACAAAATTGTGAACTTTGACATAAACACAGTAGCAATGGAAGGCTGCTAAATCAATATTATAAGCACCATTAAAAAAAGGTTTTCAGAAGCTAAGGTTGCTTATAACTGGTTTCTCAACAACTATTTTTGAATGAAATTATGCAAGTCATTTCATATATTCTCACCAAGCATATAACTAGTTTTGTGCACTGCACATATCCACTACAAAAGTAAATGAAGTATTCTGTTTTTTTCACTTGGGATTCCTCACGGCTTTCAGTATAAAATATCCTTCTCTCATTTGTCTTGGGTCTGGGCTGTATTTGTTTTAGGCCTCAGAGGTGATACTCTTTGTTCTCTATACACCCCTAGCTATTTTAATAAACTTCCTAAATAGTATGTAATAATTGTACATTCTAAGTAGTATGTGCAATTTTCTCCTACAATTCCCATAGCAATGTACTTTTCAGATGAACCGAAATTGTATTACACAAGCATTACATTGAAGTGTTGTGATATTTAAATGCAGTATTCAGTTTTGCAGATTTCTAAAAGACTCTTCCAACTTTTTGTATGGACTGTGTACTGGACTCTGTAAGGCCACAGGCCAAATGATTCAATTTCACAGTGGAATCATGACTCTCACCAATATTCTCTCCAGAGGGATCTATACAACAAATCTGCTCAGGCATTCAAAAGATGATTTATAGCATTTTTATCAAGCAGAATATTTCAGTCATATAAATAGTTAATTTTGATTGGTTTTATAGGCATTGAACAGCTTGTGGTCAGGATTGTTCCAAACTAATTGCAATGATATATATAATTACTGTTATTTCAATTTTTTATTTGAAATGTATTAAAGGTGAAATTGTACATAATCAAAAGTCCCGATAGCAGCTGCTTGCTGCATTTATACTACGAAGTTGTGTGGTGCTGCTAATTTAATAGTGGAGTAAATCTTATAATCTTCTGTTCTACATAAAATTATTTAATTCACCGTTATAGTATGAGAAGAATAATATAGACATGCTTCTGTAAATGTTGCTTGATCTATCCTCTTCTAAACATTCATGCTAACATTTAATCTACAGTACAAGGTGACTGACGGTAAGCCTATTTGTAACTGCAATATATAGCCCAATGATTCACATGTTATAATATGGACCACCAAACCACTTTACTAATGTTTCTTGGATCAATACCCTGTGTTTTTTAATTTTATTAATACATTAACAAAGACACCCATATGTTACTAACACGTTGAAAGCTTTAGTATCATATTTCAAATAATCAACCCTTCTGGTTCAATTATAAAGAATATATCGGGATTATAAAATACATATGTTTAAGCAATAAAATAACCAAGTTACAATTGGCTTCTCCAATTGATATTGAAAATAATTATTTTGAGTCGATTGAAATGTTTGAGAGTTCTTAAGATTCTTAAATCTGGTCGAAACGATCATTTGGCGCTCAAATAAAATCAATAGGACCTTTAGACAGAGAGAGAGAGAAAGAGAGAGTGTTGCATCAGTCGGCAGGATAATGCTTCACTACTCCACTTCCTTGCAAGATCTTTTTTCAATCTCAGCAAAATAATGCGAGATGGCAAGACAGGTCACATTCAATACAACATGATTGGGAACTGAGATTTATATGGATGGGTATTTGATTACCAGCATGAACATGGGAAGGGGGCTGAAAGGCCAGCTTCCATACTGCATGACGTTATGCCCGTTGCAGAGAAACTAAATTGCACAACATTGCATTTGCCAACATTATGTAATTGGAAATTGTTTTATCCAAAGTGAAAGGAGATAACTTCCAGACATAAATTATCCTTGTGTCCCTGATGCTTTTTGTGCGTCAGGACCACACAGGATGTCATCTTTCTTTGTGCATAGCTCCTTGTAGGATAAATGAAACCAAGGTGTCCTGGCAGCAATCTTCTAGGATGACTGTTTTTCACCAGTGCAGCATCAAAGTGGGGTGCCTTCCAATTATCTTCATACGTGGGCCCTACTCCACACTGCACCATGTCTTCTTCATTCCTGCATCTCTGACCTTTTTGCTGTACGTGGTGAGCATCCAAGGTCACAAATTCTTGATCTTCGACCCAACAACTGCTTTGACACAAAGCCCTTACCGATAACCATTGAAACTCCTGCTATCATCTTGATTTTTCCGCCCAGTCTTCCCACCAGCATGCTGAAAGCAGTTGATTTCCTCCTCCCAACCTCCTTCAACCATCCAAAATTGTGTTGTGATATTCTTTTAACCAACCCTACAGTTCTTCCTGAAGTGCTGGTATCCATTTCCCTTCTCTCCCTTCCTCTCCACAGCAGATTCAAATTAGTTTATTGTCGTATACACCATAGTGCATTGAAATTCTTTGTTCACATGAAGCTCATAGATTAAACAGTGTACATGGTGAGGATAAATACAACTGATGGTACAATTAATGCTAAATACACCTAAAGTACAATTGAATGAGGTAGGGATAAGAATAATAATACCTGGCAGCACCCCCTGGAAGTGGGTGTGGAAGAGGTGATTGGATCAGGAGATAGTAGTGGGACAGGAGCTGTTTATAAGTGTAGGGATCTGATGACACATCTGCAATCCCACTCTGCTCAAACTATTGGCCTCAGTACAGGTCTAATCAAGAGTGTGGTTGTTAGCCATCATAAATTCAGAAAGGAGAACCAGAAAGGCACTTTAAAAATGTGCAATATTTAGTCAGTTGCAGGTAGACACATAAGAAGCTTTAGGTTTCTGTTGATAAATACCCATTAACAGTTCAAGAGAACTAATTTTCAGTAGTGTACTGTGACCACTTCTCATTGAAGGGCCTGTCCCACTTGGCAAATTTTTTGGCGACTGCCGGCATCATATCAGTGTCGCCAAAAGATTTTGAACATTTCAAACTCCAGCGCCGACAAAAAAAATGTTGCGACACTTGAAAAAACACCGCGCGTCATACGTCATCGCGCTGCGTCACTCCGCAACACGTCGTGAATTTTTCGTTGAACTGATACGTTAGTCAATGATGCCGGCAGTCGCCGAAAAAATCGGCAAGTGGGACAGGACCTTGAGTCTCTCAAAGGCAGCATAGTTTGATTGATGCTCATACACGATACGATAAAACTTTATTCATCCCCGGAGGGAAATTGGTCTGCCAACAGTCACAACACACTAGGTACACAAAAACTTGAAATTAAAAGTGAAAACAATAAGAAAATGACAAGCTGGCTGCCGTGTGCACAGCGCCTTAACTGGAACAAACAAACAAACAAACACAGACTTATCCCCTGGGCAGTGGATTCTAAACTAGAGTGCAAAAGGATGAATTCGATCGAACAGCCCTTGTCACTTCTACCACTTTCAGAGAATGTTGCAGCCAGATGACTATTCATGCACCATCTCTGAAATATCTACTTACACAGAATTCAAGGACTAAAGATATAGTTGAAATGGTAATCATCTTTGGTGATTACAGTTAAGGATCAGCTCAGTGTTAGGTTTTCTGTTCATTCTTTTCATATTGAAAATAATTATATTTAAGCATTGTATGAGAGTATTTCCTACAAATGTATTTTCATGGCTCTATATCCCCATGAGTATTAGTGGAGAGGTAAAAATCAGATCTCCAGTTGTGTTGTTGGTGAAATTACATTCAAATCTTTCACGATTTTGGTTGTTTTTTAATGGTGACAGGGCTCCAAATGAAAGAAAGGCTCAGTAAATACTAGATGCTGTTTTAGACCTGGCGTGGTGGTCCATTAGAGCTAGACAGAACTTCAATCAAGTTCTATAATGCTATTTCCCGTTTCCATCTGGACACTAGAGGGTTTGATTCTAATCCAGACTCTCAATGGGAAACATCACATACATATCAGCAAATGCGTCAATACACCTCAGGTGTTGGGCTAAATTGTGTGGGAAGGAACTGCAGATGCTGGTTTACGCCTAAGATAGACGCAAAATGCAGGAGTAACTCAGCGGGTTAGGCAGCATCTCTGGAGAGAAGGTATAGGTGAAGTTTCGGGTCAATGCCCTTCTTCAGACTCAGTCAGGGGAGAGGGAAACTAGAAGTATGAAAAAGTTCAAAACAAGTCAGAGCCAGCACCGATGACCAGGGAAAGGTGGAGCCCACAATGATTCATTGTACAATCAGATTTGTGGGCATGAGGTAGTTTGTGGTTATGGGAGGAGAGATAAATTATAACTGAGGTAAAGGAGAGGATTGGGAATGGGAAATAGTGAGGCCACGCATTTTCAAAGAGGTGGGAATAGCAACAGCAACATTGTGAGTGGCAGCCATGATGTGAGAAGACAGACTGAGTAAAAATAGGACTTCACCTAAACAAGGACTAAACAAGAATAACAGTTTCTACTGGCATATGAAACATGTAGGATACTTTTTTCCTGTATATTTTCCTTAGTTTTATTTGTAAGTGGGTAACAAAAAGCGGGTTTTTCAAGTCCAAGATAGTTTAAGATAAAGTAACCCTGAAAGGAACAAAATGCTGAAAATATTCAGCAGGTCAGATGGCATCTGTGCAGAAAGAAATTGAGTTAAAGTTTCAGATCAATGAGCTTTCATTAGAACGAGAAACTGTTAAAAATCAAACATTTTAAGTTGCAAAGAAAGTGAAGGCCAGCGCAGAACAAAGGAAATATCTGTGTTATGATCGAGACTGAGAGAGACTAAACAATGCGAGTGGGATGTTGCTGACTGCGATAGTGGTGAAGGCTTATTAATTGTAGTCTATCTGTCTGGAGTTATAAATAGAAGGAAATGAATAAGAACTGAGATTAAAAAACTTGCTAGAACCATAAAATACAAATGCTGCAGGTGCTAGAACTCTGAAATAAAACAGCAATGTGTCAAGAAGCAGCTGTAGAGAGAGAAGAATGGAGTCAACAGAGGAACCATTTAGTTCACACCCTCAACCAAGAGCCCCATGCTAAGCAGTGAAATATATTTGTAATCCCACAAAATTCATTCTTTCCCACACATGCAGGCTCATTTAAGCCAGTACAGCACCTAAGAAATAGTGTTAAAGCAGTGTGATGCAATCAATTACTGCCATTGTTGCACTGCATAGTGGAATTATTCATGATTTCAAAGAAGCCGTGTACAATTGTGAATGTTATTCCTCATTACCTATACATTACTTTCACTTTTCAACTCAATTTAATCTCAGGAGAAGCTGCATATCGTTATGTCAAAGAGCTTTGCCATTTCCAAAGCTTTAAAAATTGAAATGGCACACTAAATTAAATAACTATTTAAGGTTGGAACAATACAAAGTAGCAGGGCGACTCAATAAAGTCAGAAACCCACTTAATAATCTGCTCTTGATTCAATGGAAGACCAATGCATCAGCTGCAAATAGTCACTTGATCAAAGAATACAGTCAGTCATCTCAGGGTCACAAGTATTTGCTGAGTTTTTAAAACTGCAGCCCATTTGTTATATTATTCTGTATAATTTCACACCCAAGCCCATACTTTGATATCCACGCAGGTCCTATACCTACTACAAATCTGTGGTAAATCAATGCATGAATACAATAATATACTTCAAATATATCTTCTCTAACCTTCTGATACTCTTTATCAATCAGTTTTGAATGATTGTCAGAAAGGAAGGCATGAAAGACCGTCTGCCTTTCTGTTTTGAAAACCACAAAAAACTGTAAATGATGAAAATCTGAACTAAAACCAGAATATCTTGGAAACTCTCAAAGGTTCAAGTCAAAGGAAGGGGGGTTGACCTGAAATACTACCTCTGTTTGTCTTCACACAGATGTAGTCTGACCTACTCAGTATTTTGTGCCTTTGTGATATTTGGAATCATGCAATATAATTGCAAAATTGAGATCATTCTCATGTCCATTCGGACATTTAAAATCACTGCCTAGTGGTCTAGCCATAGGTTCCTTCTGATTGTTGACTTTTGAGAATATCCTACCCCATAGAAAATCACCATTGGGCCATGTGAGTTTGTTCACTATTATTGCTAACTTGAAGTCATCATGCTGCTGGGACTCTGACAGTTGCGGGCTGCTGTGACAGCATTGATTGCTCTCTTATGCCAAACTCAATAATAAATCAATACCAACATAAAATCTGGGTTCAGAACACCCAGTCTGAAGAAGGGTCTCGACTGAAAACGTCACCCATTCCTTCTATCCAGAGATGCTGCCTGTCCCACTGAGTTACTACAGTGCTTTGTCTATCTTCGATTTAAACCAGCATCTGCAATTCCTTCCTACAACAATACCAACATCATTCAGGTACCCCATGTTACCTGATGGCGCGGCACCTTTGACTGACCGACCTCACATAGCATGGCTCATTGTTTACGCCTTTTAATTATTCTCTGAAAGTTATCCTTGGAATCATACAAGACTGAGATTTCATATTTTTGCAGCACATAAAGATGGGATGCACATTATATTTATTTATATAAGTATTTATCTTATGCTTTGCAGTGTCAATGTACAAACACGCCAATGCATGCGGCTGATGCACCTTGGTTAAGTAAAGATCAACAGGGACAAATTAAGCTAAATGGCTTTACGTGCATAAATGAGCAATAACTTTAAAACTATATTTGGCTGCAAAGGCAGCTCACTGAAACAATAGCACTAAATCCAGTCACTATTAGTGCCTCTTAATTTTTGTAATTTTTAATATAGGCTTGGAAACCCTATGACTACACCATAGTTCATGCCTACAGGCTGCAGGAGAGCTGGCTCTCTTTTTTGCCCAGAGATACAGATGTCCACTCAGGATGCTCATGACGAGTATGTGCTCATCATAAACTGCTGTATCCCAACGGGTATACTTGCAGTCAGGAGGATCAATCTAGGCTGCTCGTTGTTTGAGAGCCAGGGACCTTAAGTTGGATGCTGACATTCTGAGGGGGAACAGGAGTCTTGGTTCCTCCACTGCCAACTGGACCTACACGGCACCAGGCAACAGTGTGATCAATTGTTGTTGGCCAGATTACATGATTGCCACCGTAGCCTCCAGCACGCTGCTGAGACTGGCAGATAAACCCTAGACTACAGCTGTCTGCTCCCTGTTAGCAGCACCAGTGTCCTGTAGAGCAGCAATCTGCTGTCCATGGGAAGCAGACTGCTGCTGGTTCAGGGTTAGCACAGTTCTGACGACTAGGACAATGCCTCAATGAAGGCTGAAACATGCTCCCTCAATCACAATAATTCCTCAACATTGCCATTGCATGGGATGGAAGACAACATATGTTCCAATGTGAAAGCAAGGTTCTCCCGGCTCTGCATCAGCACCAGGAAAATGTGGACCTGGAGTCCTTCATTCTCCTAGTCATCTCATGGAGTTGACCTGCTCAGTCTACTGTAAGCATTTTAGATTGCCTATTAAAGGGGCAAATGTTTCATTCTCCTGGACTCAGTCTACCATTTCCAGAATGGATTCAAACTCCATAAACCAAGAGCCTCCATAAACCTCTGACAGACTACATGCTGGTAGTGCTAGGTTTCTTACCTCATGCAATGCTCCTCTGATCTCTTTCCTCACAGTATCCGACCTAACTGGTGTTCCACAGAGGCAGACATACAAGCGCAACAGGCTGTTCTTCGTAACAATTGGTGTGTCATCATCTCCTCGCTGCAGAAGATTCCTGAGTCCTCTGTGGATGGCCACAACTCAGTTCACTTTTCTGTCCTGGTGGGAACACCCCAAAAAGAAAAATAATATGTGTAAAATACTGAACCCCAGCACTACTTGCTTCCGACTGTACATGGCATCTTTCCACAAGTATGGATTGCTGGACATCAGAGAAGGGATTATTTGTTAATTGTCTTGGAATAAAGAGTTTATGTTGAAGCTAATAACCCAGGGTTGGCAGACACTATCAATCACGTTTACAGGAGACAGCATTTTCATTGAAAGCTAAATTACCTATGACTGTCCAAGATTAAGAACATGCACCGTATTATAACTTTTTATGAGATACCTATGTTGCAGCTGTAGTAAGTTTTAGCAGTCCATACTTGTAGAAAGATGCCATGTACAGTCGGTAGCAAGTAGTGCTGGGGTTCAGTATTTACACTAGCAATGTTACAAAATTTTGAGATTTAAAAAATCAAGTCTGCAATTTATCCCATCAGATAAAGCATAAAAAGAAGTTTAATTTGACACCTAATTTACTTTCATATCTTCAGTATTAAGAAAGTTATGGCCATTTTCACACTCGGAAATTAGCATCTTGCTCCCCATTACCTTTCAATTGACTTAACTCAAAAGCTGTGATCTGGAAAAGTTAAAAGTCCATAACTTTCTTAAAAATTAAGAGAACTCAATGAAATTTTCAGTTGTTATAGATTGAAGCATTCTGAAACAAATATTAAACAATCTTACTTGGATTACCTGAAATTAAAGCATATAATTAGTTAGTTATCTAATTGTAGCTAATTACAAAATTCAATGAGTAGATCTAAACATCTATCCATTTCTTAAGAAAAGATAATCTTTTTTTTAATTGCCTAAGTGTCCAAATAACATTCACACAATAATCCACAATATAACATAATTTTTAACTCTCATTTTCATGAATTTCTGGGCCACATGGAAGGAATTTAGTGTTTTATGCCTGTAAATTAATGGCCATTTAAATCAACTAGCGAGTGGGTTTTAGTGGAATGCGGTGGATTGGAACGTTGCGGTTTGCGGTGAAGTCGGGAGGAAAAATACTGTTTGTTCATACATTTTTTGGGACCCCATTTCGCAACATAAAAATATTATTAAAGCCTCCCGAAAAACCAACTTTTAATATAAAAATAAACTATTTACCTTTTTTTCTCCCCTACGCAAAATCCTTCCGGTTGTCTGCGCTCACGGCTTTTGAAGGTGATTTTTAAATTACTCTAGTTAACAAATAATTTAGAGTAATTTAAAAATACCTTCATTGATGAAATCGCGGAGCGATTTTTCTTCCGCAACGAAATCGCCCGACATTCATCGATTATCCCTGCTTGTGGAAAACCGGCACTTTAAGCCCGCCCCCCTCTGAAAGGCGCCAAAGTCGCGCACACGGGGAGCGGCAGAAGTGCAGCGCTGCTAAAGGTAAGTTTTGCAACATACCTATTTACACGTAAGATTTTGCACAATGTGCGAGCCCTATGCCGTTAGTCCTGTATCACATGCCACGTGTGTACTGATTGCCTTGTGATATTTGTTTGGGAATGGTAAATAAGTACAGGCGTGGTCTTCCGCATTAAACATATGAGTTGATGTAGGGCCTGGATGAGTGGCAGTGTCCCTTTGACAAGTTGCATTGAATTATAAAGTACAAATACATTGATTTTAAAATGCAGCATTGCATAAGCCTTTGACTCCTTTTGGATGTCCATTTGGCCATGATAAACTCAATGACGTGTGTTATGACCCATTGTTTGTATCTGACTAATGCTCAGATATTATTTTTTATGGATGTCAGAAGGTTCCATTCATTCAGAGTGCTTATAAATTAAATCCAAGCGACTGCAGATGCAGGAATCTTGAGCAAAAAACAAAGCGCTGGAGGAACTCAGCATGTCGGCCAGCATCTGTGAGAGAAGTTGACGAATTTTTGGGTCAGGACCCTTCTTCTGAAGAAGAGACTCTACCCGAAATGTAATTTGTCCATTTCCCTTCACATATGCTCTCTGACCCGCTGAGTTCTTCCAACACTTTGTTTTTTGCGAGTAAATGAATATTTGTGAACGTAGGTGGAATGCTCGAAAAACTTAGTAGCTCAAGCCATATCTGACTTTGGGGACACAAGGACCTACTGGTGCTGAAATCCCGAGCAAAACACAAATTTCTGGAAGAATTTAGTGGGTCATTAATCATACATTGTGAGAACAGGCACAAACTACCATGTCTGTGCTGGTCATCAAGTACCTGGCTATAGCTAAGACCCTTTTCATATATAAGGTTAAAAATGTAGACATTTATGACATTTATGACTTGGAATATAAATAAAACAAATTTCCCTTTATTTTATCATAAATATTATTTTTCTTTTAAATTGGTTAATCTTAACAAAAGTGGAAAGGAATCTTTAATTGATAGATATATTTGTGAATTAATATTTTATGTAATTTAACAGCCTATCCAAAAGTAAGGTATCATAATTCCTAGTGTAATCCTTGTTACAAGAACAAGGCTGTTTAATCTTTGAAGTATGTTTTGGGATTCAGTGAGATTATGGCCGACTTGTGACCAGGTACTCATATACCCACCTTTTCTCCACTTTGCTTAGTATCTCTGGCTCTCCAAAATTGATAATTTATTATTTAAAGGTAAGAATTGGCCTACCATCAATTTTTCTTGGCAGAAGCGAAATCCAATTTCCAGTCTCCCCTATTTCTGGGATCACTTGCTGAAACACCTGGGACTAACTTCTGAACTGGCTCTGGTCCTGAACTGCCCAAACCACTGGAAAACCATTACTACATCTATTCAAGAGATCTCCTTAATAACATATTTAATCTCATTCACAATGTACACATTTTTACTTGAGGCTCCGTATTTATGATCGGCAAGGCATTAACGATGTACTGAAGCACTAAGTAACATGCAATTCTACCTCATTCCACATTCAAACACTCTTGGGATTTTCCACTTTTAACCATTTAACCTCTTACCACCACTGCCAACTTTTTTACATTGTGTTTCACCCACGTGAACATTTTTTGTGATATAAATATTTGTGCCAAATAAGGTCAAAATTATATAAATTACCAATTGTTGATTTATAGCAGAATAATTGTAAAATACTTTTAGACTTTTATTAGTGCCACTTAATCTTTATATAGTATAAATAAGTTGTGTATTGAAGACAACTGAAAGCTAGAATAGTAAATTTCAAGAATATTTATTGCCCTCAAAATCTATTCAGAAGTGATATGTGCACATCAGAAGTGGCTCTATTCTGCAAGCTCTAAATTATGCTTTGATTACATTTGATACCAATGGTTTGTCTAGGATATCTATTAGGCTTTAAGTGCAGTAATCAGATGCATTTTGATATTTTTGGGTAAAATATAACAGTAATTATGCATAATTCTAGCCTGCATTCTGTCATTCGCTCCTGATAGCGTGACTCATTTTTCTTGTCTGGAATACTGAAAATTGAATTATTCACTTAGTGGCTTCTTGCAGTCAGTCCATTACTGTTTCAAAAGCCATGGTGTGCTCCTGGGAACATTACTTAACTCTTTTTGATGACCTTCCTAAAATGTTGACGAGTTGACCAAGTACAGCAATAATCAATACATTAGGTAACAAAGAAAATAATCAATTAACTAAGTCTGTAATGGATTCGAAAGACAATCCTGTGACCTGTATAAAATGACATAAATGGAATGAAAAGTATTACTAAATATAACTTTGAAGACCAGAACATTCATACTTAAAAAAAATCTTTATAATTTAATATTGTTAATAATTAGCACTTAGTAATTTATAGTTATCCATCTGGCAAAAATGATAACATTAAATTATTTGCAGTATTGTTTACTTGTTTTGAAAAGTTAATCACATCTGTTCAATGTCAACATAACACTTGCTTTTGTGTAGGAAGGAACGGCAGATAGACACAAAATGCTGGAGTAACTCAGCGGGACAGGCAGCATCTCTGGAGAGAAGGAATGGGTGACGAAGGGTCTGAAGAAGGGTCTGGACCCGATACGTCACCCATTCCTTCTCTCCAGAGATGCAGCCTGTCCCGCTGAGTTACTCCAGCATTTTGTGTCTAACACTTGCTTTTGATATGTTTGTACAATACATTAATTTACCAGGGCAGATTTGAAAGATTGCTAGATTTTTCACCCATTGACCATTGGAAAATGTAGATTGAAATAGGTAGTGAATGTTTCTGCTGCTGGAGATATTAATGTTTATGAGACAGCATAGAAGGATGCTTTTTTTTTCATTTGTTGTTCTGGTTCCTTGTTGATCATATTTTGGTATATTAAAAAATTACAGAACTTTCATTATCTTCTAGGTCCACATTTATTGCCTACAAACAGCACAACCTTTGTCAACACTGGGTAATGCTCTAGGAGACTTCACCTGCGTGAACTTAAGGGATAGTCCTCCTTATCTGGCTGTTACCGGGAACAAGGACAGGAAGTATGTACAAAATATTTATCCAAGACTAAATCTTAACACGTTTGTTTAATTTTCATTTCTTTATTTTTAGTTCCCTGGCAATGGGGAAAAAAGCAATATAATTTTGCTTCAACATTTCAATGAAATGTCTATCAGATATTATCAAATCACATATGCTATTACTTTATCAAATATCAGAACCCTATTGAACATGAACATTATTGTATTGTACCTTGTCATTGAAGCAAATTTGGAAATGTACAAACTCAATAGCCAACTATATCTTATTAGTTCTCAGATTTATTTCAGAATTACTGCTGATACATATAAGGACATAGAACAGTCTGAAGAAGGGTCTCGACTGGAAATGTCACCCGTCCCTTCTATCCAGAGATACTGCCTGGCCTGCTGTGTTACTCCAGCATTTTGTGTCTATCTTTGGTGCAAACCAGCATCTACAGTTCCATCCTACACATAGAACAGTACAGCACTGGAACAGGCCCTAACGTCCACAGGTGTCTGTGTCGTGCATGCTGCCAAGTTCATCTCCTCTGCCTGCATGTGATCTATATACCCACATTCCCTGCAAATTCACGTGCTATCATATTTAAAGGCATTTTAAATGCCATTAGCGAATATGTGTTCACCACCAACCCTGGCAGCACGCTTCAGGCACCCACCACTCTATGTCTAAAAAAAACTATCCCTCTGATCTTAAAGCTATACCCTCTTGTCTTTGGCATTTCCACCCTGGGAATAAGAATCTGACTGTCTACCCTATATATGCCTCTCATGATTTGATATACTTCCATCAGGTCTCCCCTCAACCTCTGACACTCCTAAGAAAACAATGCAAGTTTGTCCAACCTCTCCTTGTAGCTAATACGGCTGTGTTTTAAATTTTATCTCGGCTGTGTTTTATATTTTAAGAAGGCACAAATTGCTGCAGTAATTCAGCTGGATTAACTCAATCTGAGGAAGGCTCCTGACCCAAAACATCACCTATTCATGTTGTCCAGAGATACTGGCTGATCTGCTGAGTTACTCCAACGTTTTTTTTGTAAACTAGCATCTGCTGTTCCTTGTGTCTATCCTGTAATTTAGTCATAGAGTGACACAGTGTGGAAACGGACCCTTCGGCCCAACTTGCCCACACCGGCGAACATGTCCCAACTACACCAATCCCACCTTCCTGCGCTTGGTCCATAATCCCTTCTGCTTCCTCTCCAAAACTCGCCATCTTTCCTGTCATGGGGCAACCAGAGCTGCTCACAATACACCAAATGCAGTCTAATCAAAGTTTTATAAAGCTGCAATGTGACTGTGTGACTTTTATACTCAACGCCTCAAAGGAAGGAAGAATGTCCATGCATCTTTAGCTTGTTTCCACTTGTGAGTACAAAAATGTTCAGTGTACATTGGCTTCAGTTACAGGTCTGCATCCCACTGTTCTCTCAAACATCTAGTATTTGACAGCTTTTACTAATTTTCCATTCCATACACGCAGACATTAGACTTCATAGTATATTAAAACAGAAGGGACAAAACTCCAACCATTTAGAGCATGCAATCTATTTTCAGGTAATCATTTCCAGCTGTAGCAGTATTAACATATGGAGTTCATCCAGTCATTGGATTAACATCTAATCATATTATTTCAGCAACAAAATATTACAATCTTGTTGTGATATATTTATGCTCAGTCACAGTTTCTTCCTTTAATTTAAAATTTCAATGTATCATATCAATATAATGTGCTCTGCCATTCACATTGCACTTGTGTGATGCTAATGCCAACTTTATACACAATGCCATGAAATCAAGCCTGTTTTGAGTTTGTTGAAAATTCAAAACAAAATCACAGCACCTACACATCAAGAACTGGGACTACCATATACACGTCAGCATGCAGAGCAAGCTTTTTTTTAAGTAATCCCTGAGCATTCAAAATTTGAATCACATCTGCCTCAACTGTGTTGGAAATAAGTCAAAGGAATTATTTATCCTGTTTACACTAATGTGGTTGTGTCATTTTTGGCTTCACTGTTGTGATCATTAGTCAGGGAAATTATTGATGCTGTTAACATTAATCTGCTTGCATCAGTCTTACTCGCATTGCAGAATTATGTTACATTTCTGGATCATGTTCATTAAAGAGTCTCAAGTGGGACTACTAGTGGAAGGTTTATAGTTTTAACAAAAAGCATCTTCTGGGATTATTCCTATTTCGATATAACATTACAAAATTATATATATATATATATATATATATATATATATATATATATATATATATATATGCGCTATTTAATTTTGTTGTTTGGTCTCATTGTGCTGTGAGAGTTAATTACTAAGCTTCAGCAAGGCCTCTCCATTGATTAGGATTGTTTATTGCATTAGCTTACCAGCAATGTCCGGTAATAAGGAGTTATTATCTAGTATTAGCCAACTTGACTTGAATTCAATGTAAACATTTCAAGCTGTGGGGGAAATTATAGAGCTATTTCACTGTTGAAAAAAATATTGGCAGCGTGCCAACCAAATAATCTGAACAAAAGCATTATTTTTATTAATACAATGTTTTTACATTTTGAAATGAAAGCCTGAAATATTATTTATTTTTAAAGGAAATGGGAAATTTGACCATAGAAAAGGCACCTTCCTCCTAACTGTAGGAACTGTAGATTTGCTTCTTTCTATAACTTTTCACAAACCAGGGTAAGACCTTCACGGTGAATAGCAGGGCTCTGGGGAGTTTTGTAGGGAAGGGATCAAGAGGTACAGTTACATAGTTCCTCGCAAGTGGCGTCACCGGTTAAGCAGGCTTTCGGCACATTGGCCTTCATCAAGTATTGAGTATAGAAGTTGGGATGTTATGTTGCAGTTGTACAAGATGTTGGTAAGGCCAGATTCGGAATATTGTGTTCACCTTTGGTCACCCTGTTATAGGAAATTTGTTGTTAAGCTGGAAAGAGTGCAGAAAAGATGTGCGAGGATGTTGCCAGGACTTGAGGGCTTGAGCTAAAGGGAGACGTTGGGCAGGCTGGGACTTTATTCCTTGGAATGCAGGAGTAAGGGGTGATCTTATATAAGTTTATAAGATAATGAGGGGAATAGATAGGGTAAATGGACCGAGTATTTTACCCAGAGATGGGGAAATCAAAAAACTGTGGACATGGTTTTACAGTGAGAGGGGAAAGACTTAATTGCAACCTGGGGTGCAACTTGTTTACACAGAGGGTGGTAGTTGACACAGGTACAATAACAAAATTTAAAAGACAATTAGACAGGTACATGGATAGGAAACATTCAGAGGGACATGGGCCAACGCGGGCAGGTGGGGCTAGTGTACATGGGGCATCTTTGTCGGCTTGGACCAAAATGGCTGTTTCCATGCTGTATGACTCATGACATTAGTGAAATTACTTCAATTTTGATATGACATAAAGTGCTATTTAGTTGGTCATGTTTAATGATTCTTTGGTATGGAGCTTTCTGACCTGCCATCGTTTCTGGTGCGGATACTTTTGGGTAGTAAGTGGAAAGGATTGCTGTGTATTAGTAAAGTTCCAATGAATGTTGAAGCCATATTTAACCAATTTTACATCTTAGTAAAATGAGTTGTAACTTGGCATTTGTTATATAATTCCCTTCGGCCTATGTGTGAAATTGTGAATTTACGGATAGAACCAGGATTTTTCCACATAATACATATAACCAGGCTGACTAATGATAATGGAGACATGAAAGACGGCACCTGCTGGAATCTTGACCAAGAAACAAAGTGCTGAGGAACTCAGCAGGCTTCAGTATGAAGAAGAGTCCTGAAATGCCATCTGTCCATTCTCTTTACAGATGCTGCCTGTCTTGCTGTGTTCCTCCAGTACTTTGCTTTCAGACTAATGACAATACAAGACGGGTGCGTCTGTCTGGCTCTGTGTATTGGAAAACCAAAACAGTTTTGTTTGGAGGGAGCCATGATTTCTATGAAACTGCAATAATTATCTGCTAGTGCTCATGAGGCTTGCGAAAAGTAGGAACAGAGGAAGCGAACACACTCGTAATGCCTCAATGGGAAGGGAACAAGATGCAGCTTGGGATCAATGGAACACTGGAATCTGTGACTGGATAAGATTGCTTAGATAGTGTAAATAATTAGAGAGTTTGATGGATGAGGAAATTGAAGTTAATTTATTAAGGCATGTAAAACCCGATGAGGCTTAAGTATTTTTTAGAGGCCCAAGGCCAGCTGAGTATGTATTGATGAAGGGATGCTTTGAATTCATTATAATTTCAGTAGGGATTATAAAGAACTAGAGGAGGGTTAGGATCAGTGTTGGTGAAAGAATATAGTATCCTTATTAACATCACAGCAATAGGGCAGAAGGTTCACAAATGAGCCTATTGTGGTGGTGGGGAAGATTGATATCATCAATAAATGGTGGGAATTTCAGAGGATGCCTCCAGGTTCTGCTGATGTTATGCTGGGGAAAAAATCTATTAAGATTGCACAAGCATATAATTGGTGTAATAACTGCATTGCAGCAACTCAACCAGGCAGCTGCATTAGTACCTGTAAGTGTATGGTATCGTGCAGCTGGAAGCCAAGGGCAACAGTTTTCATCACCTCCACAAACACCTCCCAATATCATTCTGTTCCTTCTTCTTTATTTGCCAGGTCAATATCCAGGAATTCCTGACACAGCTATGAGAATACTTTCACCATAAAAAACAAAGTGATTGAAATAGGTTTAGCTACCTTCAACTTCTCAAAGGCCATGAGTGATGAGCACCATATGGTGTCCAAAACTGTGCAGGAAAACAAATGTTTTTAACATTGCCATTGCAATGGTAAATAATGTAATAACTCTATTCTGTTGAGACTAGAACTGCAAGCATTTTGCTTGGAAAGTATTGCAAATGTATAGGATTGTTCTGGGTCAGAGAATACAGTTGCCATTCCAAAGGACCATCAGCTGCTTTGTATCCACCCATGGGTTATTTTTATGTAAAAAATATTTGGTATTATAACAGATGTAGTGACATTTTTTCCTCTTTTATTTACAAAGACATTTGTTTTCATAAAGTGACCTATGTAGAGATGAGTTGAAACTCGATACCTGTGATTATCTTGAAGACAAATTAATCTCAAATGCAAGATGGTATGAAGGTCGTCATTTACTACAAGTGAAGGATATAAATTGTATTTGTACATACCAGCAAAAAGGAAAGGTTATCTGAACATATGCGTGAATTGTATTTTTTAATTTGGGGGGGGGAATTAGAATCCTTTATTTATATCTATATTTTATAAGCTGTTCTTATATTGGAAAAATAAATCAGCAAATTGGATTCTTCGGGGGTGTTGTCCCTTGGGTTGGCTTTTTTCTCTAAGTGTATTTGCAGCATTTGGCTGATACAATTGGTATTCCAGTGAGAACTGTTAAAGATTATTCTTTATGTCTATAGCATTTATTTGGCAAGAAACGTCTAGCTTTAAAATTAAAGACCAAATGGTGTTTCACATAAAACCAGGGAATAAACACAAGTGCACTGAGGGCTACAGTAGTTTGTGAGAGAGCTCCAATGAACAGATTTCAGATTCCATTTAGTTGATTAAAGGCATCAAAAAGATGCTTGTTTCAGGTGCTTTAGAGATTTCCTCAAACAGTCCTTTGGCTAAGCTGCTCAAAATGATAATCCAAAAACAGTGGGGAAATGGAAATAGAAGCACAAATATTGCAGAATTGTGGCACAAAGCCAAGGTCTAATGGATTTTTCTTTGCTTCTGAGGAGCCGGTTTTTAGTTGTAAATCGTGGGTGCAGTTGGCAGCCCAGTCCCATGGTGGGTGTCAGATTGTGGGGCATGGTTTGCCTGCCAAGAAAAGTGTACTCATGTCTGAGCAGCAGCTTGCAGAATAATTGATTAATTGTCAAATTACTTTATGAACTTTAGATTGATTAATTGTAGAGCACTTTGCCTGCAAATTCTTACAAATGAATAAGAAAAGCTCTTGTTTGTCTTTCTATTTAAATTGATACTAATTCAGCATTAGCAGATGTGAGTGTCTGTAAAAGCATTGGTCATGTGATGAAAGCTCATTGTCTTTTCCCCATGGTGATTCTCTTGTAGGAATACAATTTGATTTTGTTAGTAGCTTTTTTGGAAAAAAAGATAAGTGTTGGGTTTGAATTGTGTTGTCGTTTTGCAGATGGCTTTGAAGTGACACAGCTTCCCTTTGAAGACATGCAGGAACTCAGCATGTAAACACAAGCAATATGCCAATAAAGTTTGGCCCATAAACTTTGCTCCACTATATAGAAAGATCACAACTGATCTCATGATAACCTAAAATCTGCATTTCCATATTCCTACAGTAATCTTTTACCCCTTGCTTATCAAGTATTGTTCTCTGCTTTAAAGACATACAAATAGTATTTCTACTGTACCATGAAGAAGAAGATTTCAAAGAAATGTTTGGTTTAGTTTAGTGCATTATTATCATGAAGACCGGGATACAGTGAAAAGCTTTTGCTTGCATGCTTTTTAGTCAAGGAAAAGGCTGTGCATGAATACAATCAAGCTGTCCAAAGTGCACAGATAAAGGATAAGGGGTACAACATTTAGTGCAAGTTATAAAATTGAAGTTCAATAAAGTCCGATTCAAGATAGTTCAAAGATCTCCAATGTGGTGGATGGGAAGTCAGAACTGCACACTAGCTGACGAGAGGACTGTTCAGTTGCCTAATAACAGCTGATAACAAACTGTCCCTGAATCTGGAGGTAGGCATTTTCAAACTTCCAGCCTGATGGGAGAGGTGAGAAGAGGGAGTGACCGGGATGAGGCTGGTCCTTGATCATGCTGGCCGTCTTGCCGAGACTGTGAAGTGTAGATGGAGTCAATGGAAGGAAAGTTGGTTTGAGTGATAATCTGAGTGATAATCTAACTCTCTGCAATTATTCACGGTCTTGGATGGAGCTGGTCCCATACCAGTTTGTGATGCATCCCGATAAAATGCTTTCAACAGCGCATCTGTAGAAGTTGGTGAGGGTTGTTGTGTACATGCTGAACTTCCTAAGCTTTTGAAGGAAGTAGAGGCATTAGTGTGTGAGCAGAGGCATTAGTGTGTAAGTAGAGGCATTAGTGTGCGAGTAGAGGAATTGGTGTGTGAGTAGAGGCATTAGTGTGTAAGTAGAGGCATTAGTGTGCGAGTAGAGGCATTAGTGTGTAAGTAGAGGCATTAGTGTGCGAGTAGAGGAATTGGTGTGTGAGTAGAGGCATTAGTGTGTAAGTAGAGGCATTAGTGTGTGAGTAGAGGCATTAGTGTGTAAGTAGAGGCATTAGTGTGTGAGTAGAGGCATTAGTGTGTGAGTAGAGGCATTAGTGTGTAAGTAGAGGCATCAGTGTGTAAGTAGAGGCATCAGTGTGCGAGTAGAGGAATTGGTGTGTGAGTAGAGGCATTAGTGTGCGAGTAGAGGAATTGGTGTGTGAGTAGAGGCATTAGTGTGTGAGTAGAGGCATTAGTGTGTGAGTAGAGGCATTAGTGTGTAAGTAGAGGCATCAGTGTGTAAGTAGAGGCATCAGTGTGCGAGTAGAGGAATTGGTGTGTGAGTAGAGGCATTAGTGTGCGAGTAGAGGAATTGGTGTGTGAGTAGAGGCATTAGTGTGCGAGTAGAGGAATTGGTGTGTGAGTAGAGGCATTAGTGTGTAAGTAGAGGCATTAGTGTGTGAGTAGAGGCATTAGTGTGTAAGTAGAGGCATTAGTGTGTGAGTAGAGGCATTAGTGTGTGAGTAGAGGCATTAGTGTGTAAGTAGAGGCATCAGTGTGCGAGTAGAGGAATTGGTGTGTGAGTAGAGGCATTAGTGTGTGAGTAGAGGCATTAGTGTGTGAGTAGAGGCATTAGTGTGTGAGTAGAGGCATTAGTGTGTAAGTAGAGGCATCAGTGTGTGAGTAGAGGCATTAGTGTGTAAGGAGAGGCATCAGTGTGTGAGTAGAGGCATCAGTAAGTGGAAAAATGGTAGATGGTGTTTAATCCGAGCAACTGTGAGTGATTACACTTCGGGAGGTCGAATGCAAGGGGAAAGTATATAGGTAATGGCAAGACCCATAAGAGCATTTATGTATAGAGAGATTTTGGTGAGAAACTGGGCGATCGTTTCGCTGAACACCTTCGCTCAGTCCGCCTGGCACTACGCGATCTCCCGGTTGCTAAACACTAACTTCCCCTCCAATTCTCATACTGATCTTTCCGTTCTGGGCATTCTCCACTGTCAGAGTGAGGCCAAACACAAATTGGAGGAACAACACCTCATATTTTTCTTGGGCAGCTTACAACCCAGTGGGATCAATATTGGTTTCTCCAACTTAAGTAAAAGGGTTGTCCCACTTGGGCGACCTAAGTGGCGAGTTTAGAAGTGTTTTAAAAAAAATGACATGTTGGAGACCTCCTTCGACTATGTAGAAGACCTCCTTCGACTATGTTGAAGACCAGCTTCGACTAGCTATGACTAACTTCGGGAAAATTGGACACCGAATAGTGGAGAGTGAAGACGACCTCCTTCGATCTCCTTCGACCTCCCTTCGACTATGATGAAGACTATCTATGACTACCTTCGACTACCCTCGATTACCTACGACTAACATGCCGACCTACTACGGCTAAACCTACGAGTAAAAAAAATATTGATTTTTTCCATGGCAACCTTTTTTTTCTCGCAGGCATTTTTTAACATATTGAAAAAACCGCCGCGACCTAGCTGAGGCCTCGAGTACGCGGAGACCACTCTCAATACAATACTATACGGTTTTATTCGTCACATTGCACATAAAGTGCAATGAATTTGCCAGCAGCGGTACAATGATAAAGAACACACAATACACAATAAAAATGTAACACAAACTTCCACCACAGCATCACTGGCTTTAGGATGGCATAGGCCGCAGGCCGACAGTCGAAGATTTAAAGTTCCTGCCGCACCGCAGCTAGAAGCACTGCAGACCGCAGGGCCGGCAGTCGAAGCTCCCCTCCAGGGGTGATGGTAAGTCCACGCCGGGCCCGCGGTTGAAGTAGGCCGCGGCCGCGGGCCGGCAGTGGTGGCTACTTTTTCCCCCGGGTCCCCCACGAGGGATCCCGGGCTGCGGACTCCGCGCCAGCTGGAGCTCTGCAGACCGCGACTTCAGGCAGCAGGCTGCCGCGGGCCAGCGAAACGGAGCACTCCCCTCTGACGAGCCCCAGCGAGGGCTTGCCCGCTCCAAGCTGAGAGTCCACGCTGCGCCCGCAGCTGAAGCCCCGGGCGCATCTCCGGGAAAGGCCACCCAATCCTCGATGTTAGGCCACGGGGGAGGCGACATGGAAAAAGTCGTCTCTCCGTGGAGGAGGCGACCAAAACGGTTTCCCCTTTACCCCCCCAACACCAACCCCCACACAAAACACACAAAGAAACATTAAACCATACTTTAAAACATACAAAAAAAATTAAAAAAGTAGAAAAAAACGGACACGCTGCTGACAGGACACCAGCTTGCAGCGCCCCCACCGATCAAATGGGCGCTGGAGCATGAAGGAGAGTTACGAAGACCTACTACGACCTCGTGTCGACCATGCTGCGAGTTTGAGTCAAGGGCAAACTTGCCAGAATTTGCGGATCAGGTCACCCAAGTGGGACAGGCCCTTAAACCTTGCTTTCTCTCTCTCAACGTCTCTCCCCCACCCTAGTTCCCCCTACTAGTTTCACTGTCCTTCACAAGAAGAAGTTTGGATGAATATATTACTGTTTTTATTACTGCAATCAAGAAACTATTAATTAAGAAACTGCGTTTGGAAGATTTATCTTTGCACGGCATTGAATGTCTCGTGGAGAGCTCGTGAATGCGTTTTGATTCATCTCCTAAACCCTTCTTCAATCATAGTGACTAGAGGAAAGATTCCTTGAACGATATAAAAATCTGTCACTACAAAAGCACAACCTTAGATTAAGTATAAGTGTATATGAATAGTGTACAGAAATAATATACGAGATTCACCAAGTTTTGGCACCATTTTGAAGTCCAAGCTGTTATTTGCATATTTATGAAGATCTTTCCTGGTCCCAGCACACTGATGCAATTATAAAGAAAGCACATCAGCGCCTCTACTTCCTGAGAGGTTTACGGAGAGTAGGTATGTCAAAGAGAACTCTCTCGAACCTCTACAGGTACACAGTAGAAAGCATGCTGATTGGTTGCATCGTAGCTTGGTTCGGCAAGTTGAGCGTTCAGGAGCGGAAAAGAATGCAGAAAGTTGTGACCACTGCCCAGTCCATCATCGGCTCTGACATCCCACCATTGAAGGGATCTATCGCAGTTGCTGCCTAAAAAAGGCTGCCAGCATCATCAAGGACCCACACCATCCTGGCCACACACTCATCTCTCAGCTGCCATCAGATAGAAGGTACAGGAGCCTGAAATCTGGTACATCCAGGTTCATGAACAGCTCCTTCCCCACTGCCATCAGGCTATTAAACCCGCCATCAAACAAACTCTGAACTATAACAGCCTATTGCACTTTAGCTGTTTGTTTGTGTGTATATATGTGGTCTATGCTATATAGCCACACTGAACTGATTGGTATTGAAGCTTAGTATATTCTGTTGTGCTGCAGCAAGTAAGTATTTCATTGTCCTATCTGGGTCACATAACAATAAACTCTCTTGACTTGACGTATAAGTGTAGGGTTCTTAATCTGGATATAAACGGCAGTTGTTCCGCGGCTTTGCAGCGGCCTGGCCAAACAAAGCTGCTCCCCCGCAGCTGCAGCTTGTGTCTGGTCCCACACTCGGTCACTTGGACCAGCGTCCGATCCAGTCGAGCCACAGGATGCTGCAGGGCCTCCAGCATCCCACTCCATCGTCGCCTCGATCCGTGTCCGTGTCCGCACATCGGCCAGCGAACTGTCATCTCTTTGCGCAGTAAGACCCCAGTTCCGCTTACTGGCCCTTCACTTCCTTGCATCCGCTGCTGCCATCATCTTGAATCTCATCTCCCTTCTCTCCAGCCCTCGGGGCCAGGTAGAGCAGGGCTCAATTGCTTGACTCTCGGGGACAGGCTTGTGGACCGAAGGGATCGTCCCTGTGCTGTACTGTTCTATGTTTTTAATATTATACATAATGCTCTAGACGTGGTGTCATGAATGCCCCATATAACAAGCATCATTTTCCTATTTTTGTATTCAAATTTTTGGGGGGGAAAGCAGGAACGGGGTACTGATTTTGGATGATCAGCCATGATCATATTGAATGGCGATGCTGGTTCGAAGGGCCGAATGGCCTACTCCTACACCTATTTTCTATGTTTCTAAATATCCTAGCAATTAAATATAACATTCTGGTTTTCCTGTGTACAAATACTTTTTGAATCATGTACGAGGAGTCCTAAATTCCCTGACATATTAGAGCTCTACAGCTCTCACCGTTTGATAACATGGTGCTTTTTTTTTGTAAAATATACAATTGCACGTTTTTTCCACATTCCGCTCCGTTAGCCCAGTCCCGTGGTTCAGCCTTTCGTTTCCAGCCTCCTCTGTCAGTAAATTTAGCAACATTGTTTCAGTGCTTTCATCCAAGTCGTTTATATAAAGTGCAAAATGTTGATGGCCTAGCATCAATTCCTATGACACATCACTTTCTACATCTTGCCGGCATGAAAAACTCCATTATGCTTATTTTCCTGTTGGCAAGCGTATCTTCTATCAATGGCTTGAGCCATTAAACTATGAACTTTAAAAATTTCTATAGTAATCTTTTATACTGAACCCTAAAGAATGTTTCCGTAAATCTTGGGAGATTCCCTTTATCCATTGCACATGTCATTTATTTAGACAATTCCAGTAAAATGGTCAAACATGACTTTTCTTTCAGAAAATCATGTTGATGTTGTAAGTGTTAAAGAAGGAACTGCAGATGCTGGAGAATCGAGGGTTACACAAAAAGCTGGAGAAACTCAGCGGGTGCAGCAGCATCTAAGGAGTGAAGGAGATAGGCGACGTTTCGGGTCGAGACCCTTCTTCAGACTGGTCAGGGATCAGGGAAACGAGAGATATAAACAGTGATATGGAGAGATAAAGCAAGAACAATGAGTGAAAGATATGCAAAAAAGTATTGGTGATAAGGAAAGCAGGCCATTGTAAGCTGTTTCTGGTGTGAAAATGAGAAGCTAGTGCGACTTGGGGGGGGGGGGGAGATGGAGAAGGAATGTCAGGGCCCGAGGGCTGAGGGAGAGGTGGGGGGGTGGGGGGGGGGGGGGGGAAAGGAGCAGTCTGGGTTAACAGAATTGAGAAAATTCAATGTTTAATCCCAGAGGATGCAGACTCCCCAAGCGGAATATGAGATGTTGTTCCTCAAACTTGCGGTGTTGTTCACTCTGGCCATGGAGGAGGCCCAGGACCGAGAGGTCGGATACGGAGTGGGAGGGGGAGTTGAAGTGCTGAGCCACCGGGAGGTCGGGTTGGTTATTGCGGACCGAGCGGAGGTGTTCGGCGAAACGATCGCCTAGCCTCCGCTTGGTCTCACCGATGTAGATTAGCTGGCATCTGGAGCAACGGATGCAGTAGACGAGGTTGGAGGAGGTGCAGGTGAACCTCTGTCGGACTTGGAATGACTGCTTGGGTCCCTGAAAGGAGTGGATGGGGGAGGTGAAGGAACAAGTGTAGCATCTCTTGCGGTTGCAAGGGAAAGTGCCCGGGGAAGGAGTGGAGCAGGAGGGAAGGGAAGAATTGACGAGGGAGTTGCGGAGGGAGCGGTCTTTGCGGAAGGCAGATAGGGGGGGAGATGGGAAGATGTGGCGAGTGGAGGGGTCACGTTGGAGGTGGCGAAACTGGCGGAGGACTATCTGTTGTATGCGCTGGCTGGTGGGGTGAAAGGTGAGGACCAGGGGGACTCGGCCCTTGTTGTGAGTGGGGGAATGGGGAGAGAGGGCAGTGTTGCGGGGTATGGAGGAGACCCTGGTGCGAGCCTCATCGATAGTGGGGGAGGGGAAACCCCGTTCTCTGAAGAACGAGGACATTTGCGATGACCTGGTGTGGAACACGTCATCCTGGGAGCAGATGCGGCGTAGTCGGAGGAATTGGGAATAGGGGATGGAGTCCTTACAGGAAGCAGGGTGGGAGGAAGAGTAGTCCAGGTAGCTGTGGGAGTCAGTTGGTTTGTAGTGGATGTCAGTCAGGAGTGTGTCACCTGCAATAGAGATGGTGAGGTCAAGGAATGGTAGGGAAATGTCGGAAATGGTCCAAGTATATTTGAGTGCCGGATGGAAGTTGGTGGTGAAATGGATAAAGTCAGTCAGTTCTGCGTGGGTGCAGGAGGTGACACCAAAGCAGTCGTCAATGTAACGGAGGTAAAGGTCAGGGGTGGGGCCCTGGTACGTCGAGAACAAAGATTGTTCGACGTACCCGACAAAGAGGCAGGCGTAGCTGGGGCCCATGCGTGTGCCCAAAGCTACGCCTTGTGTTTGGAGGAAATGGGAGGAGTCAAAAGAGAAGTTGTTTAGGGTAAGGACCAACTCCGCTAGGCGGAGGAGGGTGTCAGTGGATGGGTATGGGTTGCTCCTCTGGTCGAGGAAGTACCGGAGGGCTTTGAGACCATCCTGGTGGGGGATGCAGGTGTATAGTGACTGGACGTCCATGGTGAAGATGAGAGGATGGGGGCCTGGACAACGGAATGTGCGGAGCCGACGGAGAGTGTCTGAGGTGTCTTGAACATAGGTGGGGAGGGATTTAACAAAGAGGGATAGGATGGAGTCAAGGTATGTGGAAATGTGTTAGGTGGGGCACGAACAGGCAGAGACAATGGGTCTGCCGGGGCAGTCGGGTTTGTGGATTTTGGGGAGAAGGTAAAATCGGGCTGTGCGGGGCTGGGAAACGATGAGGTTGGAGGCTCGGGGGGGTAGGGAGCCGGAGTTAATGAAGCCGGTTATGGTGCTCGAGATGGTGGCCTGGTGCTCGTCAGTGGGGTCATGGTCCAGGGGTAAGTAGGAGGAGGTGTTTCCAGGGGTAAGATGTTGTAAGTGTTCTGCTATAACATATTAGCTTCTGACAGTCTCTCAATTTTAAGTTAACTGGTCTGTAGTTTCCCACTTTCTGTTTCTTCTCCTTTTTCATATTGAGCTATTTCAATTTTAAGGTAAGGGATTTTTCAAATAATTATTTAAGTTCATCTTGCAGCAGTTTGAAGGTGGCACAGAGGTAGAGTTGCTGTCTTGGAGCGTCAGAGACCTGGGTTCAATCCTGACTACGGGTGCTGTCTGTACGCAGTTTGTATGTTCTCCCCATGACCTGTGTAGGTTTTCTCCGGGTGTTCTGGTTTCCTCCTACACTTCAAAGACGTACAGGTTTGTAAGTTAATTGGCTTTGGTTATAAACTGGTAAAATTGTCTCTATCTTGTAGGATAGTGTTAGTATGCGGGGATCGCTGGTCGGCATGAACAAGGTGGGCCAAAGGACCTGTTTCCATGCTGTATCTGTAACACCAAACTAAATTGCTTTCTGTTCCTTTCTCACCTTGTCCCATCTGGTGGGTGGATTTGCCATAATTTTAAGAAACCAATGCTTGTGGCAATATACTCCACTGATGTTTGTTCAGCTGCAACATGAAGCTTAATATAACAACATCTGTTGCTGTGTTGTATCTGAACCTGCAAAACCAAAAGGATCATGTTTCCTTGCATTGAATTTGTCCTTTGGAGTTAATAGTGCGGCTTAATGTTCAGTCTGGCTCAGAAACCTCATGAGCATTTCCATTCTTCCAAATCCCAAATTTGAATTTTGGTTCCCATGAAAAGAAAAGTAAAGCCAATTAAATTGTAAAATGAATTGAAAATAAAAAGTGATTGAGTGAATGAGTAATTGATTAGATGTTGATGCGGGGTTGGGAACACTAACAATGGATTAGGAAACTATTACTGCAAACATACACATTGCCAGTTAGTCATGTAGCACAGAAACAGGCCCTTGCTGACCAAGGTGGCACCATCTACACAGCTAACTCCTGTTCTGCCATTTAATACCATGAGGGATCCATTAGTGAACTGCAGCCAAGAAATCCATTGCAGAGTCAGTCATCAAGGTCAAGGCTTAGACACAAGGAACTGCAAATGCTGGTTTACAAAGAGAGACACAGGGCAACTCAGCTGGTCAGACAGCAGCTCTGGAAAACATTGATAGGCGAGGTTCTGAGTCGGGATCCTACAGACTGACTGTCGTATGAGGGAAAGAAAGTCGAGAAGAGAGGTTGAGAACAGGGCCTGGCAAGTGGGAAGTGGATACAGATGAGGGTTTTTATTTGGCACAAAGGCCAGAGATGAAAAGAGAGGATTGCCCATGCGAGTGGGACACAGGAAAGAGTAAAAGAGCAAGAGAGTTCGTGGTGGGGGGGGGTGGATCAAGAGGATTTCAGTATAGGAGTAGAGAGGTTCTTCTGCAGTTGTATAGGGCTTTGGTAAGACCACATCTGGAGTATTGCGTACAGTTTTGGTCTCCTAATTGGAGGAAGGACATCCTTGTGATTGAGGCAGTGCAGCATAGGTTCACGAGATTGATCCCTGGGATGGCGGGACTGTCATATGAGGAAAGATTGAAAAGACTAGGCTTGTATTCACTGGAGTTTAGAAGGATGAGGGGGGATCTTATAGAAGCATATAAAATTATAAAAGGACTGGACAAGCTAGATGCAGGAAAAATGTTCCCAATGTAGGGCGAGTCCAGAACCAGGGGTCACAGTCTTAGAATAAAGGGGAGGTCATTTAAGACTGAGGTGAGAGAAAAAACGTTTTCACCCAGAGTGTTGTGAACTTGTGGAATTCTCTGCCACAGAGGGCAGTGGAGGCTAAATCACTGGATGGATTTAAGAGAGAGTTAGATTGAGCTCTAGGGGCTAGTGGAACCAAGGGATATGGGGAGAAGACAGTCATGGGTTATTGATGGCCTCCTCCTGCACCTATTTTCTATGTTTGTGGCTGGCACATTTTGCTTGCAGTTATGTGTGTAACTATTAACAGTTTTGTATGGAACTACTAGAGTAAAACAAAAATATCTATTCATTGAGTTTTTGGGTGGAAATTCCCTTTGAAATCACTCTCTTTTTCTGAAGCGATTTAATAGTTCAACTTTCTGTTTAAACTCATTGTTATAATCATAGACATAACATCTCCCAGTCGATCAATATAACAGAATAATTTCTTCCTCTACAATTAGAAATATTTATTGATGTAATTAGGAGTGTCAATTTGTTTTAGTTTTATTCATACAGGCAAAATTATTTGTAATGATATTCCTGTAAATGAAGATCATTTGGTACATTAACAGATCAGAGGAGACATAACAAATTCAACCAGCCAGTGGTGTGGGAAATTATCCTGGTGCACAACTCCCAGAACTTCGCACAATGGCCTGCTCATGTAAACCAACAAAAGAGAAGATGCTGGACGAATGAAATAAAATCAGAAAAAGCTGGAAACATTCAACAGTTCAGCCGGCATCTGTGGAAAGACAAGCAGTTAACATTCCAAGTTGAAGACTTTGTCTATTTTCACAGATGCTTCCTGACCTGCTGAATATCTCCTGTATTTTCTATGGCTCTGCTTGATGGAGATTAGAGCATTCTTTCCTTTCAGTTGGACTCAATCTACACTCTCAAGTAGATCTTCGACCTTTGACCTGACTTCAGTGGAGTGAGTAGTTGTGGGAGGATTTCTTCCAATTGTCTGTGGGAATTCTGAATCATGACACCTTGCCTGAGCATGCCACTGTATTGGAGTTGTGGCCTTTCTCTACATTCCAGATGAATCCCGAATTGGCCTGACTCATCTGATTTTAAATCTCTGAAAATGACTGAAATGTCTTCGTTTCTTTGGTGCACACATGTGAATTTCATGGTAAATAACATTACCCAAGACATAGAAAAACATTTAAAAGGTACCTAAAAGGTTCTCTTCAGACTAAAAAAAGTACCATTTGAAAATTCTCTGACTACACATGTGAGCAACAGATGGAAATGCGCATGCTCAATATTTCAACTATGATGCAGGGTCAGTGCCTATTTAGAACAGAATATTGTTATAGTACAGAATAAGTAAAAGCATTTCGCACAACACTACACCTACAAGAGCGATCCAATTCAGTTACACATCCCAGTACTTTTCCCACATTCCTTCAAATTAGTATTCTTCAAGTTGTCTTTATGTCTTAATTGATTGTAGGTGTTCATGGCAGGGCATCATGTCTTATCCATTGCAAATTATTCGCATAAAAGTGGTTGTGAGGTGCTGTGCCAGGAGCAATCTTTGTACGTGCAGTACTTATGGAATTTCTAAGATTTAGGCCCTGCAATAATAAAAGAACAGACTCGATGCTGTGGCATGGAAAGGAATTTTCAGTTGGTGACATTATTCCTGTCATATCGGTCTTTTTGTATTGCAGTGAATTTTAATTAGTGTTTTTCATGTGCAGATAGAACATATTCAGTCATCTTTAAAAGTTCCTGTGGAATATGACTCAAATTTTTCAAAAGTATGTTCCATCCTTGTGTGAAATAAGTTATATTTTCCCCCTTATTTATTTATATCTCTGACATCTGGTCATTGGTCCGCTTACCATCGAAATGGTTTCATTTTTCTATCAAATCACTTCTTCATTTTGATTACTTTTGTTTGGTCATTCGTTAATTTTTTATCTTTGGGAATAATTCGAGCTCTTAAAATCTCTTCAAGATTTTAACTCTTGTCTCTGGTATAATTTGGGTAAAACGTCTCAGTACCATCTTGCGGAGCTTTTACTGCCTTCCAAAAGTGTGATTCACAAAAATATGCACATTACAATCCATTGACTGAATCTCAGATGGAAGAAAGGTTTAGCTGGGCTTCCTTTCTTGCTGAATGTCACTATTTACAAAGGCAACCGGCTGAATTTCTTTCTTAACTATTTTATCAATTTGCCCTATCACTTTCAAAGATATGCAAACTTGCATTTCCATGATCCCCTATTCATGCACCTCTGAAAATAGTACAATTTCATTTAAAAACAGAAAATATTGGAATTACTCAGCCTGTCAGGTACATTTGTAGAGAGAGAAAAAAACAGAATAACTGATTGGATAAATTGTATCTACATGTTTTGTCTCTCAAAATATTTCCACTGACTGGATAGCACGGAACAAAAGCTTTTCACTGTACCTCTGTACGTGACAATAAATTAAACTAAAAAAAAGTACAGGGGTTGTACACAACTATATTAAATTGCTTCCATCTATCAGCCATTTCACCAAGCTGCCTCTTACATGGGCTACTTCTTCTTCTTGCGTATGGCGTGCACAGCCTAAAGTTGTAAGACAACTTGCTCTGTTTGATGCACGCCAGGTTGATTGCATTCGTCGAAACAGGGCGGACCACGTGAAGGTTGCAATCTCCCACCCTTACATGGGCTTAATACTATTATTTTGCCAAATTTTATATTGTCAAAAAGCTTTGAAATTGTACTCTATTACCCAGATTTAGATTACTAATAGGTAATGAAAACTGTAGCGATTCTAACCATGAACCCTAGAAGACCTCAATCCATACTTCAAGCCAGAAAAGTATTAATTTGCTACTATTCTCTGCCTCTTATCACTTAAATAATATTATACATTTTGCTACCAAATGCTTACATTATGAAAAAATCTATAAGGCAGTACTTCATCAAATTCCTTTTAAAAATTCATATTTATAACATACACAATTCTACTTTTATCAACCCTCTTTTGTTTCATCACGGTAATCTTAATGCATTATTTTATAAACTAGGATAAAAGATGTTGGAAACTTAATTTATGCTTTGAAATTTAAAGTTAAAATCCATACATTTCTAAAGATTATTTTTCTCCCGCTGCTTTTATATTTATTTCAGACAATACCGATATATCTTCCCAAATCTTTCTTTTATAAAAATGATTCCATTGTTACTAACTTCATTTGGGACTACAAAAGCCACCAAATACATAAACGACACCTGTGCAAATCCAAAGAGAATGGAGGACTAGCCGTACCCAATTTCCTCTCACTACTGGGCAACAAATATTAAAACCAAAATCTTCTGGTTGGATGATTCACACCAACAGGCCAACTGGTTAAAAATGGAAAGAGAAGATGTCTTGCCTTTCTCCATAAGCTCTATTGTTCTGTCTCCTTACCCCTGAATAAGTCAATGTATGATCATAACTTTATAATACATGGTACTATTTGTATCTGGAAACAGTTGAAGTTCAGCCTCTACTATAGATGGTGTTTTCACCCAATGGAAGAACAAAGGAATCAACACTGTGGGAGACCTATATTGGAAGGGAACTTTTTCCTCCTTCCAAGAGTTGTGGGAGAAATACGATTTGAATACTAATAATGTTTTCAGATATCTTCAGGTTAGGGACTATGTGAAAACATACATGCAAGACTACAATACTGCAAATCCAGATAAACTCGATGAATGTTTGAATAGACATGCAGATACAGAGAAGTTGATATCCGACATTTGCAATATTCTTCAAAACATCAACACCCTATCATCTGAGGTTTACAAGCGTGCATGGGAAGATGAGATGGGTCAACAAATCTCAAATGGGACGAAAGCTTACAATATATCCATGCTTGTTCCTTAAATGCCAGACATTGCCTGATACAGTTCAAAGTGCTGCACAGGTTGTACTACTCAAAAAACCAAACTGAACAAAATTTTAGCCAGTATTTCCCCTCTTTGCGATAAGTGTCAGTTCTCAGAAGCCACTTTAACCCACAGTTTTGTACTCGGTACAAAAATAGAAAGTTTTTGGATGGAAGCGTCCTCTCCAACATACTGAAAATCCCATTAGAGCCAGACTCAAAACTGATAATACTGGGAATATTAGAGGCATGTAGTAAATTTACTGCTTTTCAGCGACGCTTTGTCAGCTATGGACTAATATCAGCAAAAAAATGCTGAAGTTCCTCCAGTGAAGATGTGGATTACAGAAATGACGGATACATTACATCTAGAGAGAATTAGGTTTATCTTGAATGATAAACCGCAGCACTTTAAAAAAAATATGGTCACCTTTTATTGATTTTCTCGAGCAACACAATATTTGAACACAAATTCAAACTTACTCGTAAAGCTGGGTGAGCGGGCGTATGGGCGGGTCGACGGGTATATCTCCCCTCTTCTTTTTTCTTTTTTCTTTTTTCTCTCTCTTCTTCTTTAAGACTCTTTAAAATTTAATGTCCTTTTTGGAAAGTGTTAAAATTGAAGCTGTATAAATGTCAAGTTTGTTTGTACAGAAGCATCCAAGAAAAACATTGAATCCAAAATCCATAAATTTCTGTCAGATTGTTTTCCAATTAAGAAGCATGAAATAGTGGATGCCATCGGCCACGTCATTATTTTATAACTGATAGCACTAAATTGGTGTTGATATTAAATTAAATATGATTTGGTTATTGTCAGTAGGATTATGACTTTTTATGTATGAGTGTGGATTTCACATCAATACATTGAATACTCTTACTATGCAAATATGCAAACAGAACAATTAATTCTAAACAATCTGCTTGAACTAGATTTGAGGAAGAGTAGCATTAAATCACTGTCCAATTAATATGGTACATTTTGCACCATTGCTTATATCTAATGCAGTAATTACTAACATGTTTCACAAACAAACAAAATACACTGTCTTTTTAACACGCTGAGAAAAATATGTTGCACTAGAGCATTGTGGTAATCTATAAAATAATCAAGCTGGTATTTCAAGAGATTAATATATCAATAAAATGTTTTACAAAGTCCCATCTGTCAATGTCATACTATTTATAGTTTGGTGGTCCTAATGTTGTTGCGAATGTGTAGATTATATAGATGCACAAGAGCCCTTTAAAAAAAAAAGCATAGTGGTGCAGCTGGTAGAGGTGCAACCTCCCAGCACCAGGGACCCAGGTTTGATCCAGACCTTGGGTGCTCTCTGTGTGGAGTTTGCACGTTCTCCCTGTGACCACATGGGTTTCCTCTAGCTTCCTTCCACATCTCAAAGACGTGCAGGTTTGTAAGTTAATTGCCCCCAGTGTGTCAGGAGAGGATGCAAAAGTGGGATAACATAGAGCTTGTGTGAATGGGTGATCCATGTGGATTTGGTAAACTGAAACCTGTTTTCTTGCTGTATCTTGATATTAAACTAAATACTTCAACACAGCTTTTAGTGTATGTCAAATTTTCTCTTCTAGGGTGAGAGTATATGACCTTCGGACAAGCAAGGCAGTGATATCTCTTTATGGCCATCAACTTGGTGTATCATGTGTGCAGATGGATGACTGGAAGATTGTCAGTGGTGGTGAAGAAGGATTGGTTTGTGTGTGGGAACAAAGAATGGGAACAAAGCTCTGGGAAATGCATTCCAGGTAGGAATTCATTGAACTTGGGATCTGATTTTTTTTTTGTATGGAATAAGAGGTAAATAAGTGCTATTTCTGAAAACCTAAAGGAAAGAGATTTCAGTTATAACATTTCATTCACTGAAATGTAGCTTTAATTCAGGCAGTCAAAACCAGAAGGATTGAATGTAGTCTTCTGAAAATCTATTTATTATGGCCTAAATTTGAACATTTCCATTTTGGTGTGTTTATCTTAAAATAAATTTTAAATTCTGATTTGTTCTTAATGTGCAGTTGCTGTTAAATAGGTAATGTTAAAGTTTGTTTCCAACACAATCAAAAATAGTATATAAAATAGCAGAGGCAAATCATGGCTGATCTTTTAGTGTCATTTTCCTGCACTAACCTCATATTCCAGGTTCCCACATAAACTATGAGATTAATAATAAACTGAGATTAATAATATGTTTGTTTGATTAACAATTATTAACCAGAAGACAAAGAAATTTCCGCCTTTTACAATAATGTCAGAACATATATTTGAAGTTTGCGCAAGATATTTTACTTAAAGGACATCATTGCTCAGCCTATGTACTATTGCAGTAGTAATATTTACTCAAGAGTGTCAGCCCGGATTAAGCACTCAAATTCATGAAATTTGAACAAACAACCATCTGAATTTCCTGTTCTTTCTCCAGGTTAATAATGTCTCCTTGCTCGGGTGTGGTTCCATAACCACTAGAGCCTCCTGAACATTCCTAATGTTTGAGGCTTGTTGCTGTGCATTGGCAGACTATTCGGTCATGTGCCATCACCACATCTGAACCCAATTATATCTTGAACAGAGGACCATACATGCAGAGCAGGAATCATTGGATAACAATTAAGAAAACAGTCTGAGCCCAGAGCCTCATAAAGCAATTGGATTGGCACTGCCTCTTCACTGAAATCAGTTCTATACTGTTAAGAGATTGAATTAAACCTATCACCTTCTTGTTCCAAAATTGACTTAGCAAATCCAGTCAGCTGAACGGAACACTAAGATATTTTTAACTTGATGGTTTAGGGTACATATATGTTTCTGAAGCATCTAAATGTAAAATAAAGCAAGAAATAAATAGAGAAATACTAAGTGTTGGAAATATAAAATAACAATAGAAAATGGATCAGTTGCATGGATTATTAATTTATATTTTAAAGAATAAAATATATTAATCTTGTGGATTAGAACTGCTATTCTTTAGTTGCTGATTGACTATACATAGAAAAGAGAAATTGCAGTTACAAAGAGAACCCAAGTTAATTTTGTCATTTAAAATTCCAGACACCCTGTACGGCATCTACGTTTTAGTGCTCATACACTGATCACAGCAAATATACCCAATGAGAAATGCCCACGAGGTGCCAGCATCATGGATGATGACTTAACTGCTCATCGTAGGTAAGACAAATTAAAGCATGATTGTGTCATATGTGTGTAAATCACAGACAGAGAATATAATCTTTGCCTCCTTCAGTTAAAGTTAACAATAACATTTTATTCATGCGCCTCTATTGTGTATTTGTGAAAGCTCCATTTCAGCAGGCTAGGCAGATAGGGATGTGGGTGGAAACAAGTGGCTTTGGCACACTGATACAAAGCTAAGTTATGGGTCAAATCCACCACCAATATTGTGAGCAGCTGAGCCTGGTTTCAGTCAGGGCATCATGGAGAGGGATGGAGCTGGAACCTGGGGAATAGAGTTTGTCTTTGTCCGTCCAATTGGATGAACATTCTGACAGTGACTCTTATTTTAAAGGCTTTGTCTGAACCTGAGACACATGACTGCTTTGAAATCATATAGATAAGGTTGTTTAATATGGAAAATAGACACAAAATGCTGGAGTAACTCAATGGAACAAGCAGCATCTCTGGAGAGAAGGAATAGGTGGCGTTTTGAGTTGAGACCGTTCTTCAGACTTCAATATGGAGCTGGTTATTTTTCCAATGCAACTAAAATGATGAAGCTACTGACATCATTTTAAAGACTGTTACTGCCAGTTGACACAAAAGCAATAACAGATAACTCTAATAAGGATATGCAACAAAGTTTTAATTACTTCTTATGCAAGAAATTGATATATTTATTTCTCCGTCACATCTCCTTCACGCTGCTAAAATAACACAAAATATAAGAATTTTTCTATTCAAACGTGAACTTATTTTCCAATTAATTAATCAAAATGCAAGCACTGAAAGCACTGAATGCATAATGACCTTTTATGAAAAGCGGCACTAATTCACAGATTAAATTACAACTTTATTGCAAGATTTTTAAATATCTCTTAATATCAGTTACCATTTATTGTTTTACAGACATCGTGGAATTATTTATGTCTATGACTTCTCAGTGAATAAGTCAGCTCCAGTATTACCAATTTGTTGTTCATCGTACGATGAAGATGTTGGCTACAACTATAACATAGCACTTTCAATGCCATATGATCAGATCAGATGAGTATCTGTCATCTTATGAAGATATTGGTTCTATTAATATCACAAATTAATTCTGAAAGCAAGCTTGCATTTCTTTATGAAAGGAAATATCGCTTCACAAGAAATCAAAGGAGGCAACAAAATATTGGAGAGACTATTGAACTGAAAAAGAACTTTGGCCTTAATTCTCCAAAAGCCTCTACTATGTTCCTATCGAATGGCAAAGAAATACGATATGTAGCAATTTTTAACAATGTTTCTGTGGAATCATCAGCTGCCCGTCACAAAACATTTGTGAAAGACCTCATCTTTACTTTTCAGTGTTATTATTTATTTTATTTGCTATTCCCTTTTTCATATGTTCCATGTAGTAATTTGGATTTTAGAACAATGCTGGGGTGGGAGGAATCAGCGGCACAAACTTTTGATTCAGATGCAACAGCATAAATCTCGGAGAGGTTTATCTATAAATTCAAAGTTGTCAATAATGGAAGGAAAGCTAAATATATAACTATTTTCAAAAAATAGTGTTTGCTTTTACATTTGATTTTTAACACATTTCTGATCTTATCATTGACTCTTCAATTAGACCCCTTGAATCAAATCCCACCGAGAATATCAATCCAATGGACTAGCAGTTTCCATTTTTGCAATTTGACCACTTGTTGTTTGATCAAAGGCAGTGATGGACAAGCCACATCCTTTCCCCACAGATCCTTGGACTGTAATGGAGTGTAGGTATTGGGACTGATTCATTTTGCACTCATTAGCAGAATCAAGGTGCCAGTGACAAGCCCAGCAATGCAGGATATAGGCGCCATTGGGAAGATGGTGGCAAGATGCCTTCTGCAACTATTCCAGTAAACGAGGTGAAGATAATCCTAGTGCACTGTTCGGAGTAAATTCATAACCAGGTGACTATGAATGTGATAGCAATATTTCTGCTTAATTCCATTTTCATTTTGTGATGTGGTTGCGAACCTGTGGTATTCCATTGCGCCCACTACCCTCACTTCCCTGGTGGAAGAGTTTGCAGATATAAGAATGACTTTCAAAAAAACCTTGGTGGATATTTGCAGTGCATTTTGTTGTGGGTACATGCACACTGCAGACACAGCGTGCAGGTGTTGGGAGGAATGAATGCTGGCATCAGCTGAACTGCTGTTTTGGAAAAAATACAATGTGATGGAATAACTCAGCAGGTCAGAAGACATCTAAGGTGAACATCAATAGATGACATTTTGGGTCAGGACCCTTCTTCAAACTCTGGTCTATAGAAGGGTCCCAACCTGAAACATCACCTATCCCATGTTCTCCAGAGATGCTGTCTGACCCGCTGAATTAATCTAGCAATTTGTGTATTTTTTTGTAAACCAGCATCTGCTATTTTTTGTTTCTGCTTTGTTCTGGATGAGTGTTAAACTTTGTGTGCTTTTGGAGCTGCAAGAATCCAGGTAGATGGATATTATTACATCACATTCCTGACATAAACCGTTTGATGGTGTAAAGGTTTTGGGGAACGAAGAGGTGAGTCACAAGCTGCATCAAACCTGCTTTTCAACGTACCTTATTTATCCGGCTGCATCAATTAAATTATTGGTCACCGTGATCCTTACCCCTCTCAGGATGTCAATGAGAAGGTGGATGATCATTGTCTGGTATCTGTGTGGTGCAAACATAGCTGTTATTCAGATCATGCTTCACATAGACATGGGTCGTTCATTATCTGACATAGTCGAGGGAGGGAGGGATTGAGCAGCTTGGGTTGAGCTTGGGCAACAGCAATAAGGAACTTCTGCACCAACTTCTGCTCCAGTAACTTCAAGTACTTTCCGTTGAGCTCGATATGACTCCATTCAATGAAAAGTATTGCTCTTAATCTCCTTCAGCTTCACTTTTACTACGGTGCCTGGGTCGCATACTTAATTGTTGTAAAGTGTAGTAACTTTCATCCCATCTGACAATCTGCTCTTTTATACACATGTACATTCAAAGGTCCTGGCAGAGACCAACTAACAGGTTATCAGTGAATAAGTGCCAAGTCTAAGTACTCCTGATGATAACTTTATTCACTGTTGTGATGATTGGGAATATGGTGGCAGTTGGTCAAATTACATTTGATCTGCTTTTCCTCGAAAGAATATACCCGAGGCAATTTTCTACATTGCGGATTAATATCAGTATTATATAGCTGCACCATTACTGCGAAGATCAAGATCTTAAGACATACAGTACAACAAGATCTCACATTTTAGATTCAGCCATTTTAGTTTTAAGCCTCATCCTGATTAAGGTTATTTGCTCATTATACTCGGGTGCAAGCCTTGAGCATCTGACTCAAGTAAAATATAAATCATAACTGAGACAATATCATCTATTGTTTATATGCCAAATAAATGATTAACTGTTTAATTTTATTAATATACAGATATATATTGATAGCAAAGTCAGCACTTTCTGTCCTTTGAAAGATGGTAGTTCTTGAACGATGCTTCAGTCTGTCCGATGAAGATATTCCAGAGTATGATGGGAAGAGGAGTTCAAAACTATGACAGAGCGACAGTGAAGGGACAGTGAAATGTTTCTACATTAGCCTGTTGTGTGACTCGGAGGAGAACATAAGTAAATGGTGTTCTCGTATGCTTGCGGCCATCATCCTTCTAAGTAGTGGAGGCTCTGGGATTGGAAGAAGAGGTGCTGCTAAAGCTGTAACGTATTTCTGCACTACATTTTATAGATGATATCCACTACAGTTGGTTGTGGTGGAAATATGTATTTAGGATGGAGGAAAGAGTGACATACAAGTAGCTGCCTTTTCCTGTGTGGTGCCCTTTATGAGAATTATTGGAGCTGCATTCATTCAGCAAATGGTGACTATTCCATTACACCAAATCATATATCAATTTCCACCCAGCTTATACTTTCACCTGATGATTTCCACCCTAACTCTTCCCTTCAATATTTTGTCACTCTCCAGAGAAGAGGATAGTGACCATTAGCCACACCAAGCCCACGGCGACTTTGACTATATTTCCTCCCATTCTACTTCTTGTAAGGTTCTTAAAGTTGTAATCACATGTTCTCACAACTCTTCCTTCCACTCTACTATTTCCAATGTGTCTCCCTTTTCCCCTCATACTGGTTTCCAATTGGCCTTAGTTGACAGGGCTCTTAACCATTGTTGCATTTCCACCATTAATGCTCAAACTCCATCGCATCCCACCCAAAACCGAGATAGCATTTCCTTTCATGTCACTTTGAGCACCCAAGCTTCACTGTTCAGTGAATTTCAGTATTCCAGTACACTTCTGACTTGTATAATGATGGAAAACGTCTAGGTCAGGTGTTAATCACTTGCCAAAGGATATCCAGCCCCTGACCTCATACTGTATGTAGCTTTATTATTTATGTGGTTCAGTGGTTTCTTTTTTATCACGTGTTCCAAGATGCAGTGACATAAGCATAAGCACGATCTCCTAGTTAGTACAGAATGTACAGAACAGCTCACTGAGTCTGTGTGCGAGGTGCCATTTTACAGTCTTAGCTACAGCTGGCCACAAAGGCCCATCGCCACCATCCCTGTTGTCCCGTGAATAATTGTCCATCTCCTTGCATGCCCCTTTTCAGCCCTTGTTCCCCGGGGTGGAGGTGTTGGAGGGGAGGGGAGGGGAGGGGGGGGGGGGCAGCCAACCTTGAGGGTGCAAAATGTAAGATCACCCTGATTCGTCGACCAGGCCCTTTGTCCAGTGTTCGCCACCATCGCCCTCCATCCTCCTCATCGTGGGTTCCCTCTCTGGGTGGGTTCTCGGTTCCATGGAAGGTGGTGAGCCAGGCTTGCCGTTGGTATTGGCTGCAGCTCGCCGGGATTACTTTTGCCGAACACGGCTCGCCTGGTTCAATTTAGTTTCTTGTAATGATGTCCCACAATTATTAAACTTATCGACCTCGGTGAATGTCGAGGATAAGTGGTGAGATTGTTTTATTGTAGTTGGTCATATGCTTGGCAGCTGTAATGTAAATATTGTAATCCATACCTAAATATAGTTCAGGTCGTGTTGCATGCAGACATAGCCTTCTTTATTTTCTCAGAAAATAAAACAAATAGTTGGAACTCCTCAGCAAATCGGACAGCATCAATGAAGACAGGGAGGGTTCGATGAACATTAATCAAATGCCAAAAGGCAAAAATAAAATGTGGTTTAAGCTGCATGAAAATTGAAGAGAGATGACGAGAACATACATGTTCGTGTAGGAGTAGAGAGCAGGAGAGATTCAGTGACAAAAGGATAATTCAACTGGGTGAAAGTGGATATCAAAGTCTGTAACAAGTAACAAAACGTTTGATCAGGAGGTGTAAATAAAATAACAATATCAAAAATGTGAGGTACTGAGCCTGGAATTGCAGATTATCTGAAATAGTTCACTTCAATGTTACGTGCAGAAAATTGTAATATACATTATTGAAAGATGTGGCATTGAACTTCAAGCTTGCATTGGACATCATTGGAATAGCTGAGAAACCAGAGGATAGATTAGAAATAACCTGGAGAAGGTTAGAAGGTTATTTGCAGAATCTTGTAAATTTGAGACATGGCAACATATTGGTTAACAGATCTTGTAAAGTATTCTTTTTCTCAAATATAGATACTGTAAGTTAACAAAATATATATGTAATCAACATTTGATTGTAAGAACCTAGGTAAGAGGGCTGGGCAGAGTTGTCAAAATAAATAGGTAACAGAAAAATAATTTACATTTGATATTAAATGTTTTCTTTCTATTATTTAAAAATCTTTAAAGGCAATTATTTGTTGTCTAATAGATCATGAATGATCCCTTATTGATATGATGATTAATTGGCAACAGATTATTTCAGCAAAGTATATTGATTCTGATTTATGAGTGTTTTCTATGACTTGCATAAAATGAAGCAAGGCTCTCATTTTGTTTAATAATCAGATTGCACTACTGCAAATACATTACCATTCATCTAACAACATTGGAAAAATGTAGGATTAAGTCAAATGCAGATTTATACTGGTGAACATTAAAACGGTGCTAGGTTCAATGACAAAGTAAAATTATCTCTCTCATCTGAAAAAAAATTATACTAGTGCATAGTGATAATAAATCCAAGGATAACAAACCCACCACAATCAATAACATTACTCCGGAGATAAAGGAGTGAATCCATTTGCCTGGAAAAGTGTCACTGCTATAACATAACAGGGGCACAGAGGAAAGTAAATTCAAGAACTAGAACAGTCAATCTGTTCTTTACCTCGTTGTGGAACATCTGGATATGGACATAAATATAAATGAAGACAAATAAATGTAAGCTTCTTCCATGGTGATGTCCATAGCACATTTTTAAATAGCATAGAATACTGAAATCGTATGAGATTAATTCACAAACCAGGGACCTTTTAAATCAACTGCTGCATGAGAGAACAAATGCAGATTATCTTTCAAACGGTTCAAAGGATAAGTTAGGCATGGTTGAGCTTGACAGTGGTGCTGAATACAACCAGGCACAAAAAGTACCAAACTGGTGTCCAGAAAGGAGGCCTAACCAGGGTGGTCCCAAGGACACGTATTGAAGCACAGGGGAGACAAAAATTGCGTGGCATCATCAAAATGGCCACAGCACTGACACTCAAAAAAATCTCATGGACCATTTTGTACAAGGTTATAAAGGAAAAATAAAGCAATTTCATTTTGAGGATTACTGTAAAAAATATTTTTCTATTACAATCAAAATGATACAATTAAGATTTCTTAAATTCAACTTTTTAAGTACTGAAATCCCATTTTACTAGCTATTTACATTGCTCAATGCAAATTAATGGATAACCTAATGTAAATTAATGGATAACCTAAATCTTTTGTTATTTGATTTCAGTTTTATGTAGATTAATTCTTGTTGTCGCCGCAATAACAAGCATATTGTCCGCAAAGGTTGGCAAGATCATGATTTAAGAGAATATCTGTATGATTACTACAAGACAAACTGATAAAAAAAACAAATAAAGAAAATGAAAAGTGCATTATGATTCAAATCTGTAATTGAAATATCAAGTACAAGATCCCAATGTTTGTCAGACTCTTCATAATTTCATTTCAATTGTTAATCGTATTATGGTTTTGAAATATTTGTGAGCTTCAGCCTTGAAATGCATTGCAAGCCTTTATTTACAAATATTTATTATGAACGATGTTCCAACAGTATGACTGCTGTCTATTGTTTCACGTTAGTTAGTAATTGTTAAAATGGTTTCCAATGAGATACAGTGACTGGTTTAAATTTGTTAACAATCTTTCATATATCCAACAGCCGACGGGTGTTGAGTATTGTATATGAAGTTTTGCTTGCATTATTTTTGTAATACTTTTGATAGTATTAAATAGTTTTGAAAAACATATTTTTATCAATTTCCTTGAATTTTTCAAAGAATATTTCAACCATAAAAAAAATTCCCTGAAAAATACTTTGAGTTTCGAAGTAAGTCATTTCAGCCACTAGATGGCAGTACAATAACATCCTTATAAAGAGATAATCATAATTTTAAAGCACTGCACACTGGTGAAAATATGTACAGCTTTACAATAATATACTACAATATTGTAGAGGGTTATATTGATCATGTACAGGAGGTAGAATAAAGCAAATGCAGCATGTTTAATATAAAGTTCATTTGGTATGCAGTTTTATTACAACTTTCAACAGAATGATTATATGATGAATTGAAGTCATCAAAACGAGTATGACTGTCCTCTCCTCGCCATAGGGTATTCTCCAGAAGAATAGAGAGGGAAGAAGATTAGACTTTATTGACTTCCATCACAGTGAGGAATGTGGAATCTGCTGTGGTGGATGTTTATGTTAACTTATATACAGTTGTGTGTTTTGTTGCCTTTTTTTAGTATGGATGTATGGTAAATCGAATTTCACTTTACCTTAATTGGTACATGACAATAAAATACCTTTGAACATTTCATGGCCCCTTTTGTCCTTTCTAATTGCCCACTAGAGTTATTTCCTACTCGGTTTATATGCCTCGTTAGCCCTGTCCGATGCCACCTTCTTAAACCTGACATACAATTCCCTTTTCTTCCTGACCAAGTTTTACATCCACGGTTCCCTTACCTTGTTGTCATCCTTTCTGGAACATGCTAATCCTGCACTTTGATGAGCTGGCCTTTGAACAGCTCTCATGTTAGCTATGTATTTACCCTCTTTGACTCCTGCTCAATGACCATGTAATCTGCCTTGCACCAATTAAATGCCTTCCTCAACATCCAGACCTGTCCCTATTTAAAACAATCTTTAAAGTCATGGAATTGTGATCAATGCAGGAAAAAAGATGTTCTTAAGTTCAGTGGTAAGTGTTTTCATGCTTTTGGATCTCCTGCCCAACTTGAGAGGGCTGATTTTATTTGTTCTTTTATTTGTTATTTTGATTTTATTTATTTGTTCCTTCATTTTTTTCTGTTCCTGAAGATCCTTGATTTTATTTGTTCCTTTCCCGAGGCATCATGAAGTGTAGATTTAGTTTAGAGAAACAGGCCCTTCGGCCCACCGAGTCCACGTAAGCCAGCGATCCCCGCACATTAACGCTATCCTACACATATTAGGGACAATTGTGCATTATTCTGCCAATTAACCTACAGATCTGTACGTCTTTGGAGTGTGGGAGGAAACCGAAGATCTCGGAGAAAACACACGCAGGTAACGGGGAGAATGAATAAATGCCGTACAGATAGCACCCATAGTCAGGATCAAACCCAGGTCTTGGGCGCTGCAAGCGCTGTAAGGCAGCAAATCTCCCGCAGATGGAGTCGATAGTGTGGAGGTTGGTCTGTGTGACATGATCTAAGCTGCTCGTAAACTGAAACTGATTGATATAAAAGTATTTACTCATTGTGAGAAACAGATATTCTCTTCAAAACGCTCTCAGTAGAATCACCAAACTCAAAATATATCAATTTATTTTACTCTTAAGATCAAAGATAACAGCAGGTAATTCAATACAATTCAATAGCTACAATGATATTGATTAATTAGATATTTTTGAGGCTGACACAAGGTTCCATTATATTACACATTAATAATGTAGCTGACAAGTCACCGATGACCAGGTGGCGCCAGCAATGGCTGTCTCACCAACAGTCTGTCTGTCCCTTTTGATGTTTGTTTGTATATGTTAAATGTATGTTTTTGTGTCCTTTAGCTTGTTTTATATTGGGAGGGTGGGGGGGAGAGTTTGGAGAAACTTTTTCTAATCTCTCAGCTCGACGGACATGCAATTTTTTTCCCTGTATCGTATTTCATATGAAGAAAGACTGGATAGACTCGGTTTGTACTCGCTAGAATTTAGAAGATTGAGGGAGGATCTTATAGAAACGTACAAAATACTTAAGGGGTTCGACAGGCTAGATGCAGGAAGATTGTTCCCGACGTTGGGGAAGTCCAGAACAAGGGGTCACAGTTTAAGGATAAGGGGGAAGTCTTGTACGACCGAGATGAGAAAAACATTTTTCACAAAGAGAGTAGTGAATCTGTTGAATTCTCTGCCACAGAAGGTAGTTGAGGCTAGTTCATTGGCTATATTTAAGAGGGAGTTAGATGTGGCTAAGGGGATCAGGGGGTATGGAGATAAGGCAGGTACGGGATGCTGAGTTGGATGATCAGCCATGATCATATTGAATGGCGGTGCAGGCTAGAAGGGCCGAATAGCCTACTCCTGCACCTATTTTCTATGTTTCTATGTATTTCTGTCCGCACTGCAGCCTAACATCGAGGAGTTAGCGGCCTTTGCTGGAGGCCGACTTTAGGAGCTCTTGCCGCAGGGCCTGCAGACTTCCCATATAACCATATAACAATTACAGCACGGAAACAGGCCTTCTCTGCCCTTCCAGTCCGTGCCGACCATTTATTTTCCCCTAGTCCCATCTACCTGCACTCCGACCATACCCCTCCATTCCCTCCCCGTCCATATACCTATCCACTTTACTTTTAAATGTTAAAATCGATCCTGCCTCCACCACTTCTGCTGGAAGATCAGACTGAAGAAGGGTCTCGACCCGAAACGTCGCCTATCTCCTTCGCTCCTTAGATGCTGCTGCACCCGCTGAGTTTCTCCAGCTTTTTGTGTAACCCCCCACAATGGTTCCCACTGTGAGAGAAGGCAGCAAAGTCCAGTCCTCTTCCTCTGTGTTCACCGGTGGTCGGAGCCTATTGAGGCCTCCGCAGTCGCCGGCCCGATGTTTCAGGCCCTCTCGCCGGATGATGGAGCTCCGGCTTTGGGAGAACACTCTTCAGTGGCTTGGAGTGTCTGGAACAGCCACTTCCTACCAGAGACCACCGCGCCCAAAGTCCACAGACCGCGCTGGAGCTCCAACACTGGCGATCTCGGCGAGAAGATACAAGATACATTTATTTGTCACGTGCCAGATGGCACAGTGAAATGTGATTACCATACAGCCATACAATAAAAATAAAGAACACAACACACGATAGAATTCAACATAAAAACATCCCCACACAGCAGAATCAAAGTTTCCCACTGTGAGGGAAGACACCAAAGTCAATAATCTTCCTCTAATGTTCCCCAATGTTCACTCGTTTTTCGGGGCCTCCCCAAGCCCTCCGCAGTCGCCACTACGGGTGGCCCGATGTTCAGGCCCGCTCGCCGGGGGTGATGTAAGTCCGACGTCGGGGCTTGGGGACATCCTCAGTGGCCTGGACATCCGAGTCGGTTCCCTCCTACCGGAATCCACGGCTCCCAAAGTCCGCAGGCCGCGCTGGGCAGAGATTCAATGCTGGTGGTCCTCGGCAAAGGGTCTCAGGACTCCGCGATGACGGTCAGCGCTGCCCGCGTTGGAAGCTCTCCCAAACCGCAGCGGCCCAATGCTCCGGAGCTCCAAACAGTGATCCAGGTAGGCATCGCCCGCTCCGCAGTGATTTCAGCGCTGCGCCGCCGCTGTTGCAGTTCTGGTCCGGATCATGGACCCCGGCAGGAAAGGCCACACCAATCCAGGTGGTAGGCCGCAAGGAGGGGGGAGGACACGACTCGGAGAAATAGTCGCATCCCCGCCAGGAAGCGACTGGGAAACCCCCATACCCTGTCCCTCTCCCCCACATAGAAAAGTTAAAGTCCCCCAAAAACAGACTTTAAACTAACTAAAAATTTAAAAAGATTGAAAGGACAAACAGGCTGCAGGCAGAGGTTGCCGTCAGTGCGGCGCCCCTAATCCCAGGCCCCGCGGTGAAATCCCAGGCCGCACGGTGTTTAAACTCAGCGCCGCCCGTGGCTGGACGCTCCGTAACGACAGCTCCGCGATGTTGGAATCGGCAGTCACCGCACGCAGCTTACCGCACGGTGGCCCTCGGTAAGGCATCGACTGCTCCGCAATGGTGCTTCAGCGCTGAGCCGCCGCCGAAGCTGAAGTTCTGCCGGGTCCCAGCAGGAAACGTCGCTCCAGTCCCGTTGGTAGGCCGCGAAGAGGGGGCGAAGATGCGGACTGAGAAAAAACAGTTTCTTCCTTCCCCCCCCCCCCCCCCCCCACCCCCACCCCTCACATAAAAAGACTAGACCTCCAAAACAAAACTTTTTAACATACTGAAAATATAAAATAAAGGTGAAATGATGGACAGCTGCAGGCTGGGCAGCCATACTCGACAGCGCCCCCACTCGGAGATCATTGACCTATTTTAGGGTTTTCAAAGATTGATACTTGTCAAGTCAAACCTCAAGGACAATTTTAGAAGTGACAAAGGATCTAGCTCTGTATTCATTTTCCAGGACCCAGCTGTGTATTAATTCCCCACTCTACCCCAACCACTATGGTAAATATTTATGCGCCTAATTTTTATAATCCCCAATTTTTTAATAAAATCCTGAATATAATTTCAGAGTTTAATTATCAAAATGTGATAATTGGGGGAGACTTCAATTGCGATTTAGATCCTCACCTGGACAAATCTGCACAACAAAAGAGGGGTAACATAAAATCTAAAACTAGTGAACTCCTAAATACATACATAAAAAACACAAATATTACAGATATTTGGAGGATCGCTAACCCAGCTGGAACGAAATACTTGTTTTACTCAATGGTACACAAAACGTATTCATGCATCGACTATTTTTTCGTGGATACAATATTAATTCCTTACACAACGAACCCAAAATATCACAATAGCATTATCTCTGATCACGCCCCGTTAACTTTTTTTTAAACTAGAAGGAATGCCTAATAAAAAATCATTTTGGAGGTTTAATCCTCAAATTCTAAATGATCCACAAGGTGGTATATATCTACAACAACAGATGGAACTTTTTTTTAAGACCAATATAAGACCCATATATTTCACCCGCTTTACTATGGGAATCTTTTAAGGCATTTATCAGAGGATCTATAATCTCATATCAAGCTTTTCAAAATAGAAAGAACAAGAATGAACAAATGCAGTTAGAAGAACGAATTGGACCTAGATAATGCTAAAGAGCCAACTATAGGTAAACATAGTAAAATAACAATATTGAAATTTAAATTAAAACAGGAACATTTTGAATTCGGTGATAAACCACATAAACTTTTGGCACGTCAATTGAAAAAAACGGGAAAAAGATCTTACGATTTTAAAGATTAAATCAGATAAATGTGAATTGTTAACATTACCTAATGATATCAATAAAAGATTTGCTCAATTTGCCCAAAACCACGTATCATTTTCCTTCCACTTCACAATTATGCGCCACTTTGTGTTGGTCTATCACATAAAATCCCAATAAAATACATTTACCATATAACCATATAACAATTACAGCACGGAAACAGGCCATCTCGGCCCTTCAAGTCCGTGCCGAACAACTTTTTTCTCTTAGTCCCACCTGCCTGCACTCATACCATAACCCTCCATACCCTTCTCATCCATATGCCTATCCAATTTATTTTTAAATGATACCAACGAACCTGCCGCCACCACTTCCACTGGAAGCTCATTCCACACCGCTACCACTCTCTGAGTAAAGAAGTTCCCCCTCATGTTAGCCCTAAACCTCTGTCCCTTAATTCTAAAGTCATGTCCTCTTGTTTGAATCTTCCCTATTCTCAAAGGGAAAAGCTTGTCCACATTAACTCTGTCTATCCCTCTCATCATTTTAAAGACCGCTATCAAGTCCCCCCTTAACCTTCTGCGCTCCAGAGAATAAAGACCTAACTTATTCAACCTATCTCTGTAACTTAGCTGTTGAAACCCAGGCAACATTCTAGTAAATCTCCTCTGTACCCTCTCTATTTTGTTGACATCCTTCCTATAATTGGGCGACCAAAATTGTACACCATACTCCAGATTTGGTCTCACCAACGCCTTGTACAATTTTAACATTACATCCCAGCTTCTATACTCAATGCTCTGATTTATAAAGGCTAGCATACCAAAAGCTTTCTTTACCACCCTATCTATATGAGATTCTACCTTCAAGGAACTATGCACGGTTATTCCCAGATCCCTCTGTTCAACTGTATTCTTCAATTCCCTACCGTTTACCATGTACGTCCTATTTTGATTTGTCCTGCCAAGGTGTAGCACCTCACATTTATCAGCATTAAACTCCATCTGCCATCTTTCAGCCCATTTTTCCAACTGGCCTAAATCACTCTGTAGACTTTGGAAATCCTCTTCATTATCCACAACACCCCCTATCTTGGTATCATCTGCATACTTACTAATCCAATTTACCGCCCCTTCATCCAGATCATTGATGTACATGACAAACAACAAAGGACCCAACACAGATCCCTGAGGCACCCCACTGGTCACCTGCCTCCAACCCGACAAACAGCCATCCACCATTACCCTCTGGCTTCTCCCATTCAGCCACTGTTGAATCCATCTTGCTATTCCTGCATTTATACCCAACAGTTGAACCTTCTTAACCAACCTTCCATGAGGAACCTTGTCAAAGGCCTTACTGAAGTCCATATAGACAACATCCACTGCTTTACCCTCGTCAATTTCCCTAGTAACCTCTTCAAAAAATTCAAGAAGATTAGTCAAACATGACCTTCCAGGCATAAATCCATGTTGACTGTTCCTAATTAGACCCTCTTTATCCAGATACTTATATATATTATCTCTAAGTATCTTTTCCATTAATTTGCCCACCACTGAAGTCAAACTAACCGGTCTATAATTGCTAGGTTTACTTTTAGAACCCTTTTTAAACAATGGAACAACATGCGCAGTACGCCAATCCTCGGGGACTATTCCAGTTTCTAATGACATTTGAAATATTTCTGTCATAGCCCCGGCTATTTCTACACTAACTTCCCTCAATGTCCTAGGGAATATCCTGTCAGGACCTGGAGACTTATCCACTTTTATATTTTTCAAAAGTGCCAGTACTTCTTTTACTTTGAAACTCATAGTATCCATAGCTACTCTACTAGTTTCCCTTACCTCACATAATTCAATATCCTTCTCCTTGGTGAATACCGAAGAAAATAAATTGTTCAATATCTCCCCCATCTCTTTTGGCTCTGCAGATAGCTGTCCACTCGGTCTCTCTAATGGACCAATTTTATCCCTCGTTATCCTTTTGCTATTAACATAGCTGTAGAAACCCTTTGGATTTACTTTCACCTTACTTGCCAAAGCAACCTCATATCTTCTTTTACTTTTTTAATTTCTTTCTTTAGATTCTTTTTACATTCCTTATACTCCTCAAGCACCTCATTTACTTCATGCTGCCTATAATTATTGTAGATCTCCCTCTTTTTCCGAACAAGATGTCCAATTTCCCTTGAAAACCAGGGCTCTTTCCAATTTTTACTGGTTCCTTTCAACCGAACAGGAACATAAAGATTCTGTACTCTTAAAATTTCCCCTTTAAATGTCCTCCATTTCTCCTCTACATCTTTCCCATAAAACAAAATGTCCCAGCTCACTCCTTTTAAATCATCTCGCATCTCGTTAAAGTTAGCCTTTCTCCAATCAAAAATCTCAACCCTAGGCCCAGTTCTGTCCTTCTCCATAATTATATTGAAACTAATGGTATTGTGATCACTGGACCCGAAGTGCTCCCCTACGTATACCTCCGCCACCTGTCCCGTTTGTGGTTGTAACGTGACATTTACGTTTGTGGTTGTAACGTGACAAAATGTGGAAAAGTTCAAGGGATATGAAAACTTTTGCAAGCCACTGTACATCTAAAACGTCATCAGATAGTACTAGTTATAAAGTTTTTGGATAATTGTAATCTCCCAAAACTTAATCTGCTGGAACAAGAGGAATTAAGAGCTCAGGTATCAATTAAGGAAATAGAAGAAACAATAAATTCTCTGAGGAATGGTAAAACACCAGGACCAGATGGATTTAGTAATGAATTTTATGAAAGATTTAATGAGATAATTTCACCATGTCTACATTAAATGTATACATATGCTTTCAAAGAACAAACATTACCAGAAACATTAGCGGAATCAACGATTACACTCATACCTAAAAAATATAAAGATTTAGAAGACGCTGGCTCATACAGAGCCATTGCACTGTTAAATACAGATCAAAAAATATTAGCGAAAACTTTAGCAAGAAAGGAAATATGTTAGCAAATTAATAAATGCTGATCAAACAGGGTTTATACCTAAGAGATACTCATGCAATAATTTGAGACGTCTGTTTAATATAATGCCATCATACAAAACTGAAGAGCAAGACATCAATTATTTCATTGGACGCAGAAAAAGCATTCGAACAAGTGGCATGGGATTACCTCGTTAAAGTATTCATTATAAAAATTATAATGAAATGTTGTTATTAGAGTCCTTATATTAGAGTATTATATCCCTGAATATTCGGATGTGTTCTTATCCTTTCAACCAGAAGTTCTATCATAAGGGCAAATAGCAGGGGTGATAAAACACATCCCTGCCTATTGCCCCGTGATAATTGGAATTTTGGAGACAACATATTATTATTAACATATTAACATAGTTAATATTCTTGCCATTGGTTTATCATATAATAATTTTACCCATTTAATAAAATTATCTCCCATATTACATTTTTGGAGTGCTATGTATAAATACTGCCACTCTACCTGATCAAATGCTCTCTCTGCATCCAAAGATATAACTGATACATCTTCCTTTTCCCCTTTATGTGAATACATTATATTAAAAAGTCGTCACAAATTGTTAAATGATTGTCTTTTAGGTATAAACCCCGTTTGGTCCTGATTTATCAATTTATTAATATATTTACTCAATCTTCTTGCTAAAATCTTTGCTAACATTTTTTGATATGTGTTTAAAAGTGATATATGAGCCTGGATCTTCTAGATCTTTATCTTTTTTGGAATAAGCATAATTGTAGATTCTGCTAAAGTTTCTGGTAATTTATTTTCGGTAAACTATATAATTTAAGTAATCTTGGGACCATTAACTCCTGAAATCTTTTATAGAATTCAATATTAAAACCATCAGGCCCTGGTGTCTTCCCATTTTTCAGTTATTTTATTGTTTCTCTTATTTCTTCACTTGTAATCTGAGCTCCTTATTCCTCTTGTTCTAAGATATCCAATTTTGACAAATTACAATTATCTAAAAAATTTATAATTTTATTGTCTTCAATGTTAGTTTTAGATGTATATAAATTTTGAAAAAATTGAGCGAACCTTTTGTTAATGTCCTTAGGTAACGTTAATAGTTCCCCATTCTCTGATTTAATTTTAATAATTGTTTTTTCCTTTTCTTGCTTCTTCAATTGTCGTGCTAGAAGTTTATGTGGTTTATCCCCAAATTCAAACTGTACTTGTTTTGTGATCTGAAATAATCTTATTACTCTTGCCGATAATATTCGATTAAGTTTATATTTCAATAATGTGATCTTATTATGTTTATCTATAGTTGGGTATTTTGCGTTACCTAATTCTAATAATTTTATTTCCTTTTCTAACGTCCATTGTTCTATCCTGTTTTTTTAATTTAGAAAACTTTGATACGAAATTATAACTCCACGGATGAATGCCTTAAAAGATTCCCATAATAAAGATGGCGAAATACCTGGTGTCACGTTTGTTTCAAAAAATACCTGGTGTCTCATTTGTTGTTTTAAATACTCGTAACCTTGTGAGTCATTAGCTATTTGTGTGCTAAATCTCCAAAAGGATTTTATACTATATGTGCATAAATGCTCGATCAATGTAAGACATATTCTAATCCAATTTAAAATCCTACATTATATTATTCGAAAACTAAAATAAGTAAAATCTTTCCAAATGCTTCCCCCACTTGTAATAAATGTTTATCTCAAGATGCAACTATAGCACATTCCTTTGCTTTTTGCATAAAAATCCAAAATTTTTGGAATGAAATTTTGAAATTTTTACAAAATAATTTAAAATAAAATTGAAACCGAACGCAGAATTGATTATTTTTGGAACAATGGCAGTCGGCTTTGAGCTGACTTCCTTCCAAAAGAGTTTCCTTAATTATGGCTTAATTACGGCAAAAAACTCATACGTAAACTCTGAAAAAATACACCCACACCAACGGTAAAAATGTAGATTTCAAATATGTCCGAAACGTTACACCTTGAAGACATGAGATTCATCCTAGCAGGCAAATCAGATCAATTCTTAAAGATTTGGTCTCCATTTATCGACTTATTATAAGCATAAGGTGCAACATAACTTTGGAAATAAACGGTTTCAGGACCTGGTGAGGGGTGTGTAAAGACATGAAGCAGATACATCCCTTTTATCTTATTGTAGCGGCACCATACGTGACGGATAAAGAAGAGACATCAGGTTGGTGCAAGCGGTTCTTTATTCTGTAGTCACACATGAAGTGGGTGCGCTAACTATATTAATGGTTGTTGTAGCTGAGCGAGGTTGTTCCCTCGGGCTCAGCTACCGGTTAAACTCCTTTTGTGTCTCGTGGTGAGAGAGCTTATGTACCAGGACACTCCCTCTGCCCATGACGTCAAGTGCCCGCCCTCGTATGTCCTGACGAGGGTTCGAGCTTAAGTGGCCCGTGTTTAGGCTGACGCCACATTATCTTACTTTCTTATATTTTCCTTTTTTATATTTTTCTTTTTCTTTTTTTTATTCTTCCTCGCGTTCTACGTCTTTATGGGCTATTTCTTTTCACTTTCTCACGCACTTACTATCTTATCTAACCTTCTCTATTTCTCTTTTTCTTCCTTCTGTTACTTTCCTATTATTAAAGTTTAAAACAAGAAGTGGTACATGAAATGTATTATGTTATTTCTGGCTTATATTACTGTACTGTACATTACTTCTAATAAAAATAAATTAAAAAAATAAAAATAAAAATAATAATTTTCCAGGATGTGGAATCACCATCAAGGTCTGCCTTACTTTGGTGAGCCATCACTTTGCTCTGCCAGTCTTGTGTGATGCAAATACACCTACAATATGGCGAGTCTAGGGGACGCCGTCCAGTTGGTGTGGCTGCCCAGCCTGCAGCTGTCTGTTTTTTAACTACTTTCGTTTATTTTTAGTGAGTTTTAGTGTTTTGTTTTTGGAGCCCTAGCTTTTTTTATGTGGGGGGTGGTGAGGGGGACCGGGGAAACTGCTTTTCCTGGTCCCTACCTGGTCGGAGAGGCAGCTTTTCTCCGGGCTGCACTGTCGACCTGTCCTCGTGGCCTACCAGCGGGCCTGGAGCGGCGTTTCCTGAGGGGGCCGCCCAGAACCTCGGCTTCGGCAGCGACTCAGCGCTGGAGCGCCATCATGGAGGGGAACGGGCGATACCTTGCCTGGCTCGCCGCGCTGGATCTGCAGAATGCTGAGACCGCAGGTGAACATCGCGGAGCTACGAGACTGTGGAGCGGCCGGCTGCGGGCAGCAGCGCTGAACTTTAACATCGGGAGCCTGGGATCTCTCGGCGAGATCACCAGTTGTGGAGCTCCATCCAGCGCGGCCTTGTCAGCTTCGGAAGCCACGGACTCCAGTAGGGAAGCGGCCGTTCCAGGTGTCCCAAGCCGCTATGAGGACACTCCCGACGCCGGAACACCAACACCCGGCAAGAAGGGCCTAAAACATCGGGCCGCCACAGCGCCGACTGTGGAAGCCTCAATAGGCCAGACTATGGGTGGACATGGGGATGGGACCGGACTTTGTGCCTTCCCCCACAGTGGGAACCATTGTGGGGGGATGTTTTTATGTTCATTGTTAATTCTTTAGTGTTGGGTCTTATCTTTATCTGTGTGCTGCATGGCAAGTCAAATTTCACTACACCAATTGGTGTATGTGACAATAAATGCCCTTTGTCCTTTGTAATGCATGGGCTGTAGCCCCCCCACTTTTTTGCCACATGTTTCAATGTCTCCGGCTTTGGACGAGGCGCTGCTGTGCTCTGAGCAACCTGGTCGTGGGTGTTGGAGAGCCGCGGCGGAGGGAGGGATGGAAGCAGAAGCAGCGGCGGGGGCAGATGCGGATGGGGAGCCGGGGCTGGCGAGTGTTTGCCGGGCCAGTGAGTCATTCGCTGCAGCTCCGGCCATGGAGCAGCCTCAGCGCATGAGTCCCGGGCCGTTGGAGGGTCGGAAGCATTGCGCCACTGCCTTGAGAGTCTCTGCGCCGAATTCGCCCTGGACCAGGCTGTGGCTCGGTGCATCCTGGAGCACAACCAGTGGCTGCTGGAAGTAGGTACCAAGCACTGGGTAGAAGCGGTGGAAGATAGTGGCCTTCAAATGGGGGTGGTTGGCGAAAGCATCCTGCTTGCCTGCTAGATTTTCACTTACTAACTGCAGGAAAAATGTTCCTGATGTTGGGGGAGTCCAGAACCAGGGGTCACAGTTTAATAATAAGAGGTAGGCCATTTAGGACTGAGATGAGGGCAAACTTTCTTCACCTAGAGAGTTGTGAATCTGTGGAATTCTCTGCCACAGAAGACAGTGGAGGCCAATTCACTGGATGTTTTCAAGTGAGAGTTACATTTAGCTCTTGAGGCTAACAGAATCAAGGGATATGGGGAAAAAACAGGAAAGGGGTACTGATTTTAGATGAACAGCCATGATCATATTGAACGGCAGTGCTGGCTCGAAGGGCCGAATGGCCTATTCCTGCACCTATTTTCTATGTTTCTATGCTTGATTATGTGGCAATAAAACTCGACCACTTGATTTTGAAGCATTCATGCATGATGGAGATATAATGTAGTCAAAGAGTGATACAGTGTGAAAACAGGCCCTTCGGCGCAACTTGCCTACACCCGCCAACATGTCCCAGCTACACTACCTGCTTTTGATCCATATCCCTCCAAACCTGTCCTATCCATGTATCAGTCTAACTGTTTCTTAAATATTGGGATAGTCCCTGCCTCAACTACCTCCAGCTTGGTACATATACCCAAAGAAAAAGTTACCCCTCAGATTCCTATGAAATCTTTTCCCCTTCACCTTCAGTCTGTCCTCTGGTCCTCGATTCACCTACTCTGGGCAAGAGACTCAGTGCATTGAAATGTATATTTCTAATGCATTTTAGATTTCTCGAAAGTCTTACTTTAAAAAAAGTAACGTTTTCACAAACATATACCCCCTTTTATCAATGTCATGGTTTGATGATTCTAAATTCAAATCAAAATGAAATAGACGTCAAAAGGAGAACGCATACTTTCAAAATACTCAGATTTTTTTCCCTGAGCAAAACATAATTTATATGACTTTGCAAAATCAGGAAATGTTATGATTATTTCTTGTCCCTTTTCCCAACTACAAACAAAAAAAAATAGCACTTGAAATTATAACACATTTAAACATTTTTTTGTCAAATTTTCTGTACCGTGGATGGCACTGGCATCGATCCGGGGGGGGGGGGGGGACGGTTTGAGGTGGGGGATGTCCTGTATTATTATCCCCCAGTTTTTGGAGGTCAAGCAATAACAAAAATAATAACCACCTAACAACTATCTCTCATGTAGGCCCTACATTATCTTAAAAATACTTCAAACAAAAAACATTGAAATCATACTTCTATGATGCACTAAAACATGGTTTTAATTTCAAAAAGTCCCTACTATGGGAGGGGGGCATCCCACTCCCCCGACGCTCCACTCCCTCGCTGGGTACCCCCAAGGCCAGTGATCAGTGATCACTCAGCCCCCCCCAACTTTCAAAAACGCTCCGCAGCCCTTGTAATGAGTGTCAGTGTCTGGACCCAGTGACAACAAAGCTGATTCATTTCCAAGTCAGAACCGTATGCAACTGAAAGCAGAATGTTCAGATGGTGCCATCACCTTTAGGTTGGTATCCTTAGCCTTCTAGGTGGCAAATATTGAAATCTGAATGGCTGGGTGAATCTGAGCAACCGAACTTAAAGTTGAGGAGAGATTTGTTTCAAAAAGCAATTACACCGAGGAGGTTGTTTCGATACATATTAGAGATGAGAGATGAGATGAGATGAGATGCATTTATTTGTCACTGTGCCAATTGGCACAGCGAAATTAAATCGCCATACAGCCATACATTAAAAAAATAAAGAACACAACATGAAGTAGATAGAATTCAACATAAAACATCCCCCCACAGCAGGGTCAAAATGTCCTACTGTGTGGTAAGGCACCAAAGTCAGTCTCTTCCCCTGATGTTCCCCACTGTTCCACCGTGGTCGGGGGCCTCCCCGAGCCCCCTGCAGTCGCCGCAACGGGCGGGCCGGTGTTCAGGCCCGCTCCCCGAGGTGATGTAAGTCCGATGTCGGGGCTGGGGGACGTCCTCATTATCCTTTTTAATTAAAAAAGCAGGGTGCAATTTCATCATAAATGAAAATATTATTCTGTAACTAGTCCTATGAGCCCAGGTAACACAAGTGTAGATTCTTTGCAGCAAGCGCCGGTGTAAATATCCGGAAATGATTTCATCTTGTACAGATGAACCATACTTCATTCAAGGTAAAGTGCAGAAATTGGAGGCCTTGAAGAATGGTTAATGACACCTTCACCTAGAGTGGCCTATCCACAATAGTCTGCAGTGCTATCAAACATTAAGAGCTACTTTTTTAAAGCCACAAATCCCAGCCATTTGATTTAATATACATATCTCCTAGAATAGTTTTTCCAGTTGGAAATTGGATCCTTGTGTAAAATCCCTCAACAGCTGCGATGCTGGCCTGCCTTATCCACTGTGCCTTGAAACAAATCAGCCTTTATTGCAGCAGAGAATAGTTAGCCTTTAATAGGCAATTGGCAGCAAACTAATGCTGAATCAGGTGCAGTGTGTCTTGTAGCACCTGTAATGGAAATTACATGGAATTGGGTGTCATGAATATTTTTTAATATAAATTCAGATCCTGATTAATGTTAATTTTCTCATTGTTTAGTTGTTTGGTTGAGAAACATGCCAACCACCTGGTTCTATCCAGGTCCAGTAGTTTAATTAAAAAAAAACATCCTATTTCCTCTCTGGTCCTCTAATTCATGATTTGGTATGGAGCCACGCTAAATATCAAAACTGAACTGTGGAGAATGTACAAAGGGCCAGAATCAGATGCAATGTGCTTTTAAAGCAGTTTGGTATGGTGTAGAGGAGAGGTGGTGACTTTAAATAAATGAAAATAAACATGATAATTAAACGGTTAAGAATTGAAGGATCAGTGAGAATCAAAAATGATATAGAGGTTGTAAAGATTAGTTCAATCGGAGGTCAGAAACCCTAACCCTAATACAGTGATTGCACCAGAATTTGGTGCATAGTTTCAAACTGGCAAGATGCACAAGTTTGGGAATAAGTGAGTTTGGTATTCCGACTGCACATGCCCAGGTCATAGATCACTAGCTATAAACTGCCTCAGCAACGGTGGTGCTGCATTGTGTGCAGGCTTGCGTTTTGTCGGGGTCGGGCCCTGCTCTCCGTCGCTGCTGAGTTGCCGCCCTCTCCACGGTGTCCCGTCCCTGTCCGGAGGTGCCCGGGGTGGCCCTGGGCTGGCGGGGCAACCCCGAACTTACAACCGGCATTGCAGCCACTGGCTCCAGCTCGGCTCTGCCTGTCCCTCCGGGTTGGCCGGCAGCCTTTTACCTCCGCCCCCTCCCCTCAGTCCGACACCAAGATCCTGCTGAAGATGGGCAGTCGCCGGCCCTCCTCGAAGACGGGTGACTAGGAGCTGCTGCTGCTGGAGTTGGCCTGGTCAGAGAGAGAGGGTGTGGACGGGCTCCTACAGGCCATGGGCAGGCTGGGCGCCCGTTGGAGCTGCTGGTGCCGTTGGTGGTGCTGGCGGCAGCAGCAACCTGCTCTCCCTCCCTTGCCCAGTCCCAAGCCCAGAGTCCGAGCCAGCTCCAACGTCAGGTCGGGGCTGAAGGCCGCCTGCTGCGTGGCCCGGCCGAGTGCCAAGCCTGAGGAGGCCGAGCCCAGGCTGGTGCACTGGCACAGGCGAGGCCGGGGCCCTCAATTCCTCCTTGTGGTTGTAGATGAAGTGGCGTCGGGTACGAAGGGGCAGAAGCCGGTGGTGTGCATGGTACATCTTGTTCTTGGGGTGGCAGCTTAGGGAGCGCAGCTCGGCCAAGGCGTGGGCGAATTGGCACGTGATTGTTGCGGCCCATCGGTGAGCGGGTTCTCTGGAATTGGAGCGGGGTTGAGCTGGAGTTGGCGCTTCTTCTCCACGCTGGCTGTGGGCCTGGGGCCGCTGGTATCATTGGTCCGGGGCTGTCAGTAGGCCCAGCCGGAGAGGCGGAGGTGAGCTGGGGTTGACGCTTCTCTGCACTGACTGTGGGACCAGGGGCAGGTGTCCCGTCGGGGATGGGACACTCAAGTGGGGGGGGGGGTGGGGGACTGAGACGGGGGCGGTCCTGTGGCGGTTCAGCAGCGCTTGTGGCGCCGGGGACCCAGGTTCGATCCTGCCAGCTGATGAGGCGCGGGTCTGTGTGCGTACAACTGCCGAGAATGTCTCCGCCGGTCCCCTACCCCCCCCCCCCCCAGTCTCCTATTCGCATCGGCCCCCTCTATCTGCCCCCTGACAAATACAAACTTGAAAAAAGACAAAACAAACCGGCCCAAACTATACTCCCTGTCTCTACAGCACTTCGTTTTTTATTTATAACGTTTGACCTTTGACAAATCCCAATATTCCTTGCGTTTTTCAGAATACCAAACTCGCTTATAGAGACTACTTCAACCTAACAGACAACGAAAGCAATGGCTGGGAGAAAATAAGCCTTGTTTACATACACACATGTATTCGTAATAGCAAAGGACAGTGTTGTGATTTTCAATACTCAAATTAATTCAGGTGACACGGAGAATTCCATTTCCATATCCAATAATTTTCCGACATTCCCTCATCATCAGCCAATCACTTGCTCCCACTTATCTCCTCCTTCCCAATACATTTCCATATTTGCAACTGATGTAGGTAGTCACATGTCTGCCCTTGATGGCCCCTTTATGACCCCCTTTCTAGCCTCGTGGCTTTGCATTTCTTTGTTCTGAATTGCCTTATTTTAACCACGTGAAACCAAAGGAAATTGGTCCCAATCTCAGAGATCGCTCCTAAAAATAAGATACATGTGATACAGTGGTCACTCAATTTATATATATGTGACAATGTTCCCATTAAACCTATGTGTCTTGGGAAAGAATGTGACTTCTTAAACTACAAATCTAAACTCAGGGATCTAATATTTCTAATCCTAAATAATACACAATATATATCCCAGATGATCTAATTATAATTAATATTACTAATTAACATTATCTTACATTACAGACTTTAAAGTATAAATTTACTCTGTCTTTGCAAACTCACATCTCCTATCTTCCCAGCACACAAGGGTCATATAAATGTTCCACTTGATTAATGTTAATGGTTTCTTGGCCAGCTCTCACTCCCTCCCCTTTTCTTGCTATCTCTAAGGGATGGAATTCCAGCCTCATCCTTGGGCCTTTTTATGGCTTTGTTTTTACACTGACAACATTGGCCTCTTTATGGCTTTGTTACATCTACAGATCCACATCTCGCTCTCAAAGCCTAGTCACCTCCAGTTTGATAAACATAAGAAATCCAACATACAAAGGACACATACTCCTCACCCAACCACCTTTTGCCCTTCTCATCTATCTTTCCTCTTATCCACATGAATATAATTAAACGTAGCTAAAGACTGGCTCACAGACCCCGAGACGCCTTGCTATCTTAAACTAATATAAACAATTGTCAGTCATAAACCCTGAGCCCTTTGTGCTGCAACAGAGCTAAATAATGTATCCTAACGAACGAGGAAATGGTCTGTGACCAAATGACCTGTGCCCTTAAAACGGGCCACACTGACAAACCACTTTGTAAATACAGATTATATATGATACATTTAATATAGAAGATAATATTTACTCTAATCGCAGGATTGAACCTTCATAATCTGAAACATCGGGATATCGGAATGAATTCGAGTAACCTAAATCTTATATAATAATAATAATAACTTTATTACGGACTCAAGGTCCAGACAAGGGGCAACATTACATTAAAAATGCATTGCATATCAAATATCATAAATATATATAAAATCAAGGTAAATCACATAAAAACACATCATAATTTATATATTTAAAAAACCCACAACATTTAAGTTAAAAATCCAGAGTAAAAGATGATCAATGTCGTACAACGAGACAACGATACCAGTGTCTCCACAGCTGGGATTCGTAGAGTGTAGTGCTAACCCTTATGTTTGTCAAGGCCATAATAAGCACATTTTGAGAGTCATTTATCCTGCAAATGAATTTATACATGTGGTGTCTTAGGATAGCCTGTAAAGTACTGACTCCTGCAGCCACAAACATATTACTGGCACTACACCATCTTGGTTGCCTTAGCAATGTTCTCATGGCATCGTTATATGCCACCTTTAGCCTCTGCATATTTGTCTTTAAATAGTTCGACCACAGGTGCGCAGTGTAGAGGGGTGTGCAGTATGCTCTAAATAACGACATCTTCCCCACATCTGCACACGCACCAAATTTACGCAAGAATATATTCACCTGTATATACAGCATGCGTCGTTGCCTATAAATACCCTCATGATTTGTCATTTGTTCTGTAATAATATGCCCTAGATATTTTATCTTATTACAGACACTAAGATTTTTGTCAGACAATTTAAAATCAGGATATTTTAGGCTTTTATCCTCTTTGGTTCTACAGACCATAACAGCACTCTTAATGTAATTATATTTAATGTCATGTTCCACACCATACACGGAACATGTAGTAAGGCGCTGCTGGAGACCAGCGATAGATGGACTAAAGACCACAAGATCATCTGCATACATAATATGGTTCACTAACATATTACCAATCACACACCCAGTGTTACAGGCTTTCAATTGTTTAGGCAGATCATCAATATATAGATTAAAAAGGACTGGGGACAAAATTCCCCCTTGTCTAACATCATTGCTAACCCCAAATGGGGCTGAGACCCTATTGCCCCATTTTATTTGCATAGTCTGGTGGGCATACCAGTAGGCCAGAATTCTAACAATGTATTTAGGCACCCCTCTTTGACTCATTTTACCAAACAGCTTTCTGAGGCTTTGGAAGCATCAATAAAGCACATAAGGATTGAAGAGTTTTTGCCTCTATATTTGTTTACAATCTCCTCTAGGGCATGTATGCATAAGTCAGTGCCATGTTTAGCTTTAAAGCCAAACTGGTTATCTGTGGAGTTAACAAACTCATTTATTCTATCCAGCAGAACTCTTTCTAAGACTTTTGACAATATGCTGGCTAAAGCTATGGGCCTGTAATTATTTAGACTGCCTACTTTACCAGCTTTGTCCTTAATAACCGGCACTAACAGGACAGACAACATTGAGTCTGGTAACAAGCCATGAATCATAAAGCCAGTAAAACAAATAGCTAGGAGAGGAGCTATCCTCATACTCGCATACTTAAGATGTTCAGCAGAGATATGATCCAAGCCACTTGATTTGTTGTTGAACAGCATGTTCATGGCATGATACACCTCATGTGACATAATCACCATCGAGTCATTACTCTCAATATTGTCCACCCTATACAAGTCACCTTGGACACAGTTGAATAAAGTGCTGCAATGTTGTCGCCATAACTCCACGATATTAGCTGTTCCGGAGATTCCATCTACAGTACATGGTAGAGATGTTTTGCAACTGCTAAGAGCTCTCACTTCCTTCCAAAAATCTGTAGCATTGTTACTTAGCAGCTCTTAGCCATGGAATCAGCCCTCATAGCTTGCTCATTTTTACAGATGAAGCAAACAGCATACTTATACCTTGCATTAGTGAGCTTCTTGTGCTCAAACAGGGGTCTGGGCCTACCTGCCATAGCCCATGCTTTGGTGGCTTCACGGGCTTCAGTATGATACTTAGCTACATACTGATTCCAGCCAGGTCTGATGTTATGTGTCTTAATTTTTATGCTTGCAGTAGGGCTTACTGCCTAGATATAAGGCGCTTACTATATCATTATACATGGAGCAGATATCTCTCCTATGCTTCATATCTTTACAATTAACATTACTACATGTTATTGCATCTTTAGGTAGATGAATATTGCTTAATAATTTATCTGTATGGGCATAATAGGCTATGATGTCTTCATTTGTAAGCGTTGACCAGTCCAGTTTTTCTGTTTTAAAGCTATTTCTATCTCTGGATGCCACAGGTATGTGTTCAACATTTATTGTCATAGCAACAGGTATATGCTCAGTCATTGCTGCCCCGTACAGAATGCTCATACACCCCAATGAGGCATGTTCATCAGCTGTACTAATACAGTGGTCCAGCCATGATGTGGTGTGCCAGGCCTCACTAATATAAGTATAGCTATCTGTAGGTAAAAGCACTTTGCTTGACAATATTAAATTATTATCTTCACAGAACTGAGCCATATGATTGGCAAATAATGAGTTCCTATCTGAGATATCTGCATTCATATCCTCAATTATGTATACACTACAATAATTATTGTTTTGAATGAATATACTAGTGGGTTCTTGAAAAAGAGAATTACATAGAAGAAGTTAGGTGAGATGCATGTTGTTGTTTAGTTTTTAGTTTATAGCATTGAGACAGGCATTACAGCCCAGAGAGTCCACACCGACCATCAATCACCATGCACACTAAGTTCTATGTTATCCCACTTTTACATCCTCTCTCTACATTTACAATCTACAGAGGCAAATCAACCTACAAACCAGCATGTTTCTAGGATATCAGAGGAAACTGGAGCACATAGAGGAAATCCACCTGCTACAGGGAGAACGTGCAAACTCCACAAAGATAACACCCGAGGTCAGGATCAAACCCAGATCTTTAGCGCTGTGAGGTATCAGCTCTACCACCTGAACCACCGAGCCACTCAAAATGGTTGTTTTCTCATTAAATAAGCATATTTTAATGACACTGTGAATTAAAACATAGTTTTATTATTAAACCTTCGAGCCCAAGGGGTAACACATGCATATATCCAAAGATAACACAACAATGGGCCATTAAGGGCTCTACCCTTCCTGAGGTCATCTGTTGCCATCCCTGATTTGTTTCTGGGCTTTTCTTGTCTACTGTTTATATCCACCCATCCCCCCCACCAGCCTCCACATTCAGTCTGAAGAATGGTTCCAAACCAAAACATCACCTATTCTTTTTCTCTAGAGATGTTGCCTGATCCTGTTTATCTTCAGTATAAACCAACTTCTGCAGTTCCTTCCTACACAAGCAAAGTCTCCTAGCTTCTCATTTGCATTTTCGAAGAAGATGCACTGTGATTACATCATAAACAAGCTTTACACATAAACTATAAATCCTCAAAATGTGTGTCTATAAAATGCAATATAATGGGAAAGAATAGTAAGATTAAAGGAGAACTTACTAGTTTGAAGTTTGAATTTTATTTTATGAGGAGTTACGATGAGAGATTACGTGAAGAAGCCCCGCCAGTGCACATGCTCGTCAATCTTCAAAGCAGCGGCATGAAATCACAGTAACTACAGTCTAAGTGATATAGTGAGACTCAGAAGACTTAGTGAGGGTCGGGAGCGGAGGGCACGTAATCTTTCATCGTAACTCCTCACAAAATAAAGATCAAACTGGTAAGTTCTCCTTTAATCTTACTAGTTTACTTCGGAGTCACGTGAGTGACAACGTGAAGATTTCAAAGCTCTGTGATTTCATGCCTTAGATACAGTTCCATACAACACACTGCCTTGGTTGATACAGGATAACCAAATAATGTATCAAACATTGTTTAAATTATACAATTAATGTTTTAAACAATAAAGGAACAGTAATAACCCCTCTTTCGCACGGGAAATTACAAAGGAGAACTCACACAGAACCCAAAACAGCTTGTCCAAATCTTTGCATTGCGAGGACAGGTTTGTCATAAACCCTAAAAGGTTGCTTAACTGGACTATCCTGCGATGAGGATTTGGTCCAATGGCACGTCCTGTGCCTTTGCTGCGTACGTTGATGCCGCCCTGGTGGAGTGATTAAACACATCAGTGTCTACTCCAGCATAATGCAAACCTGTTTTGGTCATCTAGCAATAGCTTGTACTGACACCTTTGTATGAGGTTTTATGTGGCTGATGACCATCGCTGTTTCAGAGCCTCTGAGACTCTTGATGACCTTGATATTATTAGCACAGATGCGTAATTACATATATTCTTAAATCAATGGGTATATTTTTAAGCTTATTTTGGTTCGAGCCATCCCTGGCCTGCTCTGTTTGATTAGATCATATGCATAAAACACAATATCATCTACATGCGAGATGTATTTTTGGTGCCCACAATCACTATGCCAGAGACAAAGCCGTGGAACCAAGAAATGCTTTTATTTACAAGCCTGCAGAATCTTACTTGATTACTTAATTACTTGATTAAACCCCAATTTCAAACCTCTTCTGCTCCAATTGAAGTAATATCCTCCTAATTTCATCTTTTTATGTATCTAGAACCTTCCCTGGTCTCATTATCATTATTTTCTGTACTTCCCCCTTCGTTCCCATAGGCACTACTACAGCCTGCATCTGACTTATGCTCCTGGTTATAAGCTCTCTAAGACAAGGTATACAACAGGGGATAAAGATCAACCCAGCCAGCGCACATAGGATCACGAGTCCCACCGTTCTCCACCATGATCCTCCCAAGAGGGAATCCCACCATCCAGTACCCATAATCGAATTCCACTTTTGTATTGGAACATGGGCCAATTTCCGGATTCCTTCTGATATGTCCATTACTGCCTGTCCACTGTCATCAATATTCAGGCAACAATTGGAGAGGTTGAATTTTCCACATACCCCTTCTTCTTCGGCTAGGATATAATCCAGGGCTAACCGATTTTGGTATATTGCTGTTCCCATCTGTGTTTGTTGCTTCGCCAGCATCTCAAGTGCTACAGCCGTTCGATTAGTGATTACCTCCAATACAGCCTGTAATTGTATTATTCGGTTCAGCATGTACTGCATGGAGTGCGATATCCCCAGGAACCATCCTGTGCCCAGGTGGCCGGCCCATAATATTCGATGATTCGGGCCAGAGGCCATTCATTATTCTCCCAGGTTCCTATCTCTAGCTCTCTTTTCGTCCGTTGTAGGTCATCAAACACCGGCGTTCCCAACATTCGTCCTCCATCAGTTGGCAACAAAAAGAATCCTGGCTGCACCAAACCAATAAAACACATTCCACTCCATTTTTCCGGAAGTACTGAATAAGCCTTATGTCCACAGATCCAGAGTAATCCCTCTGGAGCAGGTCCACTAACCGTGTTACTTTCCCAGAGGTCCCGTAGGACTGGTAACCCTTAGTATTGGTTGTTTCCTGTGCAGTTCCAGATTTGGCTCTCGTTGTCTGTCTTGCCTTGGTCTGGGGTGATGATTGTGCAGTTTCCCCCATTTTCTTCGGCCAGATACCATTTAGGTTCCTCAGGCCACCAAGTCCGAGTCTGGTTCTCCCACAGAGCCAGGATGCGTTGACAAGGACTGATGCCGACTTCCTTCTTCCCCGGAGTTCTTGGTCGAGCTATACATTCCGTCCCTACTGTGGTGTCAGCCAAGAGCCATTCCTGGAGTCCTCGATCTTTTCCGTCCGTGATGTTCCATCCCAATAAGTCCCATAAGGGGTGCTATCTGTTCTGGCTTGGTTAATGCTTCCAAGGTTTTCTCAATCAGCTGTTCATGTGCCAACTCTTTCCCCCTTGCGGTTATCATTCCCCTTTCCTTCCAAATCTTTCCAAAGGTATGTACCACTCCAAAGGCATATTTGGAATCCGTATATACGGTGCCCTCCTTGCCTTCAAGTAACTCCAATGCCCGCATTAGGGCATAGAGCTCACAAGACTGAGCTGACCAGCTCCCAGGTAATCGTCCGGATTCCATATTACTTAATGTCCCCGTCAATTATGGCGTATCCACTGTGTCTTTTCCCATCTATGCATCGGGACGACCCATCTATGAACCATCGGCTGTTCTTCCAGGTCTTCTCTACTCGTCGTCTGGAATTCTATTATTTCGTTACAATCATGTTCCGGCCTCCCTGTCTCCCCTTCTCTTTCCTCTGGCGATTACAGGAACTGAGAGGGGTTTACATTTTTGTCTGTAATTATTGTCAAATCATCCTTTTTCATCAGGATAACTTCATATTTCAATATCCTTGAGTCTGTCAACCATCTACTAGACTTCTGTGTCAAGATTGTTCTTACTGTGTGGGGGGTGGAGACCACCAAGGCCCCCCCAAAGGTCAATTTTCTGCTCTCTTCTACTAAAATTGCTGTGGCTGCCATGGCCTGTATGCAGTTAGGCCATCCCCGTGACACTGGATCCAATATCTTTGATAAAAATGCAACGGATTGTCGGTTTTCTCCACTTTTCTGAGTCAATACCCCCAAGGCTATCCCGTTTTCTGCATTTACAAACAAATGGAAGGGCTGGTTGATTGAAGGCAAGGCCAAGACAGGGGCAGTTATCAAGCTATTTTTCAACTGGTGGAATTCCTGCTGTTCCTTTGAGTCCCATTCCACCTTATCTTTCTCATCCCCTAACTTGTCATCCAAGAACCGGACCTGTCTGGCGTAGTCGTTAACCCAAAGTCTACAGTATCCAATTAATCCCAGAAATTTTCTGATTTCCCTTTTATTCCGGGGAGCCGGCAAACCTGTGATTCCTGCAATTCGCTCAGGATTTATTCTTCGTTTTCCCCCGCTAATCAGATGGCCCAAGTACTTCACCTCTTGTTCCACAAACTGAAGTTTATTCCTTGACACCCTCAGTCCCTTTTCTCCCAGGAAATTTAGTAAGGTTATAGTGGCATCTTGCACCTCGTCCTCTCCTTCTCCAGAGATCAGGAGGTCGGCCACATACTGCAAGAGCTGGATCTGGGCGGGACCTGGGTATTCCTCTAACACCTGTTCCAAGATTTGACCGAACAGATTTGGGGATTCTGTGAATCCCTGAGGAAGTACTTTCCAGCAGTACTGTTGCTTTCTTCTAGTTGCTGGGTTTTCCCCATTCAAAGGTGAACAAGTCTCGGCTTTCCTCAGCCAAGGGACAACTCCAGAATGCATCTTTTAAATCTACCACACTGAACTACTTATGACTAGGGGGTATTCTTCCCATGATTGTGTGTGGGTTGGGGATCACCGGATGTCTAGCCCGGACGACCTTATTTAGTTCTCGGAGGTCCTGCACAAGCCGGAATGTTCCGTCCGTCTTACGTACAGGTAAGATCGGGGTATTATAAGGGGACATATAACTTTCTAATACTCCCTCTTTTAATACATTTTCGATAATGGGTTGGAGTCCTTTTCGGCCCTCAGTGGAAATGGGGTATTGCCTAACTCGTACTGCATCGTACCCTTCCCGGAGGGCTATCCGGAGGGGTGGTATCTGCAATCCCCCTCTATTCCCTTCCTTAGCCCAGACCTGGTCATCGATCCTCTGCTCATCCTCTTCTTTTAGTCTATATAGTTGGACTACTATCCGCCCTTCGGAGTTGTTGCCCAGTATCTGAGTCCGGGTCAATCCCTGAATGTTGCTGAATGTTCTTTCTTAGCCTTTGTAGGAAGGCTGCAGGGGCCTCGTCCTTTGTCTGCTGGTTCTCAAAGGCTCGCTTAAAGTTTTGTCCCTTAGGCACTGCCTCCCTTATTCCCTTTATTGTGATTTCCCGGAGATCCTACCGGATTAAGCAGCCTACCGGAGGACTGGGAGAAATTCAGAATCCAGCAGAGGAGGACAAAGGGCTTAATTAGGAAAGGGAAAATAGATTATGAAAGGAAACTGGCAGGGAACATAAAAACTGACTGCAAACGTTTTTATAGATATGTAAAGAGAAAGAGACTAGTTAAAACAAATGTTGGTCCCTTGCAGTCAGAAACAGGTGAATTGATCATGGGGAACAAGGACATGGCAGACCAATTGAATAACTACTTTGGTTCTGTCTTCACTAAGGAAGACATAAATAATCTGCCGGAAATAGCAGTGGAACGGGGGTCAAATAAGATGGAGGAACTGAGTGAAATCCAGGTTAGCCGGGAGGTGGTGTTGGGTAAATTGAACGGATTGAAGGCCGATAAATCCCCAGGGCCAGATAGTCTGCATCCCAGAGTACTCAAGGAGGTAGCCACAGAAATAGTGGATGCATTAGTGATAATTTTTCAAAATTCCTTAGATTCTGGAGTAGTTCCTGAGGATTGGAGGGTAGCTAATGTAACCCCACTTTTTAAAAAAGGAGGGAGAGAGAAAGCGGGGAATTACAGACCAGTTAGTCTAACATCGGTAGTGGGGAAACTGCTAGAGTCAGTTATTAAAGATGGGATAGCAGCGCATTTGGAAAGTGGTGAAATCATTGGACAAAGTCAGCATGGATTTACGAAAGGTAAATCATGTCTGACAAATCTGATAGAATTTTTCGAGGATGTAACTAGTAGAGTGGATAAGGGAGAACCAGTGGTTGTGTTATATCTAGACTTTCAGAAGGCTTTCGACAAGGTCCCGCATAAGAGATTAGCATACAAACTTAAAGCACACGGTATTGGGGGTTCAGTATTGATGTGGATAGAGAACTGGCTAGCAGACAGGAGGCAAAGGGTAGGAGTAAACGGGTCCTTTTCAGAATGGCAGGCAGTGACTAGTGGGGTGCCGCAAGGCTCAGTGCTGGGACCCCAGCTATTTACAATATATATTAATGATTTGGACGAGGGAATTCAATGCAACATCTCCAAATTTGCAGATGATACCAAGCTGGGGGGTATAGTTAGGTGTGAGGAGGATGCTTGGAGGCTGCAGGGTGATTTGGATAGGCTGAGTGAATGGGCAGATGCATGGCAGATGCAGTACAATGTGGATAAATGTGAGGTTATCCACTTTGGTGGCAAAAACATGAGGGTAGACTATTATCTGAATGGTGGCAGATTAGGTAAGGGGGAGATGCAACGAGACCTGGGTGTCATGGTACACCAGTCATTGAAAGTAGGCATGCAGGTGCAGCAGGCAGTGAAGAAAGCAAATGGTATGTTAGCATTCATAGCGAAAGGATTTGAGTATAGGAGCAGGGAGGTTCTACTGCAGTTGTACAGGGTTTTGGTGAGGCCACACCTGGAGTACTGCGTACAGTTTTGGTCTCCAAATCTGAGGAAAGACATCCTTGCCATAGAGGGGGTACAGAGAAGATTCACCAGACTGATTCCTGGGATGTCAGGACTTTCATATGAGGAAAGATTGGATAGACTCGGTTTGTACTCGATGGAATTTAGAAGATTGAGGGGGGATCTTATAGAAACCTACAAAATTCTTAAGGGGTTGGACAAGCTAGATGCTGGAAGATTGTTCCCGATGTTGGGGGAGTCCAGAACAAGGGGTCACAGTCTAAGGATAAGGGGGAATTCCTTTAGGACCGAAATGAGGAAAACATTCTTTACACAGAGAGTGGTGAGTCTCTGGAATTCTCTGCCACAGAAGGTAGTTGAGGCCAGTTCATTGGCTATATTTAAGAGGGCGTTAGATGTGGCACTTGTGGCTAAAGGGATCAGGGGGTATGGAGAGAAGGCAGGTACGGGATACTGAGTTGGATGATCAGCCATGATCACATTGAATGGCGGTGCAGGCTCGAAGGGCCGAATGGCCTACTCCTGCACCTATTTTCTATGTTTCTATGTTTCTATCCCTCATGTTTCTCCGGCCGTCTTCAGTTAATTTGTCCCAATTTGGCAAGGCAATCGGGTACTTCTCTTCCCCCCTTACAGCTCCCACAACCGCTGCCTGCTGTCGCTCCCAGATTCTAATTCCAGCCAGTCAGATCATCTGTCTCTCCTCAGAGGTGAACAGATTTCCCAGAATGGACATCAGTTCATCCCAGGTATATGTGTTTGGGCCCAAGAACTGGTTGAATTGTTCCGCCAACCCCAAGGGATCCTCCAGCAGATTCTTCATCTCCTTTTTAAAGTTCCTAACCTCTGTACTAGTTAGGGGAACATTTACAAATCCTAATCCCCCACCTGCTCCACCCAGGGGGACCTCCCTTAAGGGGAATGCAGTTGTAGTGTCTGGTTTTGTTTCCGTACTAATGACACTGACCTGGACCGGGGTTTGTCTGGTTTGGCTACGGGTTACTGGAGGACCCGTTATTCCCCCAGTGCGATCTTCTACCGCCACCCCCTGTCCTCCTGCTCCCTGTCCCCCTTCTCCCGGTCCCTCCGCTCCAGACGGTAGGTGAGCGGGGAGCTCCGGGACTGACGGGACAAAGTATGGTGGTGGCAGGTGTTCCAAAGGGTTCCATTGGGGAGTATTGGGGCTTTGTTTGTCTGACATCTTCAGTAAACGGACCTGGGGAACCCAACAACCCGCGTAATCATTCTCCTCCAGACTAGGTGAACTTTTTGAGTTAACAAATACATTTAGTGTCTGCCGTACCCAATCCTCATCAGAGCCCAGTTTCGGCCACCAGACTGAACTCCCTCTTATTGGTTCCTTTGGCCACTCAAAATAACAAAACTTGATCATAGTTTCCTTATTTTTACTCCGGTGTTCTCTTCTCCCCAAGATTGCAACATTCGCCCCAATGGACTATCGGGCGGAATGTTAGGACCTTCTTCCTTAGATCCCTTTTTCTTAACATCACCGGGGTCATTATTCTTAACCCATTGATTACCCATCCTGTCCGACCTTCCTCGTCTGACAGAACCCAATCGCCCGAGTAATACTTAATAGTCAATTTTCTTACCCGGGTCCTGTGCACAGCAATTGCTCCATTGATTCCTTCCTTACTCCGGATTCACTCTTGTTTCCAGAGTCTCTTGTCCGGATATCACTCACTCAAACCGCTGATGGCAAGCAAGGAGATCAGAGACTGCTGAAATCAGCAGGGTGCACTTTCCCTTCCTTCCGTCCCTCCGCCGAGTGGCCGAAGTGGTGATCCTGAACGAGCCCCCAAGCTTGTGAGATGTATTTTTGGTGCCCACAATCACTATGCCAGAGACAAAGCCGTGGAAACAAGAAATGCTTTTATTTACAAGTCTGCAGAATCGGGTGCCTCTCCAAACCGAGACACACCGAGGTCAAGAAAGTATTCTCCCCTTATACAACACAATTACATTAAATCAGCCTCCCCTCCTGGCTCCTTCCAATCGGAGCGCTGAGGTGCACACTATTCCTGTAACGCCCAGGGTACTTCCCAGATCATACATAGCATGTTCATGGTAATTAGCAGTTTCCCGATCAGGGACGTAAAAGCAATATTCATTTACCTCATTAAGCAAGCGCAGTAGTTATTCACCTAACCTATTTAATCCCCTTTAGCCTAGTAGCCAGTTTCTTGCAGTTACAGCTGCATCAGCAATCTCCTCCTGTTTTCAAACAATGTTCCCTTCCCAAGGACCATGCTTTGCTCGTTCAGTCCCTCACAATGTGGTTTAATCATTCTGTCTCTCACATACAGAAGAATGCATGCTGTCCAGTCATAACTTTTGCAATATTTGGACCCATAGTGCTGCCACTAGCACCATGAACATGGCCACTTTGAGCATTAACTTCCGGAAAGGCAAAGATGTAATTGGAGCCCATTGCCAAAGCAGTGTGAGAACTATGCTCACATCCCAGATTTCTGAATATGTACGTCTGGGAGGGTTTTGTTAAAATACCTCCTATGAATCGGGCCACCAATAGATGAGATTCGACAGTGTTGTCTGGACCCTTTCCCTAAGTAGGAGGACAAAGTACTTCTAGCACTATAAATGAGACTATAGCTTAACTGCTCATCAAAATGCAATGTAGCCAGGAACTCCAATACATCCAGTATGCCTGCAACTTATGATAAGATATATTTAACTGTAAACAGGACATCTCCCATTTCTTAATATGAGATACATATTGGGGTTTTTTAAATTTTTATTTATTATAATTTTTTTTTAGTACTATCTCTCCAGGCCATCGTAATCACATCGGCGATCCTACTCGATAGTCTGAGTCCCTGGAACAGTCTGGTCAGAAGATACAAATCAATAGGTTAATACGCTCATGTAAAGGGGAACTTTCCTCCTGTCACAGTGTGAACCAACAAGTTGCTGTAATTGGGATGATCATGAATGCTGTGTCATCCGTCTCAAACCAATGGGACCATGCTGTGTGGACCAGTTTAGAACCTACCAAACGCCTAAGTGTAGTCGTACTCTATTTTGGTGAGACATTGATTAAATGAGGAAGAAATGGGGAAAGCGTAAGAACGTACGTCCCCAATGTAGCGAGAATGTTTCTTCCGCTACTGCCCCTAGATTTGGTTCCCATGCCGAATACAGGTACTGGTAATTTAACCCAGATGCAACAGATCTATGTCTGGTAATCCATACCGGCTAACAATTATTTAAAAAACTTTTGGATTCATCATTCGTTTTTTGTTTGTCATGGAATTTACATGACCTGGTGTCTGCAACTTTCGCATTATCTCTACCTGATAGGTAGATATCTGAGACCCAGATGTTCCTTGTAATGTACCAGTGCCAGATGAGGCTAGGCAGAATGTCACGGAATAATGACCTCATCCTACCCATGTGATTGATATGCAACAGCTGTGGTATTATCAATCTGAAGCTGCACATGCAAATCTGGCATTGTTGAGCAGAATTCTTTAGGCCATAGAATGCACCCAGCAATTCTACGCAGTTTACCCCATGCCTCTGCAGGGCTAATGCTTCTTTCACATTTTATCTGCCGCCACAGCCAGACTTGATATCAGTGGCTCCTCATCCTGACGCTCACATCAGTTTGTAAACTAAAGGTTATTGAGTCAGAATGTCTCCAGTATATCGCGAGACATTAGTTACAATTTTGGCCGTAGGCAAAATACTGTCAATGATGACCTAAAAAAGCCAATCATTCTAAATGGTACTAATCTCAGTTTAATTAGATGGGTGAGGACCTAACCTCTCAACAGGTGTGTGGTAGCTGAATATTTATCCCAGTTACAATACTGACAATTTTTATTTAAAACCTTTTATACTGGACCTTAAGGGTTAAGTATGTTCCTGCCCACAATTACTCGACACCCACCATCGTCCTTTTGGCTGGGGAATTGGTCACAATTATTAAGGCTGAAATGCATCATCCACCTGTAGAGTCAGTGGTATTGAACCCCAATACCCAACTATGTGTATTTTGTACGGGTGGATGTACTTCCGAGATACCTATTCAAGATCCCCGGATACAGTCCAATATTCACTTACCGCTTCTTAATCTGAAAGGGTATGATTTTTGAGGTGGCATCCTGGTCTCAGTTTTTATCTCATCGTCCAGGTCTTCCCCTGGGTACTAGAGGATCTGCGCAAGGCTGTGAACCGTGGGTTGAGCGTAGGTTGGATAGTTATTCGTAAATATTAAACTAACAAATGGGCATTACACAGCAGGGTCCATATCCTGCTGTGTTTAGATAGTTGTCTTGCTATTTGCCCAAACACCACAGTTCCTGCTTCAACCAGTTTCTTAGGACTTCTACAGACTTAATTCATGCGCCGTCATGATGCGCTCCTTTAGAGCGATGCACAGTTAACAGGTGTTTGATATGTGAAGTTTCTTCCATTATGAACTCCTGGAACTGGTGAGAGGACTCAGGGATAGCGTCCTCCTGCCCTGGCTCTCCCGGGTTATGCTCACGGGAGGTCACTCACACAGCCCTAACGAGGTGCTGCTGTGCTTGATCCCCATGTACTGGTTCTCCCGGCTGATGCTCACGGGAGGTCACCACTTCAGGGTCAGATTTATACTGCCGCCGATCACATGTCCATTGGGCAGTGGTCAGCACAGAATGTCCTGCAGGCACTGCAGGGAAATGACTCGATGGACCCGATGGCGTGGTTCCCTGAGCAGACTGCCCAGCTTGTCTGGCAAAATGCTTCATCGCCAGAACTCACCAACAAGCACCAAGACCTGGCTTGGCTGGTGGTGAGGGGAGCCCTCCAAGTCAGATCCTTCCTGCACCGTCGGAACCTCACTACCAGCGCACGCTGCCCTCGAGACGGCTGCTATGGAGAGGAGACGGTTGCCCACCTCTTTGCAGAGTGTGGATTTGCCCAAAAAGTCTGGAGAAAAATGCAAGGGTCCCTGGTACGCTTTATTCCAAACAGCTCCGTCACAGAGGACTCTGTGATTTACGGACTGTTCCCAGGGACACATTCAGAGACTGACATCAAGTTCTGCTGGAGGGTCATCAACTCGGTGAAAGACGCTCTTTGGTCTGCCCGAGCGTTGTTCACCACCCAGCAGAGCGAGATGTCCGTCGGCGAATGTTGCCGACTGGCCCACTGCAGACTGCAGGTGTACGTGCTGAGGGACGCACTGAAGCTCGGTGCAGCCAACGCCAAGGCTCGGTGGGGGAGGGCCACAGTCTAGGGTCCTTCCGCTAGTGGACATGGGGGGCACGGTATGGTGGAGACGCCCCTCAAAATCCCATGCCGGGGGGCCACATGAGTGGCATGGGTGGGGGATTGATTCGCGAAATTTGAGAAATGTGTATCGACTGTATGGAACTTTGTATAGCCTCCGAAAATGTCGGATGGATTTTTCGCACGGTTGATGTATTGTATATATTTATTACTCGAATAAAGTCTATTTTGAAATATAAAAAAAATACTGCCCTGGCTCTTCCGGCTCCTGCTTACGGGAGGTCATACACACAGCCCTGTCAACAGGTGCTGGTGGCGCGGCTCTCCCGTAGGCCTGCGCTGTGAAAAGTTCGGTGTCAGCAACCCATTGACCCGAACTGGTCTGCCCTTTGCCACAGGGAGACCTTGTGCAGCCCTCTCCTAGGCACTGCTGGTACGGCTCTCCCGTAGGCCGGCATTTTCACACATGAAGCAGCCCTATCCCAGGCACTGCTAGCGTGGCTTTCCCGTAGGCCAGTGCTGTGACAGATTCGGTGTCAGTAGCACACTGACCCGTGCTGGTCTCCCCCTCCAGCAGGGAGACCTTGAGCAACCCTGTCCCAGGCGTTGCCGGCGCCGCCTCTCATAGAGGCTGGTGCTTTTCACATGAAGCAGCCCTGTCCTAGGCGCTGCTGGCGCGGCTCTCCTGTAGGCCGGGATTTTTACACATGAAGCAGCCCTATCCCAGGCGCTGCTGGTGCGGCTCTCCCGTAGGCCAGCGCTGTGATAGATTTGGCATCAGCAGCACACTGACCCGTCCTGGTCTCCCCCTCCAGCAGGGAGACCTTGAGCAACCCTGTCCTAGGCGTTGTTGGCGCTGCCTCTCGTAGAGGCCAGCGCTTTTTCACATGAAGCAGCCCTGTCCTAGGCGCTGCTGGCGCGGCTCTCCCGTGGGCCTGCGCATTCACACAGGAAGCAGCCCTATCCCAGGCGCTGCTGGCACGGCCTGTACCATAGCCCCGCGCTATTATAGTGGAGTCTCACTAATTTGGTAGTGTGGACTTGTGAAGGGTGAAAATACCCTTATTATCGGAGAGGAACCCCTGCAGCCCGACTTACCCGAGTCCCAATAGGGCTGCACAAGTTCTCTCTCCCTCCAATTTTACTCCATTCCTGGGGACAACGTGTCTGTGAGTCGCTGACCGACTGTCAGCGACTCTAGCGTTATTTAAACTGCAACCCCGCAGGCTGGAAGCCACTGACTGCTTTGTCAGCGGCTGTTAACTGGAAACCCGATCTCTGCCGGCTATCCGCTTTAGCTGCCGGACCGGGGTTCCCCCACAGCCGGCTTAGGCATCGGACCTCCGATATATCCGGGAGGAAACCTCTGTAAAGAGAGGCTCCTGCTCAAACAAAGAATGCTGGTAAGTAAAAAACACTTACCTTCTAGGATGAAACTTACCGCCGGCAGGAGCGTTGCTTGCCAATGCGTCTGACATAATGGCGAGCATGCGCACTGGCGGGGCTTCTTCACGTAGTCACTCACGTGACTCCGAAGTAAAACAGAATATCTACAAGTTTAAAACTCCCCATTGTTTCAAATGATTTCTTAAATTTTCAAATACTTCAATTACCAATTTCTTAAAACATCGATTTATTTCTAAAGTGTGGTAATCTCTCACCTTGGAAATAAAACCATTATATTTCTGACACCTCACATGACCACTGTGGAATCCAGACTTCTTGCTCTTTCACATCAATTCCAGTGAAAGATAACAAACTTAAAATAGAGGCAAGAAAAAGAACAAAATCACTGTTTTAGTTTTTCTTCGCAAATAACTGAAAAACTAAGAATGAACAGTTAATTTCCATGGTGAAAAATATGAACACATATTCCGAGGAATGGAGAGATAGAAAAGATGGATGGGTGTAGCCCCCACACAATTCACACAACATCTTAATGCAGTCCTGCAGATTCAATTCACATCAAGTAACAGATTATTTTTATTTGTCTTATTCAATTTCGTTCAGGAATAGGATTAATATTTAAATATCTCCCCTTCATATTATTCACAATCAAGTAACAACCTTTTCATTTGTTCACTTATCCAATCTCTCGCTCTCTCTTTGCCCATGCAATTCACAGTTCAGAAAATGACTTACTCTCAAGACAAAGTACTCTAATTAAATTACAAATAAGATTTGCCCAAGAACTAAAACTTCAACATTTAGACAGTGACAAAATGCATTTGACAAAACTGTGCAATCACACACCCCTTACAGAATCATATAAACTTTAAAGACTTTAAAACAAGGAATGCATTTTTCTGGACATATACATTTTGAAGTTTTAGTTATTTTACGAAGCTAATTGATGATGTATTTACAGTGTCTTTTTAAAATGCACATGAGCAGCCTTGCTCAAATGTTGTAATGGGTGATATACAATCAAATGTTCATCTGCATATCAACCAAAACTCCAACTACCTTTACTGTATGACCTATTTTTTCCAGTTCCAAGTAATATACCCCACTTTGCAACTATTAAAACACATCTTTCCAGGAACATCTTTTCTTTCAGAGACTTGCTTCCAACCATGTGTGTCTCTGTGTATCTTGGAGGAGAGTGAGGGTGAGGTAGGTATTGGATTGTTCCATGGTTTCTGCGTTGCTTGATGAGCAAATCTTCATACTAGCTACATCCACCGCAGCCACTTTGCGTCCTCATTCCGGACTCTCTCCCCAGCTCAAGACATTATTCCAGAATGGATGGGTCCCTCTGCTGTCCCCAAATCCAAGACCTTATGGTGGGCTGATCTCAAGCTTTCATTGAGCATTTTCAGAAAGACAATTCATTCTCCTAACCCTTTCCTCGTTCCTGGATTGACTGCCTTCGATTAATCCTTATAAGCCTGATATATCAGGGAACTGAACTTTGTTGCCTTACAGTGGGAACCATTGTGGGGGGATGTTTTTATGTTTAATGTTAAATTCTTTAATGTTGTGTTTTTTTTTATTGGTGTGCTGCAAATGGCAACTCAAATTTCACTACACCAATTGGTGTATGTGACAATAAATGTCCTTTGTCTGTTCCACATAGTCCATGGTGGGCTCTTCGACCTTTGGACAACTGATGTCATTATTCTCGCTATTCTCATCTCCCCGCAGCCACTGCCTTACTTTCTGTTTAATGTTTGATACATAGTTTCTTTACTGGCATTCCCATTAATTATCCATGCATCATCCTGCACACTGCATTAACCAAAACGGGCACTTCTGGGAAGTGTCAATCATTTCTTCCAGTTCAATGAAAATTAACCCATGTTTCTAAGTGGGGTAGCTTCTCTCCTAGGGTGAAGGTCTACGGTGATGAGTGTAAAGGGTTGGCTTGGGAAAATAGTGTTCTGAGCTTGCTATTCCCTAACCTCTATAGGTGCCATCCAGAAAAGCATTGCTGGATACAACCGTTCCATCAAGTACTTCCATATTAATCCAAAAAGCAAAGAGAAGGAACGAGTTACTCTGAGTTACCCACTGAGTTACTCCAGCACTTTGTGTCTTTATTTTCAAAACCAGTGTACACAAGCTCTCTGCATTGTGCCACTGAGCTCATGTTGCCTGTTGTGTTCCACACTCAAACACATAGTGTTTTGCTGTGAAGATATCCCGATTGAATAAACACGCTCCTCTCTAACATTATGAACGGTACCTACCATGCTACCAAGCAGTGGTTATGCTACACTAACACCACTGTACAGCTGTTCATACTGCTTTGAGTGTCTAACAAGCAAGTATACATCCCACCCCCACCAATACACATCCTGAGCAGAAAGCGCCCATAGATCACAACCAGTGACTCAGTCTGCCAGCTGATCCCTTGCACATCCACAGGGGCACACGTTAGATTTACCCCCTCAGTTGTCGACTCACCTGTTATTTCTTCTTTCTTTAAAGAGCAGTATCCCTCCTGCTTTTGTGAATGGATTCATGACCCATGTATAGGTATGTTACAAAACTTATCTTGAGCAGCGCTGCAGTTCTGCCGCTCCCCGTGTGCGTGACTTTGGCACCTTTCAGAGGGGGGCGGGCTTAAAGTGCCGTTTTTCAACGGACAGGGCAAATCAATCCATGTCGGCCGATTTCGTTGCGGAATAAAAATCGCTCCGACATTTCATTAATGAAGGTATTTTTAAATTACGCTAGATTATTTATTATCTAGAGTAATTTAAAAATCATCTTCAAAAGCCGTGAGCGCTGATAACGGGAAGGATTTTGCTTAGGGGAGAAAAAAAGGTAAATAGTTTATTTTTATATTAAAAGTTGTTTTTTATGGAGGCTTTAATAATATTTTCATGTTGCGAAATGGGGTCCAAAAAAAATGTATGAACCGGCTGTATTTTTCATACCGACTTTACAGCAAACCACAACGTTCCAATTCACCGCTTTCCACTAAAACCCACTTGCTAGTTGATTTAAATGGCCATTAATTTACAGGCATTAAACCTTCCATTTGGCCCAGAAATTCATGAAAATGAGATTTAAAAATTATGTTACATTGTGGATTATTGTGTGAATGTTATTTGGACACTTAGGCAATTTAAAAAAAGTTTATCTTTTCTTAAGCAATGGATAGATGTTTAGATCTGCTCATTGATTTTTGTAATTAGCTACAATTAGATAACTAACTAATTATATGCTTTAATTTCAGGTCATCCAAGTAAGATTGTTCCATATTTGTTTTAGAATGCTTCAATCTATAATAACTGGAAATTTCATTGAGTTCTCTTAATTTTTAACAAAGTTATGGGCTTTTAACGATTCTAGATCACAGCTTTTGAGTTAAGTCAATTGAAAGGCAATGGGGAACAAGATGCTAATTTCCAAGTATGAAAATGGTCATACCTTTCTTAATACTGAAGATATGAAAGCGAATTAGGTGTCAAATTAAACTTCTTTTTATGCTTTATCTGATGGGATAAATTGCAGACTTGATTTTTAAAATCTCAAAATTTTGTAACATTGCTACCATGTCTTTATGCCCTGCAATTCTGTTCTGCTTTCCTCCATCTCACCATATAACATGATTCACAATATAACATGATTCTTAAATCTCATTGGCATTAATTTATAGGCCAAATGAAAGAATTTAGTGTTTAATTCCCGTAAATTAATGGCCATTTAAATCATCTTGCGAGTGACATTTTCTGGAAAGCGATCGATTGGAACGTTGCGGTTGCGGTGAATTTGAACCCCATATCGGCAGGAAAAATACTGCTGGGTCATATGGGGAATAAATCACCTTCTCACAACGTGAAATTTTGATTAAAGGCATCCTAAGAAGCACTTTTTAATGACAAAATAAACTGTGTACCTTGCCTTTTCCCTTACGCGAGGTCCGTCCCGTTGTCGGCGTTCACGGCGTTAGAAGATGATTTTAAATTTACAACAGCAATTAAATTGGCAAGCGCAGTTTAAAAATCTCTTCAGAGAACGGCAGTCGAAGCGATTTTTCTTCATCAACTAAATAGCCTGTTCAAGTTCGATTTGAATTGGCTTCCGAAATACCGCATTTTAAACCCGCCCCCCTCTCAAAGTTGCGCACACGGGCAGTGACAGAACTGCAGCGCCGCTAAAGGTAAGTATTGTAACATACCTACTTTGTGTTTTAAGCCATGCACAGGTGCAACAAGTAATGCAAGGTAAAATATAACCAAAGTGCAGAACATAATGCTGCAACTCCAGAAAGAGTAAACAAAAAGTGCAAGATCTGCAACAGGGTTGGTTAGCTGTGGTAGGACCGTTCAGTAGTCTGATAATAGCAGAGAAGAAGCTGTTCCTGAATCTGGTGGTACGTGCTTTCAAGCTTTTTTGTATATAAAATATTTACCCTCATGCATGAGAGGACAAATAACTGTGATGCAAATATTCCTTGATTTTGATAGTCGCATTCTTGAGACAACATGAAGTGTAGATTAAGTTTGCAAAACTGGTTTGTATGACGGACTAGGCTACATCCATAACTATCTGCAATATCTTGCAGTCTTGCATAGAACAGTTGCCAAACCGAGTTGTGATGCATTCCAGTTGGATGCTTTGTTGGGACACACAGGACACCCAAAATCGCCTTATTTTACCACCTTGCAGCCAACAGTATTTATTCATGCAGTAATCTTGGTGCTAGATTGAAGAATAGTTATTTGCATTGTGTAGGAGGGAACTGCAGATGCTGGTTTAAACTGAAGATAGATGCAAAATAGAGATGGTGGGAAAAACGGGAGCACACCGGAACGTTGAATCAGTTGTCATCTTATTGAATGACAATACTAATTCAAGGTACCAATTGGAGGGAGAGTTCCTTTCACAGCGTGTGGAGAGTCTGTGCCAGGGGTTAAAAATACGGGGAGGGCAGGATGTTGAGAAGGAGGGGGTCGGAGATCATATGAGACTCACTCATCATTGCCGCAGCGCTCCGGGCACGGACAGCAGAACTGGCCACCACCTCCGGGGAGAGAAGCAGCTCGGGTGACTGCGAGCAGCCGCCGGGACCCGACAGCAGAACCAGCTACCACTTCGCCTTCTGCCGCCCGCTCACCTCTGGCAGTCCTCCATCTGAACACCTCTCACCTGCCACTCACCGGCCTGAGTGAGGCCGGTGAATGGCAGGAGAGGGGTTTTCAGATGGAGAGCACTGCCAGAGGTATACGGGGACCAGCAGAATGGGCTGTGCGGTTCCGGCGGCCGCTCGCTGTCGCCCAAGCTACTTCACTCCCCGGCCACAATGCGGTGGCTCGGTGCCCGGAGCGTCACAAGTGGGTTACTAGCCCCAACCCCCCCCCCCTCCTTCACAATGCACCTGCCCTCCCCACAAATTTACCCCGAGCCAGACTCCCCAAACACTGTGAAAGGATCTCTCCCCCCACCCCATACATTTTTTTTAAAGCCTTCCAACATAAGCCTGATCAAGGATAGATAATGCCAAATTAAACCGGATGTAAAATAGTGTACATATTGGCAGCCATCAATTAAATAAAAACATAGTAGAGTATAAAAAAAGCTAAACTATACCGTCACAGCCTTGGCTTCACAAAGAAGCCTAGAATGATTCACAGCCTCATGTCTGCTGTGACAGCAAGATTGGGTACTTCACCCTGCCGTACATCACCTTTACTCAATTCAATTGCTCTGGTCATTATGATTGATACCCTGACGTGCATAATATCACCCTTCCTAATTCATCTATTCTTGCCCAACTATTTGAATGCCATTTACCTGCCATTCCACCTTCCAAACAGTATACACATGTTCATAAAAACTCTTCAGTACTTTAATTTCACATCTTGTCCCACTCACCAATGCCAAAGGTCATAGGGCTTTGGCAGCTCTTTCCATGCACCCACCACACTTTGTGTAAAAAAGATCTCCTTCAGGTTCCTATTAAATCTTTCCCCCTCACCTTAAACCCATGACCTCCCCTACTTGACCCCCTTCTTGATCCCCCACTCTGGGCAAAAGACTGTGCATTGACCCAATCTACACTTCTACAAAATCCCCCCACATCCTCCAGTGCCCCAAGGAATAAAGTCCTAGCCTGCTCATCCTATCCCTATAGCTCAGGCACTCGAGTCTTGGCAACATCCAATATAAATCTTCTCTATGTTCAAGAAGGAACTGCAGATGCTGGAAAATCGAAGGTAGTCAAAAATGCTGTAGAAACTCAGCAGGTGAGGCAACATCTTTGGAGCAAAGGAAATAGGCAACGTTTCGGGCCGAAACCCTTCTTCAGACTGATGCAGGGTGGGGGGTGGGCGGGAAGAAGAAAGGAAGAGGAGGAGCCAGAGGGCTGAGGGCGAACTGAGAAGGGGAGGAAACAGCAAGGGCTACCGGAAATTGGAGAAGTCAATGTTCAGGCCACTGGGGTGCAGACTGCCCAAGCGGAATACGAGATGCTGCTCCTCCAATTTCCGGTGGTGCTCACTGGCCATGGAGGAGGCCCAGGACAGAAAGGTTGGATTCGGAATGGGAGGGGGAGTTGAAGTGCTGAGCCACCAGGAGATCAGGTTGGTTAATGCGGACCGAGCGGAGGTGTTCGGCCAAACGATCGCCAAGCCTATGTGTAGCATCTCGTGCGGTTGCAAGGGAAAGTGCCCGCGGAGGGGGTGGTGCGGGTGGGAAGGGAAGAATTGACCAGGGAGCTACGGAGGGAGCGGTCTTTGAGGAAAGCAGACAGGGGGGGGAGATGGGAAGATGTGGCGAGTGCTGGGGTCACGTTGGAGGTGGCGAAAATGACGGAGGACTATTTGTTGCATGTGACGGCTAGTGGGGTGGAAGGTGAGGACTAGGGCTACTCTGCCCTTGTTCCGAGTGGGGGGGATGGGGAGAGAGAGAGCAGTGTTGCGGGGTATTGAAGAGACCCTGGTGAGAGCCTCATCTATGGTAGGCGAGGGGAGCCCCCGTTCCCTGAAGAATTAGGACATTTCCGATGCCCTGGTGATTTCCTCATCCTGGGAACAGATGCGGCGAAGACGTAGGAATTGGCAGTAGGGGATGGAGTCCTTACAGGAAGCAGGGTGGGAAGAAGTGTAGTCTAGATAGCCATGGGAGTCAGTGGGTGTATAGTGGATGTTGGTCAGAAGTCTATCACCTGTGATGGAGATAGTGAGGCCAAGAAATGGTAGGGAAGTGTCGGAAATGGTCCAGGTATATTTGAGTGCCGGATGGAAGTTAGTGGTGAAGCGTATGAAGTCAGTCAGTTGTGTGTGGGTGCAGGAGGTAGCACCAAAGCAATCGTCGATATAGCGGAGGTCGAGGATGGAGCCCTGGTACACCTCGAACAAGGATTGTTCGACGTATCCTACAAAGAGGCAGGCATAGCTGGGGCCCATGCGTGTGCCCATAGCTACGCCTTGTATTTGGAGGAAATGGGAGGAGGCAAATGAGAAGTTATTGAGGGTAAGGACCAACTCCGCTAGGCGGAGGAGAGTATCAGTGGATGGGTATTGGTTGGTTCTCCGGTGGGGGAAGAACCGGAGGACTTTGAGACCATCCTGGTGGGGTTGGAGGTGTAGAGTGACTGGACGTTCATGGTGAAGATGAGGGGATGGGGGGCCTTGAGAATGGAATGCCCGAAGATGACAGAGAGTGTCTGAGGTGTCTTGAACATAGGTCGGGAGGGATTTAACCAGGGGGGATAGGATGGAATCGAGGTATGTGGAAATAAGTTCAGTAGGGCACGAACAGGCAGAGACAATGGGTCTACCAGGACAGTCAGGTTTGTGGATTTTGGGGAGAAGGTAAACTCGGGCCATGCGGGGTTGGGGAACGATGAGGTTGGAGGCTTGGGAGGGCAGGGAGCCGGAGTTGATGAAGTCAGTGATGGTGCTAGAGATAATGGCCTGGTGCTCGTCAGTGGGGTCATGATCCAGGGGTTAATAGGAGGAGGTGTCCGAGAGTTGCCGCGTGGCTTCAGCTCTGTAGAGATCAGCGCGCCAGACTACCACGGCCCCTCCCTTGTCGGCGGGTTTGATAACCCAGTCTGGGTTGTTGCGGAGTGAGTCGATGGCAGTGCTTTCAGTGGGGGAGAGGTTAGAGTGAGACAGGGGAGTGGAGAAGTTGAGGTGGTTGATGTCCCGCCGGCAGTTTTGAATAAAAAGTTGAAGAGGTGGATTTTCCGGCGGATGAAGTAGAGCTGAGCTCCGTTGCAGGTCTGGGTGAGTGAGTTCCTACGTTTCGCCGAACACCTCCGCATTAACCAACCTGATCTCCCTGTGGCTCAGCACTTCAACTCCCCCTCCCATTCCGAATCCGACCTTTCTGTCATGGGCCTCCTCCATTGCCAGAGTGAGCACCACCAGAAATTGGAGGAGCAGCACCTCATTTTCCGCTCGGGCAGTCTGCACCCCAGCGGCCTGAACATTGACTTCTCAAATTTCCGGTAGCCCTGGCTGCCTCCTCCCCTTATCAGCTCTCCATCCGCCCTCTGGCTCCTCCTCTTTGTTTCTTCTTCCCACCCTGCATCAGTCTGAAGAAGGGTTTTGGCCCGAAACTTTGCCTATTTCCTTCGCTCCATAGATGCTGCCGCACCCGCTGAGTTTCTCCAGCATTTTTGTCTACCATAAATCTTCTCTAAACCCTTTCCAGCTTGACAACACCTTTCCGATACCATGATGTCCAAAATTGAACACAATACTCCAAATATCCCGTCACCAACATCATATATAACTGCAACAGGACCTCGCAACTTCTATAGTTCGTACTCTGATTGATGAAGGCCAATGTGCCGAAAGCCTTTTGACCACCCTTTCTACCTGTGATGCCACCTTCAAGAAACAGTACCTGCACTCCGAGATCCCTCTTCTGTACAACACTCCCCAGAGCCCAACCAGGTCCTGGCCTGGTTTTACTTTTGAAAATGCAACACCTCACATTACTTTATCTTCTGTAATTTTTGACAACCATTTTAATTATTTATAATACCACTCACTTTAGTGTCATCTGGAAATGTCCTAATCATGCCATGTACGTTCTCATCCGAAATATTGTCAATTTCTTGTCATCAAGTGCCTCGCTGCTTAAGCTTTGGACTTTGCTCACCAACGTCCTGACCTCTCTCCTCCAAAAACTAGGAATCATGTAGCTTCATGCACGTAAACAAGATCGCAGAGTTTAAATTATGAGAGGCAGGTATAATTGTCGGGATAATAACATAAACAGATTTATACAGCACCTTTCCTGACTTTGCAAGTCTCTAGATGCTACACAATAATTAATAACATACTGATCGTTAAAAGCCAAGTCTGACTGGATTTGCCTATTTGCTCGTACTTCACTTCATAAATTCATAAGCTATAGGAGCAGAATTCGGCCACTCAGCCCATCGTCTGCACCACCATTCAATCATGGCTGATCTATCTTTCCCTTTCAACCCCATTCTCCTGCCTTCTCTCCATAACCCCTGACACTGTACAAATCTCCTGCTCCATTTCTAAGTTGTCGCCAGTGTACTCACAGATGGAATACCTTCACCAGATATTTTTGATGTGATCAGTGCATCTTTTTGTTTCCAACATAAGCTGCATTTGATTTGGGCTTGAGGGGCGCACATCTGTGTGCGGGCAGGTTGGTGATGGGGAGAGGGGGGCAGGTTGGGCGTGTAGAGAGGTTGTGGAGGAGAGAGGGTGGGTAGAGGCTGATGAGGGGGGGGGGGGAGGTTGAGGCTGGGAGAGGGGGTAGGCCAGGGAGAGGCTTAAGGCGGAGCGTCCTCACCTAGCGGGTGGGGAAGGGCTGGTTGTCGGGTGGAGAGGCCCGGGGGCGGTGGCAGGCATGGGCGGGGACAGAGAGAGGCCGAAGGCGGAGCGGCGTCACCTGGCGGGCGGATGACGGCGGGACCAGAAGATTATAGAACTCCTGTGGTATCTTTGGGCGGGACGGGACGGGGAGAGGCTGCACCTGGCGGACGACGGCCTGGGGGCGGAGCCATACTGTGGGCGGGAAGAGTGACGGAGTGAGTGAGGGAGGGGCGGGAATAGGCGAGGCCGCCTCACCTGGCGACGTGCTGGGGGCGGGGATATGCGGGGGGCGGCGACAGGTGAGGTGAGCCGAGCTACGGGGCGCGCGCTCGCTCTCCCAACCCGCCCTCCCTCCCTCGCGAGCAGGAAGAGTCCGAGCCCCGGGAACGCGGGACGATGGGCCCAGGGTGGACGGGCCGTGGCCGACACCTGCCGCTCGCCGCTATGTTGGGCCTCACGCTGTGCGCGCTGCTCGGGGCAGGTAAGGGCTCGGCTTCCCCTCCCAACATGAACGATCGGATGCTGCGTGCAAATGGCTGATTTCCCTCGGACCCAACTCCAGGACAAGTTTGGGCTCGGCGTGTTTATATGGGTTGTTTTGTAAACTCTCTTTGCTTCAATCCCAGATACGATTTAACTTGTTTAGATTTTAATTTGATCTAGGCACGATGGGTAACGAATATTCTTGATGGGGTTGTAATTGCAGTTATTATTTTCCAATTCTGTTACTTTTATTCTAGAAATTGAGAGTGTAGTTGCTTACTTTCGTTAAACTTGAACTGGTGAATCTCACTGAGCTAATCCCAATGTTTCTTTTGAATGGTATTCCAAGAAAACCGTGTTGCTTTAATTAATTGTGCATTCAGCAGTGCATGTTTCACAGTGTACGTTAATTAATACCTACATTGCGCCTCCGGCACTCTGCACACTTGGGAGTGTACTACAGATGGAAAATGTTCACCAGATTTTCCAGACGTAATTGGTGCATTGAATTAGAGCTGAACCTGCCTTTCTGAAGATGGTTGGAAATACTCAGGTGGCCAGGCAGCATCTGTGCAGAAGAACAACAGTTAACTTCTCAAGTCCATGACATTTCATCAGAATCATAATCTGATGAAAAGTCACCCAGCTTAAACTTCACCATTTTCTTGCTTCACACATGCTGCCTGATCCCTTGAGAAGTTCTAACATTTTCTATTTTTATCTTGGATTTCCAACCTCTTTGTTTATAATGAATCAGAAGATAGATTAATCTATTTGGGGAGATCCTTAATTAGCTTCATTGGAACAATCTTCCTCCATTATTTCCACTAACACCTTATTCCACATGTTGCTCACTTGAATGGATCAATGACTTCCTATTATGTTTTTATTTAAACCCACTGGTATTGCTAAGCCTGCAATGTTAGTTTGTTTTTACAGTTTAATTAAAAACAATGTTCTTGAGTATTTTAATCCTGTAATATGTAACATACAATTATACAAAACTGATCAGTCTGAACTTTGATTCAGATTTCCAGCAGAGGTCATCCTTGGGAACCTTCTGTATTCTGCTACTAAGCTTTATAGTCTCCTGATGATCAGGGCTGGATGTAGTATTCAAAGAGTGGGTTGAATAGAGCGTCTGTCTAACATTGGTGCAGTAAAACATGAAATTAACATTTCAGATCAATAGGCTCACCTGAACTTAGATATCATTATGTTCTATTGGGTTGGTTGTGATCAACATGGTCTGTTGTTGATTTCCATACCGCATTAGTTGACTATTTAGTACAGAGTCCATCAAGACTTTTCCTGGGTGTCCATCAACACGACGTGGTGCAGTGAAGAAACAAAGAACTGCAAATACTGGTTAATAAACAAAAGGAAATAAAGTGTTGGAGTAACTTAGCCGGTCAGGCAGTATCTGTGGAGAACATAGGTAATGATGTTTCAGGAACTTTGTGTCCTTTTAGACAATAAGTGCAGGAGTAGGCCATTCGGCCCTTTGAGTCAGCACCGCCATTCACTGTGATCATGGCTGGTCATTCACAATCAGTACCCTGTTCCTGCCTTCTCCCCATATCCCTTGACTCCACTATCTTTAAGAGCTCTATCCAGCGCTCTTGAAAGCATCAAGAGAACTGAGGCAGAGAATTCCACAGGTTCACAACCTTCTTTGTGAAAAAGTTTTTCCTCATCTCCATTCTAAATGGCCTACCCCTTATTCTTAAACTGTGGCCCCTGGTTCTGGACTCCCCCAACATTGCGAACATGTTTCCTGCCTCTAGCGTGTCCGAACCCTTAATAATCTTATATGTTTCAATAAGATCCCCTCTCTTCCTTCTAAATTCCAGAGTATACAAGCCCAGCCGCTCCATTCTATCAACATATGACAGTCCTGCCATCTCGGGAATTAACCCTGTGAACCAACGCTGCATTCCCTCAATAGCAAGAATGGTCTTCCTCAAATTTGGAGACAAACTGCACACAATACTCCAGGTGTGGTCTCACTAGGGCCCTGTACAACTGCAGAAGGACCTATTTGCTCCAATACTCAACTCCTCTTGTTATGAAGGCCAACATGCCATTCGCTTTCTTCACTGCCTGCTGTACCTGCATGCTTGCTTTCAGTGACTACCCTAGATCCTGTGGCCACTAGTACATCAGGAAGATAATTTGTGCCTGCCTTAGTGAAGACGGATCCAAAGTACATGTTCAACTTTTCTGCCATTTCCTTGTTCCCCATAATAAACTCACTTGTTTTAGTCTTCAAGGGTCCAACTGTGGTCTTAACTAATTTTTTTCTCTTCACATACCTAAATAAGCTTTTACTAATCTCCTTTATATTCTTAGCTAGCTTACCTTCGTACCTCATCTTTTTTCCCTGTATTGCCTTTTTAGTTATTTTCTGTTACTCTTTAAAAGTTTCCCAATCCCCTGGCTTCCCACTCATCTTTGCTATGTTATACTTCTCTTTTATTTTTATACTGTCCCTGGCTTTCCTTGTCAGGCATCGGTTGCCCCTTGGAATCTTTCTTCCTGTTTGGAATTAACTGATCCTGCACCTTCTGTATTATTCCCACAAATACCTGCCATTGTTGTTCCACTATCATCCCTGCTAGGATATCCTTCCGGTCAACTTTGACTAGCTCCTCCCTCATGGTTAACATAGTCCCCTTTGTTCAACTGCAATACTGACACCTCTGATTTTCCCTTCTCCCTCACAAATTGTAGATTAAAAATTATCATATTATGGTCACTACCTCCTAATGGCTCCTTTGCCTTGAGTTCCCTTATCAAATCTGGTTCATTACACAACACTAATTCCAGAATTGCCTTCTCCCTGGTAGGCTCGAATACAAGCTGCTCTAAGAATCCATCACGGAGGCACTCCACAAACTCCCTTTCTTGGGGTCCAGTGTCAACCTGATTTTTCCAGTCCATCTGTATGTTGAAATCTCCCATAACAACCGTAGTATTACCTTCGTGACATGCCAATTTTAACTCTCGATTCAACTTGATGCCTATAACCAGGCTACTGTTTGGGGGCATGTATATAAACTCCCATTAGGGTCTTTTTACCCTAACAATTCCTCAGTTCTGTCCATAATGACTCTACATCTCCTGATTCTATGTCAATCCTTGCTAGGGACTGAATTTCATTCCTCACCAACAGAGCTCCCCAACCCCCTCTGCCCACCTGTCTGGTTTGTCGATAGGACGTATAGCCTTGAATATTCAGTTACCAGCCCTGGTCCTCTTGCAGCCATGTCTCTAATTCCCACAACATGGACGTCCAGTCACTTTACACCTCCATCCCCCACCAGGATGGACTCAAAGCCCTTCGGTTCTCCCTCGACCGGAGAACCAACCAATACCCGTCCACTGATACTCTCTTCCGCCTAGCGGAGTTGGTCCTTACCCTCAATAACTTCCTGTTTGCCTACTCCCATTTCCTCCAAATACAAGGCGTAGCTATGGGCACACGCATGGGCCCTAGCTATGTCTGCTTCTTTGTAGGGTACGTCGAACAATCCTTGTTCGAGGCGTACCAGGGCCCCATCCCCGACCTCTACCTCCACTACGTCGACGATTACTTTGGTGCTACCTTCTGCACCCACACACAACTGACTGACTTCATCCGCTTCACCACTAACTTCCATCCGGCACTCAAATACACCTGGACCATTTCTGATGCTTCCCTACCATTTCTTGAGCTCACTATCTCCATCGCAGGTGATAGACTTCTGACCGACACCCTCTGACTCCCATGGCTATCTAGACTACTCTTCTTCCCACCCTGTTTCCTGTAAGGACTCCATCCCCTGCCAATTCCTCCGTCTATGCCGCATTTGCTCCCAGGATGGGGTGTTCCACACCAGGGCATCGGAAATGTCCTCATTCTTCAGGAAACGGGGGTTTCCCTCCCCCACTATAGATGAGGCTCTCACCAGGGTCTCTTCAATACCCCGTAACACTGCTCTCTCTCCCCATCCCCCCCCCCCCACTTGTAACAAGAGCAGAGTCCCCCTAATCCTCACCTTTCACCCCACTAGCCGTCACATACAACAAATAGTCCTCCGTTATTTTCGCCAACTCCAACGTGACCCCACGACTCGCCACATTTTCCCGTCTCCCCCCCCCGTCTGCTTTCCGCAAAGACCGCTCCCTCCGTAACTCCCTGGTCAATTCATCGTGTCCCTCCTGCACCACCAACTCCCCAGGCACTTTCCCTTGCAGCAGCAAGTGATGCTACACTTGTCGCTTTACCTCCCCCCTCGACTCCATGCAAGGACCCAGCAGTAGTTCCAGGTACGACAGGGGTTCACTTGCATCTCCTCCAACCTCATCTATTGCATCCGCTGCTCTAGATGTCAGCTGATCTACATCAGTGAGACCAAGCGTAGGCTTGGCGATCGTTTCGCAGAACACCTCCGTTCGGTCCGCATTAACCAACCTGATCTCCTGGTGGCTCAGCACTTCAACTCCCCCTCCCATTCCGAATCCGACCTTTCTGTCCTGGGCCTCCTCCATGGCCAGAGTGAGCACCACCGGAAATTGGAGGAGCAGCACCTCATATTCCGCTTGGGCAGTTTGTACCCTAGCGGCATGAACATTGACTTCTCCAATTTCCAGCAGCCCTTGCTGTCTCCTCCCCTTCTCACCTCTCCCTCAGCCCTCTGGTTCCTCCTCTTCCTTTCTCCTTTCTTCTCCCCGCCCCCACCCACCCTTCGTCAGTCTGAAGAAGGGTTTCAGCCTGAAACGTTGCCTATTTCCTTCGCTCCATAGATGCTGCTGCACCCGCTGAGTTTCTCCAGCACTTTTGTCTACCATCAAGCTCATCTACTTTATTTCTTATACTTCACACATTCATATACAACACTAACTTTGGTATTCACCTCCCCTCTCACACTGGTCTCTATTGGCCCTGATCTTACTCTCTTATCCCTTCTCAAACTTTCCTTCCCATTAATTCTTGTAAATTTTCCTGTACTCACTTTAACTTTAACACCATCTTTATACTCCCAATTTGTCAACCCCTCCTCCCCACTATTTAGTTTAAACCCACACGTGTAGCACTAGCAAACCTGCCTGCCAGAGCGTTGGACCCCCTACAGTTAAGGTGTAACACGTCCCTTTTGTACAGGTCACCTCTGCCCCAGAAGAGATCCCAGTGGTCTATAAATTCAAATCCTTGTTCCATGCACCAGCCACACATTCAGATCCCCTCTTCCTGTTCCTACCTTCACTACCACAAGGTACTGGAAGCAATCCAGAGATAACCACCCTAGAAGCCCTGCTTTTCAGTCTTCCTAACTCTCTAAACTCGCATTGCAGAACCTGCTTCCTCTTCTTTCAAATGTCGTTTGGGGACGTTGGAAAGGATGTTCTGAAATCAGTTTGTGACATCTTGAAGTCTGGCACCAGGGAAGCAACATACCATCCTCACGTCTCGCCTGCCGCCACAGATCTCCAGTCTGCACCTCGGGCAGCAGAGTCACCGACCATTATAGTTCTGCCCGACGTCGGTCTCGCCAGTCGAGTCTCATCGTTAGGATTGGAGCCACCGACCTGTCCGTCGCTTGGACTGGAAGCGTCGTCGGCCGCGACAGCTCCCAAAAGGGTGTATCTGTTTTCATTTGGCACAGCCACTGGGTTCTCCTGCCATCCATGTTTACTCCCCTTTCTCCCAGTCACCCACCTTCATTGTTCCTGTGTCCTTGGTGTGACAACCTCACTGTAGGTCTTGTCCATGAAACTCTCGTGTTCTCGGATGACCCTGAAGTCATCCAGCTGCTTCTCCAGTTCCCCAACACATTCATTCAGGAGCTGCACCTGGACACAATTTCTGCGGGTGTCTCTAGAAGCTCTAGCGGTGTCCCTGACTTCCCACATCCTGCAGGAAACACACTGCACCCACATGCCTGCCATTTCTTCAGTGGGCAAAAAGCACAAATTTCAAACCTCCTCGCCGAAGACTCTTGAGCCAATGACTTGGACTTTTCCCATAAGGCACTTCCCTCAATGTGTTCCTGTCTATAAGAGGATGAGGAATAGGTTTGTACTTTTGACAGTCTTAGAAAATGAATGTGGACAAGGATCTGAACTCTTAGCAATGGGATATAAATCTAGTTAGTAACTTCTGTTTAAAAACAAAGTTTATCATCCTTATTATTTTCCTCTTTTTCCTTTGGTGATCCTTCACTACTTTTAGATATTCATATTTAAATTTTTATGATGCATCACTGAGATGATGAGATTATCCAATTGATACTTCTGATGGCATTGTCTTTCCTTTTTTCCCCTGAGTATTTGCATGTGTTTGCATCTTGTAGATCTCAAGGGACTGCTGAATGTTCTCATTTCTATTTGATATCCATCATTTGCGCCATGTTTTAAATGGGCATACATCACAGTCTGAAAAGAGGTCTCGACCCCAAACTGCACCCATTCGTTCTCCAGAGATGCTGCCTGTACCGCTGAGTTACTTCAGCATTTTGTGTCTGTCTTTGGTTTGAACCAGCATCTGCAGTTCCTTCCTACACATACTTGGATTGGCGTTTAGTTTAGAGACAGCATTGAAACTGACCTTTAAGTCTATCGAATCCATGCCGATCATCGATTACTCATTTCAACTCGTTTTTTGTTATCTCGTTTTAGCACCGCTCCCTACACTCTTGGGGCAATTTACAAAGACTGATTAATCTACAAACTTGAATGTCTTTGGTATTTCGGAGGAAACCGAAGCACCTAGCGGAAGCCCGTGGTTACACCACAAACATGTAAACTCCACACAGACAGAACCCGAGGTCAGGATCGAACCTGGGCCTCTGGTGCTCTGAGGCAGCTGTTCCACATGCGTCACAGTGCCACAGTGGGTGGTTTGGGGAGGGGTAATATTGATGAGTATTATTTTAAATATGTACAGAGGTTATGCAAGAGGTGAAATTTGTCATCCATATTTTCAATAGAAATTTTCTATCAAAATATTTAGCAACATAAAAAATTGGAAGAAGTCAGTGATGTTATCCACAGCAAATGTAAAAAGATTTCTATAATCTGTGGGATTAAATACAATCACATTTAATCATGTAAAATTATTTATGACCTACATTGATGACATTGGAGATTTTTTGGCGAGACATGCTTCATAACCCAAAATTATCCAGCCCACAGGTGTATTTTTCTCTTCTGATGACCTCCGACATCAAGAATCTCAGAACAAGCGCACAATGTGTACGGCAAAACCAAAAATCGTAGAGCGGAGCTGCTCTCTATGATCTCTGGGCAAAACCACGACCAGCCGTGGCGGAAACTGACTGCCGCCCAAAACCCTCCCGCCCCTTCGCTCAACGGCCAATCACAGCGCGGTTCACAGTCGAGATGTGGGGCAGTGTGAGATATGGGGCAAGCGCTGTGATTGGCCGCCGAGCGGAAGGGAGGGAGGGTGGGCATGTGGACCGAGAGAGAGAGAGAGAGAGAGAGACCCGAGAGGGGGAGAGAGAGAGATGGCCCCGAGAGGGGGAGAGAGAGAGACGGCCCCGAGAGGGGGAGAGAGAGAGACGGCCCCGAGAGGGGGAGAGAGAGAGACGGCCCCGAGAGGGGGAGAGAGAGAGACGGCCCCGAGAGGGGGAGAGAGAGAGAGTCGGCCCAGAGAGGAAGGGGGGGGGGGGGTTGGGGGATATATCTCTCCCCCCCCCCCCCCCCACGTCATATGACTAAACTGACTCGGGGATCTAAGATATTCTTTTTTTTTTTTAAGTCAGTTTTTCTTGACTGGTTTCTCAATTCACACCCAAAAGGACCACTGGCCTTCAAAATGCACAGTATATGTAAATGTATTGTAGTCAAAATATATAATTGTTACAGTTGGTGTAAATATCTATGGAACCAATTTGGATTATTATTTTGTTAAATCAACTGAAAGTTCCAATCACACGGGGTTATATTTTATATTCAGTAAAGTCCAAATGCGGCAAAGGAAAATTAAAAATGTCCCCCACACTCCGGTTTTCCCCCGGCCAGTGATGTGATGGACACGGGTGTCTGGACCAAACGCTGACAAGTCCCGTCCCTCCGACGACGTCATGTCCGTTATTTGGGTTTTCGGCGATGCATCGTTCAGTTAGTTCGCTTTTCTGCGATCTGCCCTTTCGGATAGTTGGCTTATCGGCGATCCGCCCTTTCGGTTAGTTGGCTTTTCGCCGTCGTTTACGTTCAGTTATTTGGCTTCCACTTCTTCGCTTCGGCATCTTGCCCTTCGACGCCACGTCCGGGTACCATTTTAACAAACTAAATTTTTCATTCCAGGAAAGAAATGGCCAATGTAAAATGATCATGTAGTTTCTCAATATTAGTTTAACATTTCTAACCAACTGCTGTCAAAGTTGTGAAGCAAAGCATTTGCTGCCCCAAAGTTGTGAAGCTAAGCATTTAAAAATAATGTTAAATGGAGATTGCTAAGTTTACTTCAGAAATCTGTTTAATTTTATTTTCAGTTTAACTGTTTTTCTTCAACATCCAAATTACACAGAATTGAATGCTGCTTCTTGAGTGTGAGTTTTAATTGATTCATTTCTCCGACTTTTACTCTTGGGAGTTGCAGACATTGTTGTTTTGAACTTTAGCAAACTTCCTGATATTGCATTGCAGAATTAAAGGCAGTGTGGGAAGGCCAAATTTGCCTCCTGAGTGTGTTGGGAATTACGCATAAGATACTATCTGTTAAAGAAATACAATTCCCATCAACCTACATTCCCGATTCATTTTGGAATAATATTGAATGATGCATTTTTTTCCCTACTTTGACCAAAAGGTCTTTGTTTCCATTTGCAGTTGATGCTGAGGAATTTACCATCACAATTACTCCTGGAGAAACATTGCCAAATGGGACAATCTATGTAATCAGACATTCAAACGTTTCATTTAACTGCTCAAGGAGCTCACAGCAAAAGTCAAATATATCTTGGAACTACATTGGTCCAGATTCGAGGCAGGAAACGTTTGTCAATGTTGAGGGGACCTATTCAGAATTTACACTTTTCAATGTGGGCAGTGATAACCAGGGGAACTATACGTGCTCAACAAATGAGAGTGTCACCAAGGAGGTTCTTGTCTACCGTAAGTTACTCTGCTAAATTCACATTTTCATTGGTTGAAGATATTTTCTCGAAATGTATTGTAAATTACCATTAAATTAATATATTTACATTTTAAATAGCTAATGGGCCTCGTATTATTTTCCAATGCACTGGTGAAAATATGTTATTTATTCTGAGTTGCCATAATTCAGTTAAACCTAAGGCAGATTCTCAAATATCATAAATATACATTTATGATGCTTAAAGAACATTGCATCATTTTGAAGAGCAGAGAGATTATCCCTTGTGTCCTGGTCAATGTCCAATCAAACAAAATCAGAATGTGGACATCAGCACATGGTTTTCTGGGAGTGTCTTGTGGACAAATTGATCACTGTTTTTCCAACATTTGGATCCACCTGACATTTTAGAGGCTGCCATGTAATTCCAGTTCTTTGATTTAACAGTATTATGTTTTTTTTTAAATGGTTTAGATTTTTGATTTTTTTCCATCATTCTGGACTTCGTTAATGCATAAAAAGATACCAGGAAATGTTACTTTGGTTGGAAGTCTGTTTTCACACTGGTGTTTTATTATAGTTTGAATCATGATTAGAGCAATCGGTAGGATCAGAGTAAAGACAGCAGTGAATCTCAACAAAGATGTGGAGATGGATTAAGTTATTGGATGGTTATATCTGCATGATTCTCAAGCTATTTAACTGCACTGATGACTAACAGGTAGACCAATCCTTAAAAAAAGGACAGGGAGGAGATCTGGTTCAAATGTAAAGTGGATTCTCTGACCTGACCTTTGATATGACTATTACAAATAATGCCAAGGATAAATCATGCTACAGGCTTGCTTAAACTTGGTTGTATTTCTTTGAACTCAGAAGATTGATGTAATCAAGGTGTTTAAAATGATTAAAGACTTCAAAGGGATCCATATAATAAAACAAAATCCGTTTGTAATGAGGGAATTCAAACAAATCGACATTCCTAATAATAGTACTTTATCATTTAGGAGTAAAGTTGGGAAGTACGTGCTAAAAAATAAAGTTATTTAGAACCATCTTCTAAAATATATAGATTCTTGGTGGGTTACACTCTAATAATTCTGATCGGCAGATAAATTCCGTCCCTTGTGGTCGAGCATGCTTGCCTTCGTGGGTTGGGACATACGAGTATAAAAGTTGGGAAGCTATGTTCCAGGTAAATTAAAACTTTAGTAATTTCATTATGAGAAAGAGAAACACAAATTCAGGGTGAGAGTGGAAAGGTTCATAAAGGATTTGTAAGGCAATTTTTTTTTTTTTACAGAGTGGTAGGTGCCTGAAACATGCTGTCAAGGCACTTGCAGTAGCAACATTTAGGAGGCACTTCGACAGATATTTGAACAAAGGGAATAGAGGGATATGGAACAATGCAGGCAGATCGGTTAGTTTTGGCACAATGTTACCCACCTATGTTCTAAACTTCTTTCCATGCTTTTCAGTTCATGACACCTCGTACAACCAATGTCTTTGCGAGGTTTAGGTCATCTGTCCTAATGACTCCTTAAGTGACTTGGTAACTTCCTCTATTTCAGAAAGCTCTGTTAAAGCACATTAGGAAGTTTACAGAGTTAATAATCTTGAGCCAATATAAGTTTTTATTTTCCCAGTGAAATAAGTTACCTTGCTTTTTCAGTGGGTGTTAAGGATCCATAAAGAAAAGGGAATGTTTTCTGTTCATGAAAACCATAATATCCTTGCTAGCCTGATTTTAGCATGTTGACATTGAATTCTAATGTTTCCCATGTACAATATTACATTTCAGCATTAGGAAATTAAAGACCAATTAAAACATTCCAAATTTAGGTCTAGGTTTGTTTTTATTGTAAAGACTCTGCAATCAAGAAAACAGAATGAACTGCAGGTGTAATTCATTAATTTTCTTTAAGAGAAAAGTCATGGATTTATCAACCCAAATTGGATTTATAGTTCCACAAAAAAGACAATGTAAAATAAAAATGTGAATGTTTGTAGGAACAACAAAGTTATCATTCTAGAATGTGAGCAAGCATCAGGATTTGAAATTCAACTATTGTAAAAGAATCCAGTGGGAATATTAGGAAATGGCTATTCACTATACCTGTTAAAATAATTGTTCAGAACAGATGGCAGAAGAGTTCCTGGGGAAAGTGTGATACTTGTTGTATCTTACTTGTTGTACCTTAATATTTACTTCTTGGAAACATAAACCATGTTCCATTCAACAGGCTACAGCAACACAACCAAATGACGATCTGTTTTTGACATTTTAATTTTGCAGATCCACCAGAAGGACCTCCCTTGTGCCATGCAGAATCTTCTGATAATGACGTGCATCTGTTTTGTTCTTGGACCGAAGGATATCCACATCCAACATTTGTTTGGTCAAATGTGACTTGGAAATTTGGATCTGGTGATCAAACCCATCGTCTGCCAGGATTAAATGATACCATGGTCCTCCAAGTTAAAGGGTCAGAAACACACGATGGTCAAATATTTAAATGTGTGGGTTCACATGTTGCATATGAACAAAGGATGGAACCATCGTGCTCATTGTTATTGAGTAAGTAAGATATTCAACAATTCCAATAGAAACAGGAATTCTAATGTGCCATGATAGGATTTTTCAAAGACTTTTGGCACTTTGGCTTTCATCAATCAGAGTATAGAAGTTTGGAGGTCATGTTGCAGTTGTATAAGACATTGATGAGATCGCATTTAGAATATTGTGTTCAGTTCTGGGCACCATGTTATCGGAAAGATTTTGTCAAGCTTGAAAGGGTTCAGAAAAGATTTACGAGGATGTTGCCAGGACTAGAGGGTGTGAGCTACAGGGAGAGGGTAATAGACAATAGGCAATAAGTGCAGGATTAGGCCAGCACCACCATTCAATGTGATCATGGCTGATCATCCCCAATCAGTACCCCGTTCCTGCCTTCTCCCCATATCCCCTGACTGCTATCTTTAAGAGCCCTGGCTCTCTCGCGAAAGTTTTCAGAAAACCGGCCTCCACCGCACTTTGAGGCAGAGAATTCCACAGACTCCCAACTCTGTGTGAAAAAGTGTTTCCTCATCTCCGTTCTAAATGGTTTACCCCTTATTCTTAAACTGTGGCCCCTGATTCTGGACTCCCCCCAACATCGGGAACATGTTTCCTGCCTCTAGCGTGTCCAAACCCTTAATAATTTTATATGTTTCAATAAGATCCCCTCTCAATCTTCTTTCTTCTAGAATACTAGAATACATCCTCATGCCAAAAGTAATACCAATGATACTTCTTCTTGAAACGTACAACTCGATAAATACTGAATGCAATCTTATGTTTCAATGAGATATCCTCTCATCCTTCTAAACTCCAGAGTGTACAAGCCCAGCTGCTCCATTCTCTCAGCATATGACAGTCCAGCCATCCTGGGAATTAACCTTGTAAACCTACGCTGCACTCCCTCAATAGCAAGAATTGCTAAGTAGGCTGGGTCTCTATTTCATGGGGCGTAGGAGGATGAGGGGAGATCTTATAGAGGTATATAAAATCATGAGAGGAATAGATCGGGTTTTTTACCCAGAGTAGGGGAATCGAGGACCACAGGACATGGGTTCAAGGTGAAAGGGAAAAGATTTAATAGGAATCCGAGGGGTAACTTTATCACACGGAGGGTGGTGGGTGTATGGAACAAGTTGCCAAAGGAGGTAGTTGAGGCTTGAACTATCCCAAAGTTTAAGAAACAGTTACATGGATAGGACAGGTTTGGAGGGTTATGTACCAAGTGCAGGAAGTGGGACTGGGGCAGCTGGGACATTGTTGGCTGGTGTGGGTGAGTTGGGCCGAAGGCCCTGTTTCCACACTGTATCACTATGACTAAAATAGTTTCAAAACTCACTTTTATTCAATCTGTATGATATTGGTGATAGACGGAGCAGATGACGAACCATTAATTCTAGCAAATGTCCGAGCTGATTTTTTTTTTTTAAGGCTTATTTATAATCCGTAATTGAGCCTGCTGCAGTATCTGCACCTCTTAAACATGTGTCTGACACTTGATACCATTTACTCTCTGTACAAATCTTAAGATATTTACGTGTATTGACCAATGTTCCCTCTAATTTTTAGTAGTTCGTGTGTGCAGAAATCCTGTATTGTGCAATTTTTTATGCTGTTACAAGTGTGTGTGTGTGTGCGCAAATATTTGACCTCGTGAGCTTTTGGTGTAGCAGTTTTTACTATTTCTTTAAGCCTTTCAACTTTAAACCAGCTGCAGTTCTTTTGCACTTCACACCCTTTACATTCTTTGAATTTGACATGGTGAATCAACATTTATTTCAATAATAAGCCCGCTACAAAATTTGAAATGGATCTTCGTAACTGTATAATAAAGTCAATATGATTATGAGATTTTTACAAATAAGTATAAATTATATACTGTATAATTATTGATCACTACATTTTAGGTAACACTGTAGTGTATATGACAAGGGCCTCCAAACTTTCCCTCCTTCCCTTTCCCCCCCCCCTTCCCTTTCCCCCATCACCTCCCTCTCCCTCCTCTCCAAGGTCTAGTCCCGTCCATTTACCGCTGGGTTCCTGCCAGCAGAATCTTTGAGGAGGGCAGCCCTGGCCCCCCCCTAGGTGAAGTGCGGGGATGGATGCGGCACCCGCGGACCGTATTTCCCCGTTGCCGAATCGGGCCGCGGATTTTGAAATTCGTGAAAAAAGTCTCCGCTATAAAATCTCTCCGCTATCATTTAGAGTGGAGGAATTTTATAGCAGAAATTTTTTTTCCGAACTTGCAGAAATACTTTTGTGCGCACATAGATTTTCTTTGTGCACTGGTTTCAAAACTTGTGCACACAGCTTAGAGGGAACATTGGTATTGACTATATACTGTACAAATCTTATGGTTGTTGCGTGTATTGAGTAAATACATTCACCATGTGTCATTTCTATTTCTATCAAAGTCAAATCAAAGTCAAATCAAAGTCAAAGTCAAAAGAGTTTATTGTCATGTGTCCCTGACAGGACAATGGAATTCTTTCTTTGCATAGCCCAACAGAACATAGTATGCATTGACTACAATTATATACGTAAATACACACATGAATTAATAAATTAATAAAGTGCAAACAACAGATGGAGGGATATTAATGTTCAGAGTATTGTCCGAGCCAAGTTTAATAGCCTGATGGATCTGGGGAAGTAGCTATTCCTAAACTAGGTTGTTGCAGTCTTCAGGCTCCTGTACCTTCTACCCGAAGGAGGCAGGGAGATGAGTGTGTGGCCAGGGTGGTGTGGGTCCTTGATGATGCTGCCAGCCTTTTTGAGGATATATATTCTCAAGAATATACCCGTTTTATTCGGTAGGTCTGGTCAGGTAAATGACTAATAAATTAAATATTGTTCGGGGTTTTTCAACCAAATGTATTATTGTAATTTTATAGACACTATTCGTCAAAAAAAAAGTTTAAATGCGAGTCACCAGTTGTAAAAACAGAAAACAGTACAGCACAGAAACGGGCTCATCGGCCCCCGATGTCCATGCCCAATACAATGCCAACTAATTTCTGTCTGCACGTGATCCATATCCCTCCATTCCTTGCATATCAATGTTCCTATCCAAATGCTGCTTAATTGCCACTGTTGTATCTGTAATATCTCTATACCTATAAAAGTCTCATCTTGTGTGTGTGTGTCCGTGTTTGTTTTGTATCTTCCTCAAAACGCTACACGCAAGCACGTAAATACTCCAACTCACATTAAATATTCTAACTCACATTTTTCCTGTCCACGCCGTACTCGGGTTCACTTAAGATTTCATCCTATATTTCACAAGTTATGGACGATTCAAGTTTTAAAAAAAAGGGGGGGATAAAACAGTTCTCCCACACAGCCAGTGCCACAATGACATCACGATGGGTAACAGCAGCACGAGGTTGCTGCCCCTGCCCCTGAAGGGGCTGCTGCTCAAGTTCTGGTTGCATTTTAGTCCCACCATCCTGGTGTTTGGACACAAGGCTGGGAATGGGGAGGGCCCATTGCACCGGGGGGGGGGGATATCATCCTGGACCTGGGCGAGATGCCCATTCGCAGGCTGTGGCCGGCCGGTGGTCACACCAGAGTCGGCTGCCTGCCCCTTTAATGGGACTACGTTCGTGCTCGCGTGTACCTTTAGAGGGAACACTCGGTGTCCACGGGTACGCTGGAGGCCTTCAGTCAATGTTGGTCACCGCGGGGGGAGGAGAATGCTGTCCGCTGCCATTGTGAGAGAGAGAGAGTACCCACAACCCCTCCCACACGTCGAATCCACGCTGCCCGCCTGCCCCCATTCCCAACCCCTCTGCCCCCATTCCCAACCCCTCTGCCCCCTTTCCCAACCCCGCACCCCCTTCGTCCTACACCTCATTCTCTTCCTAAAATAATGTTAGACATATTTTGGCCTTTGACTATTTTAGTGCAAGGAAGTTTACCACGTATTGAATGACATACTTTGATCTTGGTATATTTCAGAGGCTCCACTTCCAGAGACACAACCTCTTGTAACCGGGTTTGAGGGAAAGAATATCACATTGACCTGTCGCGCTAAGGAAGGAAATCCTCCTCCCAAATTAACCTGGATACGAAACAACACGACTGAAATTTTTACCAACAAAAAATATATTGTCTTACAAGAGGGTATTACTTCACTCTTAACAATACAGAGGACCTTTAAAGCACAAGATGAAGGGAGATATATTTGCAAATGTGAGAATCCACTGGGGATTAAAGAAATGGAAATATGGGTGTCATTTAACAGTGAGTTAAAATTAAATTTAATAAATTCATTGTGAAATCATTTTGTAATCACTGCTGTCTTCTAAATAACAATTTATATGTGTTCTTTCTCTGGGCAAACAGATAAAAACATTTCAGGATTGGTTGGAGTAATTGCTGTCCTTGCACTTCTATGTATTGCAGCAATTTTGGGAATTTTCCTCTATAGGCACAGGAACCTGTTTATCACCAGTAAGTATTCAATGGATTTTTAAATTCAGTAGCACTTCTTCAGCATTGTGCATGAATAAACATTTAAGTGGACTTTAAGTACTGTATGGCTTGATAAGTATTTTGTAGAAAGTCTAAATGAGCTGCACTCTCCATAGCAATTTATAAGTGAGTGATCCTGAGGAATTTTTTTTGATACCTTGTTCTAAGGTATGCCTTGAGGCAATTCATTAAGGTCCCGTCCCACCAATATGCGACTCCGTGCGGTGAGCGCGACCTAACGTGGTCGCTTGAGCCGTCCGGCCTCACGGGGCCGGTCCCACTTTGATCGGCGGAGCCGTATGGAGTTGTGCGGAGCTGGTCCCGACTTCCAATAAACTAACCGTGTTCAAAAATTCCGCACAGCAACGGCCTGCCAGCCCGCAGCCGCCTCGACGCATTACGCACCGCCTCGCCAGCGTGCCTCCGTGACCCTCTATATGTGCTTCCGTGACCCGCTCTGTGTGCCTCCGTGGCCCTCTCTGTCCTTGCGAACTTACCGCAGACTTTGCGCCACGTCGCGCCACTCACCCGACCTCCGCGCGGCCCCCCCTGCCGGTTTGGTCGTGCTCGCCGCATGCTGGTGGGACCGGCCCTGTACGGGGATCACTCGACCTACGCACGGCCCCCGCTTCCAGTTTCGTCGTGCTCACCGCATGGAGTCGCATGCTGGTGGGACAGGCCCTTTACTTATTTATGTATAACACTCCTTCTGCTTTTGCAATAAGGTCTTTATCTTTATATTCTTCCATGCAATAGATAACTAGTTAATTACTTTGTTAGGGTATAAACTTTATACATATATATTTCGGAATATTAGATTAATCTATTCTAATGATTTGTAATTTACAGTATTTACATTTCACAAGGATTAAACCTTGAAATTTACCATGCAATAGGTCTTTAAATTCATTGCATTTTGTCACAGGCCATTGTTAGGTGCTTGCTAGAGTTCATGTCAAGATAGAAGGTTGCTTCTGAATTTATTTAGTACAGTCTCTATCTGTATATTTGAACAACAGGAGTAAACATATGAATTGTTAATGCTCTTATAATGTTGTTTGGTAAATAAGCTTCTCAGTTACCACAGCAGATGGACGTTCCTGAAAGCAAGTTTGTAATTGCATTTTGAGTTCAATGATGTAATTGTACCCCACAGTGACTGCAAAGTGAAATACTTGTATCATCAATTTAGGGATGTAAAGTCTTTAAAATGGTACTTCATAGAAGTGTTTGTTCTTTGATTTGAATACTTTATTTTGTTTAATATGTTGGCATTAATCTGTTGAAAAAGCTCAGTTGAAATATTACATTCAGTTAATTGTGAATAAAAAAAAAACATTGTTATGTCACCATCAGTCAAAATGGCTGGTGTAGATTTCCCCTCTTGCTAAATCCTGTTCATTTGAACCATTGAAGGTCAAATCTTAACAGTAATGCATAGCTATATTCAGTACTTATCGAGTTGTACGTTTCAAGAACAAGTATCATTGGTATTACTTTTGGCATGAGGATGTATTCTAGTATTGTAGAAGAAAGAAGATTGAGAGGGGATCTTATTGAAACATATAAGATTATTAAGAGTTTGGACGCTCTAGAGGCAAGAAACATGTTCCCGATGTTGGGGGGGACTCCAGAATCAGGGGCCACACTTTAGGAATAAGGGGTAAGCCATTTAGAACTGAGACGAGGAAACACTTTTTCACAGTTGTGAGTCTGTGGAATTCTCTGCCTCAGATACGTTGAAAAGAGAGCCAGATAGGGCTCTTAAAGATAGCGGTCAGGGGATATGGGTAGAAGGCAGGAACGGGGTACTGATTGGTGATGATCAGCCGTGATCACATTGAATGGCTGTGCTGGCTCGAAGGGCTGAATGGCCTACTCCTGCACCTATTGTCTATTTAATAAAAAGGGTTAATTTTATTCTTAGTTAGCTTTCAGTAATTAATTTGACAGCCAATATAATATTGCTGGGACTTACCACAATTGCAAAGAAAGCAGTTGTTAAGGCTTTTACTTAAAACAAATGTTGGCACTGGGTTTGCATTAGAGGTAATTTCACCAGATTATTAAATTATTTTGTGTTGTTTCATGAGATGTGATATTTGCATGTTTCTTAAGCTATTGTTCATTTTACCTGGATAGTCTTTATTATTTTTTAAAGGCATGTTAATATATATTTTTTAAATAGAGTTCTCTTTAAGATTGCTGCACTATGCATGGAATCATTTTGTGGAGCCTCAGTATTTTAACAAATACTTCTATACTACGGCTACTAAATGTACAAATTTACTTTTTCTTCTTTTTTTCCAGGAAGACGTTTTTGGTAAGTAAAATATTTTAAAATATTTATTAATAACATTGAAACCTGACCATTAAATCATTAGGTAGTCATAAAATGCTGGAGTAATTCAGCGGGACAGGCAGCATCTCTGGAGAGAAGGAATGGGTGACATTTTGGGTCAAAACCCTTCTTCAGACTGAAGTTACTCCAGCATTTTGTGTGTACCTTCAATTTAAACCAGCATCTGCAGTTTTTTCCTACACATTAAATCATTAGATGGGCTGAAGCAACCTTTTGAACCCTTATGACAATTACATTTATTTATTCATATGATTAGATCTAAGTTTCAATTGGCTACTAGTGTTATTTCAATGTGGTTTGAAATGGAGAAGATAATTTAGAAATGAATAATATAAAAGTAGAACTACACCATCAAAAAGTCTGTGTCAGCTCCTCCATGTGTATATACAAATAGAATTGAACATGGTTGAATATCGTGTCAAAACTAGCTCTCTCGATTGCAAGATGAAATTTACTGCTATCACTTGTTTGTGCTGTTTGCTGTAACTAACTGGTTATCATGATGTTATTGCTGAAAAAATCTTCTGATCTAGTGTAGGTAGAGGTAATTGGACAGGGATCAGACACTTTATTTTATCACTTACCGACAAACAAGTGGGTGTGTGGCAAACAATTCCAGGAGAAGGGAAACAAATTTGCAAATTGGAGATACCGTAATGCAGAGATGACGTATTATAACAAGAAACTAAAATAGGCACACTGTGGAAAGGTAAAGAAGGAAATGCAAGTGCAAAGCAATCCAGCAACATCCATTGCCTAATTCTTTTGATGTCCAGCTATATTTTACTTTAATGAGTACCGTGTATCCATAAGGAAAGCAGGACCATTTTATTTATTTTTTTTTTAAGGAAGGAAAATAAATAAATCAATTCTATTGTGTTTGGTAGCAATACAAATCTCAATTGATATCATAGAAGAGATGATGATGTAAAACAGTGAAGACCAGGGAGATTTACCCTTGTTTCCTAATATTACTGCAATTGGGTGCACCCTGTTATGTCCAAAGAAAGTTCTTGCAACTGTGTCTTCAGATCGCTTTACTGATGCAATATAATCATGATTTTGGATGGGTTTCTTGTGTTCAGACATGATTAATTTAATCTAATAAGGTGGATTGCACGTAAAGCAATTTAAAGGGATATTCACAATAAAATTAACTAAATTTTAACTGCCAGGCAGTTCAGGACAAAGCAGAACTTCTGAATTGCAATGTTGCCAACATTTCCAGCTTGCATCTGATGTTGGACTCATAGAATGCAGTGGCAATGTGCATAGTTGTGACTATTGCGCACTATTTATGTTCCACTCAACCAGATCTTGATGAAAGAGATCTGTGCCTCTGGTTTCCCAGAAATTCCAGCAGTTTCACTTCAAATCAAATATTCGGATTTTCAGATTTGTTTCAGATATTTATTTGCTTCGTTAGTGTTATTGTGTTAACATTTTTATAATTTATTTTTCATGTCAGTTTTTGGAATGTTTTTAAAAATATTTCCAGCTACAGGCACCCTGCGTTTATGCGGGTTTACATTCCTAAAAAGCAGCGTATAATTCAAAAACATGTAAATGACACATTCATTTAAATAGGTGTCAATTAAATAGGTGTAAATGTATGTGTAATGTACATGTTTTTGTCAAAAATACATTGCATAATTGTCAAATTTTGTTTATGTCAACAATACAGCGCATAAATTAGGTTTTGGTATTAATTTAATAAACATGTTATTTCAAAATCTGTGTCTGCGCATCCCTCTACAACTGGATCCTTGACTTACTCATCAACAGAATACAATCAGTACCAATCGGCAGCAACATTTCCTGCTTGATAACCAATAGTACAGGAGCATCTCAAGGCTGTACACTGTACCATGCTCTACTGTCTTTATACCCATGACTATGTAGCCGGACACATTTCTGATGACGAGTCAGAGTGTAGGAGGGAAATCGGTCAACAACCTTGCTCTTAACATCCGTAAAACTAAGGAACTGATTGTTGACTTTAGAAGATGGGACGACGGTGGAAAGAGTCAAAAACTTCAAATTCCTGGCGTGCATATCTGATGATCTGTCCTGGACCCAGCATACTGATGCAATCGTAAAGAAAGCCACTACTTCCTTAGAAGATTGAGGAGATTATTGTCGAGGAATACTGTCTTGGTCTTCTATAAATGTACAGCTGAGAACATATTGACTGGTTGCATCACAGCAGTGTTCGGCAACTCAAAAGCCCAGGAATGAAGAAGATTGCAAAAAGTGGTATACGCTGCCCAGCCCATCACGGGCACTGAACTAACTACCATTGAAGAGATCTATAGGAGTCACTGCCTTAAGAAGGCAGTTAGCATCATTGGAGACCCACACCACCCTGGCCATGCTCTCATTTCACTCCTGCCATCAGGAAAAAGGTATAGGAGCCTGAAAACTGTAATGCCCAGGTTCAAGACCAGCTTCTTCCCTACAACCATCGAGCTACTAAACACTCTAACCTCCAAATAAGCTCCGAACTACATAACTTGGAAGTGGCATTGTTTTTGTCCTTGTGCTATTATTGGCTTTTTTTTTAAAATAGACTGCACTTTTTGGGGGCTTTTACTGAGTACTGTTTACATATCTTGTGCTGCTGCAAGTAAGAATTTCATTGTTCAGTTTCGGGACATACGACAATAAAACACTTTTGACTCTAATCGAACACATATAAAACGTGAGGTGCCTTTATGAGAAAGATTCAAAGGTTTAGACAGCCTAAAAACTGAACCACATTAATTTATATTTTAACAGTTATAAGTGTGACGTGTTCTAGCTCTGCGACAAGATTGCCTTTACATGTTAAAAGCCCTGCTGCATTGCAGGACTTTGGCTGTAAGGATCAGTGTGTCTGTCCCTGCAACTCCCTGCTGTATGGTGCAGAAAAATTAAGTGTGAATTAATTCAACCAATCAGCATAAGCATGAGTGTCTTGTCACTGGCTTCTAAATCTGGGTTGTTGTCTTGCTGTTTAGTTTAGAGATACAGCACGGAAACAGGCCCTTCAGCCCACCGAGTCCGCGCCAACAAGCAATCCGCGCACATCAACACTATCCCCAGGCATGTGCCATGAGTAATTGCGCAGGGTAGGCAGTGAGTCAGCTTTTAAAAAAAAATCCTAAACTGCTCATGCGCAGATTGTTCTCTCCAGTCGGCTTTTATAAAGTCTTCAAAAGCCAAATCTCTTAATAAATTACCGTATTTCCCGGCAATGAAAACACACCCCCATTTTGAGTTGCTAAAGTTTGAAAGAAGGCTGGTGGGACATAGAATTTCCCACGCTCAAAAAAATAAAAATAAAGAAAGCAATTTGCCCAAGGGTTCCAAATCTCCTTAATTCTGAATTACTGAATGGGTGGGGAGTGGAGGGTGACGGCAGGTGGAGAGATGGTGGGAACAACAGGAGCACAACTGGACAAGTTGAATCAGTTGTGATCTTATTGAATGACAATACTTGTTCAAGGGACCAATTGGGGGGAGAGTTTCTTTCACAGCGTGTGGCGAGTCTGGCCAGGGGTAAAGTTGCTGGGAGGGCAGGAGCTTTGAGCATTGGATCGGGGATCATGCCAGTAACTCACACGCCGCGGCGCTCCGGGCACGGAGCCACCGCATTGTGGCTGGGGAGGGAAGCAGCTCGGGTGGCTGCGAGTGGCCTCCGGACCTCAGCACCTTCTGCTGGCCCGCTCACCTCTGGCAGTGCTCTCCGTCTGAACATCTCTCACCTGGCGCTCGCCGGCTTCGCTCACGTCAGCCGCTTCCCGCAAATCCTTAAATTCAGACAGCCGAGTGACCTCAATTGGTCCCTTGATCGCGCTGTCGGAATTTAAGGATTTGTGAGAAGTGGCTGACATGAGTGAGGCCGGCAAGCGGCAGGAGATAGGTTTTCAGATGGAAAGCGCTGCCAGAGGTGAGCGGGGGCCGGCTGAAGTGGCGGCCGGTTCCGCTGTCTGTCCGCTCGCAGCCACCTGAGCTACCTCTCCCCCCGGCCACAATGCGGTGGCTCCGCGCCTGGAGCGTCGCGGCAAGTGAGTTGCTGGCATGATCCCCAACTCCCTCCTTCTCAACGCTCCTGCCCTCCCTGCAACTTTACCCCAGGCCAGACTCTCCACATGCTGTGAACGGAACTCTCCCCTCAGTGGCGCTGTCCTTTTACAGCCGCTTCCCATCAGCTTCCAGCAATGGGGGATAAACTTGGCTATCCCTCAGTATGGATAGTATAGTTCTTGATGTTACTGTACTGTGGGAAAGCCAAGTCTGATCTTCCTTGGCTAACAACCTTTCAAGACGCATGTAAATTTACGTGCCTTATTTTTGGGTAAAAAATAGCATCTTTATTGCCGGGAAATACGGTATTTAAAAACATAGCACCAAGAAATTTACTTACCACATCATTTATACACGAACTCCATTCTTCTCTTTGTTTCTTAAGACACTCTTAAGATAATGGCAATCCATGTTTGAAAAACCCGCCAAGAAACTTGCGCTGCGCAGTGCGCAGTACGCTGCTGCACATGCGCAGTACTGCAAAGGCAGAATTTAAGCTGCCTTCAGTACCCTTGAAATTGACGGCTTGAAGCAGCATCGACGGCACGTCAGCTGCACAGACCTTTGCGTGTTACGTGTACTGCGGATGAAAGGCACGGCGAATTATGCCTACCTAAGAGATCGATCTCTTAGGTAGGCATTATTCTCCCATGCCTTTATTGTTTATATTTACTAATTACCATTTTATTATTTTAGTCTGGGTAGGCAGTGCCTACCTTGCCTACCCTGACGGCACGTGCCTGACTATCCTACACCTATTGAGTCCTGAGCTCATTCAGTGGTCGAGTGCAAAATGTATTTGCGATTGTGTAGAATTCTGTGGCTTAAACTTTTGTGTAAGTGCTTTATTTAAATCTGTGATTATAGTGTTGCTAACCTAATTACATTTTTTGTTGTATTCAAAATTGCAACATTAGTTATTTTACCATTTAAGACAGTTTTCTCTTAATAACTTATTTTGATCACCATGTTCCAAAATTTACAGGCAATCGGGTTCAAATGTTTTTACTCTGGTGGATTCGGAGGAAGAGGAAGAATTTGCAGATGAGGGTTCATCAGGAATAACCTCAGTTGTTAATCATCAATCTGCTGAGTCAATGAATGGCCACGTTTTTGTTGAAGGTAAGTAATCTTTGACCTGGACAATGAGGAAAGGCATTGAACATCTGTGCAGGTGACATAGCTAAAATGCAGTTCTTCTATTTGATTTTAGTCAGGGTTGGAGTCATTTGAATAACTAATTCGCTATGAATATTGTTAGCCTAGGATTAATTTGACTTGTTTTATTGGCCTTTTTAATTTTGCCTTGCATCAGTCGTCCTGTTTCACGCAGTTTGCACGTTTTGGGATTGATGAGGAATTGGTGTATGAAATGGTGGGACGGGATTGTGATCAATGTATGACAGAGATAGTGGGAATCAGCTCTGTGTAATAATACCAGCAATATGTTGAAACAGTTTGAGGAAACTTATGACAAGTTTTCCAAATTCGGCTAAAGCTTGGATTTCCTGTTTGCAAATTCTGATAAGCACGTGTTGTGAGCAAAAATAACTGCTTGCAGGAGTCTAATTCGGGTCAGAAGTCATTCATTACATTGCCGGGGAGAAAGAAGGATCTGTTCACCTTGTTGCATCCCACCCAATCTCCCTGATTTTATGCGTTTTGGAAATAAGATGTGCCAATTCCACCAAAAGTAGCAAAGATCAGTTGTAATTTCTTAACCAATCTGAAATGAAGAAAGTATGCGATCAGCCACTTCTAAAGTTACTTTCCCTATGTGCTCATCATGTGCCTTGGGGATCCCTGGTTTTGGTCAATATCGAACAACCTTACCTTTTGTTACTAATCACATCTCTAACGAAGCACCTTGTACTTTGTATTTCTGCAGAGATTAATTATTTAGGGAACATCTCTTTGATCATTTTTTATCTTTCCACAGAAACCAGCCATCCATCACTGGTGAAGCTGTTCATTTGTTAATACCTTTCACTAGAGCCCATCTGTGTCAATATCTTTGCTCTGTCTACATCAGCTAATCCATACCCATGTGTTCTGAAATGAATATGGCACACACAGTTGACTCCAAATGTGTTAAGTCTTCACACATGGTGCCCTTGCATTTCCTTGTGCTGATCCAGGCCCCTAAGCAGAGTGTCTTCTGGTGAGGGTGAAGTTATTTTCCAAGGGAACTTTCCTGTTGGCCGTTTGATCAGCTAAACTTACACAAACCAAGTTTGTTGTTGGTGGTGCAGAAATACACTTTTAATTTACTATGTGTTTTACATTATGATCCCAAGCTAATCCAACCTTTTATTTTAGCAATAGCAATCCTACCTACCTTCTATGTCTAGATGCCCACTTTTAACGTGAATTAAAATGTATGTTTCCTTACTGTAAATACCTATTCCAACAATCTGCAATCCAATTGATCCAAGATCCCAATGGTTCAGTATCTGGCTCACAAGAAATTTATTTTTCAAGCTCCCTTTAAACTTTGCAGGTTTATTGGAAAACCTGTTGTACTACTGTAACATCTTTAAAAAAATAAGTTAATTAAAAGTGTAAGGTATTAATTGGAGAATTATCCAATAGTCTGGAAAATCTGCCAGTCTAGCATCACCAAAGCCCTAAGGATGTTGGATTATCAGAGTTTGCCCATTTATCTGCATTTCTTTAAAATCCGTTTTTGAATTATATCAACAAATAAACATGACCATTCCCGTTATTTCCCCCCCTTTAAACATCATACATCACCTTCCACAAACCCATCCTCCTTTGCTCTTTATATCCAATGCTTTAGAGTTCCTTTCTTTAAACTTTCCTCTTTGCTCTTCATCTTTTGATTAGCCCTTTAATTATCCATCATTTGGCTTGAAACCAAGTTTCCTAGTACCCAAGTGAATATTTGGATTTTTCGTACCTTGCACGTACTCTGTACGTGGTACAAGTAATAGTTACCTTCCATGTTGCAGAGGTGAAAGGTTGTACTTGCTTTTATTTTGACATCTTTTCCTGAAGAGGACTTGCTTGTTGAGTTTTGTAACAGGACGTTGTCAATCTTAGAAGTTACTTCTAATATATCATAGTCAATCTGAAATATATCTTTCTAAACCTAAAGTAGCTAAAGAGCTGATAATTGGTACTTTGTATTTAATGAAAGGGTAATAGATTTCCAACTAATCATCAGGTGCAATTATTAAACTGTAGCACATGTATGTGAGTGAATTATCGGATTGGGGTGCCAGAGAATGGGGTTCGATCCTGACTATGGGTGCTGTCTGTACGTTTTCCCCGTGACCGTGTGGGTTTTTCCGCGGGTGCTCTGGTTTCCTCCCACACTCCATAGACGTGTAGGTTTGTAGATTGCCCCTAATGTGTGTAGGATTGTGCTAATGTAAGGGGATCACTGGTCGGCACCACCTTACTCGCAAACCAACACAGGACAATTGTGTCAAGTTTTGTTCTGATTTATGTTATATTTCACATTTTTAGATTTACAAAACCCCAATTTGAGAAACATTTCTTCCCTGTGCTTACAGCTATGACATCACAAAGGGATTGTAACCCTGCTTGCAGCATTGTTGCTATCCAAGTATACTGAGTTCTGCTAGTACTAGCATGTGCCAATGCATTTTTTTAAAAAGTCACATTACACCGAGTTCTGCTAGCTAGCCAGCACAATTGCATTTTTTTTCCTAAATTTAAAAATGAGGGAGGGTGAATAAGGCAAAATTAGCAACCCCTGCGCGGTTGGGAGCTATGGGTGAGTGGTGGAATATTGCGTTAGGGAAACGTGTGAGTGGTGGAATATTGCCTTGGGGAACGGGTTGCGTTGGGGGACCAAGCCTCCTGTGGGGGCTATGGGTGAGTGGTGAAATATTGCCTTGGGGAAACGGGTTGCGTTGGGGGACCAGGCCTCTCGTGGAGGTTATGGGTGAGTGGTGGAATATTGCGTTGGGGGAATGGGTTGTGTTGGGGGACCAGGCCTCCCGTGTGACAGGGACCCAACGGGTCCCACTTGGTCTAGTAAATCTATAAAAGTTGAATGAAGCCAAAGAAAGGAGGAATCTATGGCTGCATCTGTGGAGAGAATGGACAGAATGTTTTGGGTGTGATTCTTCTTCAGGAAAATATGTCAAAATAAATGCAAGCACAAGCCTTCACCAACTTACAGCATTGAGTTAAATTAATTTGGCTCCCTCTGCTGCCTACACAGTAACTACTATTAATTGAAAGGGGTTGGGGGATTTGTTTTTTTGTTTCGGATTCCAGCATCTGCAGTTTCTTGTGCCTCCTTAAATAACATTAACTTTTATCTTAAACGTACAAGTGAACTAATATCTGGTGTAATTTTTAAGATGAGGGGGAAAAGATTTAAGAGGAATCTGAGGGGTAATCTTTTCACACAAAGGGTGGTGGGTGTATGGCGCAAGCTGCCAGAGGAGGTAGTTGAGGCAGGGCTATCCTAACGTTTAAGAAACTGTTAGACAGGTACATGGATAGGACAGGTTTGGAGGGATATGGACCAAACACAGGCAGGTGGGACTAGTGTAGCTGGGACATTTTGGCCGATGTGCGCAAGTTGGGCCAAAGGTCCTGTTTCCACGCTGTATCATTCTATGACTCTTATGAGCAGAATAAATTATTTATTATTTGTATTAATGACCTGGAAGAGGGGGCAGAATGTCAAGGATCCAAGTTTACCAATGACAAGATAGTGGAAGGATAATTTATGATTAGGGCATGGTGACTCGGCAAGGAGATTCAAGGTAGATTGAATGAGAGGTAGAAAGCTGGCAAATGGAGTTTAATGTGTGTGCATGTGAAATCATGCAATCAAAAGGCAAATTACCATAAAAATGGCAAACTTAAAAAAGTGAAGGACAAAGGAACTTGGGTATTCCTGTGCATGAATAGAACTGTTACCAGGCACATGCTACAAGCAGTTAAAAGGGAGGATTACTCCAGAGTGGCAAGGGGTTGGGAACCAGAGTAGTGGTCAGAAACTGGAGGGAGCGATGGGAAGGTGGAGGTTAGGACTAATGTCTAAGGAAGAACAGGAATATGATGATGCTGATGAGTTGAAGTGTGTTTATTTCAATGCAAGGAGTATTGTGGGGGAAGCAGAATAACTTGGAGCTTGGATTGGTGCTTGGGACCACGATGTTATGGCCATTGCAGAAACATGGTTGCAAGAGAGATGCTCCAGGGTTTTATCATTTCAGACATAATAGAGAGGAAGGGAAAAGAGGTGGAGGTGTTGCGCAATTAATCAGGGAGCCAGTCACAGCGGCACTCAGAGAAGATGTACTGGAGGATTTGTTTGGACGGTATTGCTGGAGCTTAAAGATAAGAAAGGTGCAAGCTATGTAATGGGTTTGTGCTATAGGCCCCCTAAAAGCAAGCCAGAGATGGAGGAACAGATATGTTTTCAGATTACCAGAAATTGCCAAAGCAACAGAATGTCTTAGTGGGTGCATTCAACTTCTCCAATATTGACTGAGACTTACTCAGTGGCAAAAGCTTAGATGGGGCAGAATTTGTTGGATGTATCCAGTTAGGATTTATTAAAGAAGTATGTAGATATTCCAACCTGAGCCTGACCAGGCAATTAGCTTTTCAGTAAAAGAGCATTTTGGGAATAGTGATCACACCTCCATAAATGTTTATATTCCTTTGAATTGGGTGCAGGAAGGTACTAAATTGGAGTAACATAAAGCACAATTTTATTGGGCAGGAGCTCGGGAGGGTACACAAGCAACAGTGGTTATTGGGTAAGTCCACATCTGACATGTGGGAATTGTTTGAAGGCCAGTTGATCAAAGTTCAGAACTGGCATGTTCCAATAAGGAAGAGGGTTAACGACAGCAAAGTAAGGGAAACTTGGATGATCAAATGGGTTGTAAATTTAGTGAATATAAAAAAAGGAAGTGCATGCAAGGTTTATGAGGATGAAATCAAACGGGGCATATATATTTGAGGAATATAAAACGAGAAGGAAAGAACTCAAGCAGGCGTGCAGAAGGGCCAAAGACTAAAAAGGGGAATTTGTGCTTGGAATCTGGGAATACAGGCAAGGTAATAAATTAGTATTTTACTTCTGTTTTCACCAAGGAGAAAGACATGGAGGACAATGAGATCAGTGTGGAAAATACTAATATGTTAGTGCAGTTTGAGATTGAGGACGTATTGGGGCTCTTGAAGAGCATTACGATGGATAAATCCCCAGGGTGTGATGGGATCCATCCCAGGTTATTGAGGGAGGCAAGGGAGGAGATTGCATATGCCTTGACAAAGGTCTTTGTATCTTCTCTAGTCACAGGCTACGTACTGGAGCGTAGCTAATGTTCTTGCTTCTCAGTTCAGTGGAAAGGAAGCCATTAGCGAGGATTCATCGGAATAGGATTTGCTCCCATTTGTAAGGGAATAGGCACAGTTAGCATATATTTCCACACAACATATCGTGCCTTACTAACTTGATCGTGTTTTTGGAGGATGTAATGGAAGTTAGGGTCTGTAGATAGATATTCTCTATGTGGATTTAATAAAATCCCCATAGTAGGCTGATCCACAAGATTAAGATGCACGGGATTACCAGTGACTTAGTTGTATGGCTTCAGAACTAGCTTAGATAGAAGACAGACATTTGTAGTGGAAGGACAATATTTAGGCTGGAGATCTGTGATCAATAATGTTCTGCCAGCATCTGTTCTGGGACCACTGCTGTTTGAGAGATATATAAATAACTGGATACAAACATTAATGGGTTGGTTAGTAAGTTTGCAGATGTCAAGAATACTGTGAGAAAAGCTGTCAACGTATACAGCGGGATATAGATCAGTTACAGAAATGGGCAGAGAAATGTCAGATGGAGTTTAACCCAAGCACGTGTGAGGTATTGCACATTAGGAGATTGAATGCAAGGCGAAAGTATACAATCAATGGCAAGATCCTTAACAGCACTGATGTACAGGGGGATCTTGGGATGCAAGTCCATAACTCCCTGAACGTGACAACGTAAACAATTACAGTGGTAAAGAGGACGCTTGGTATGCTAGCCTTCATCAGTCGGTGCATTGCGTATATGAGACAGGCAGTCATGCTACAGCTCTATGCGCCTTTAATTGGGAGTATTGTATATAGTGCAGGTCATCCCAATAGCACATGGAACATCGCACTATGGCCTAACATCAGGATCTGGTGGCCTCTGCTGGAGCTCCAACCGCAGGAGCATGCGAACTTAACATCGTGCAGCTGGTAATCCCTGTCGGGGATTGACTTTGGAGCTCCAACCGCAGGAGCCTACAGACTTTAACATCGTGGAGCTCACGGTCGCTGGTTAGAGACCGACTTCAGGAACTCCCAAGACGCAGGGTCTTCGACCGCTCCGACTGTGGATGGTTCTACTGCCCTGACCGCAGGAGAATAAAGAAGAAGGCGATTAGACTTTATTGCCTTCTATCACAGTGAGGAATGTAGGGAATCCGCTGTGGTGGATGTTTATGTTAACTTTTATGTAGCTGTGTGTTGTTGATTTTTTTAGTATGGCTATATGGTAATTGGAGTTTCACTGTACCTTAATTGGTACACGTGACAATAAGCTGACCTTTGAACAGTACGGCACAGGAAGAGGCCCTTTGGCCCACAATGTTTGTACCCAGCATGATGCCCAGTTAACCTGATCTCATCCTCCATTACATTGACCCATATAACTCTATACTCTGCACTTGCATGTGCCTGTCTGAAAGCCTCGTAAATGTCACTATCGTTTCTGCCTCCACCACCACCCCAGGGATGGTATTCCAGGCCCCCACTACTTTCTGTGTGGAAACAAAAAACTTGCCCCGCACATCTCCATTAAACTTTCCCCTCTCACCTTATGCGTTGGACATTTTCGCCCTGGAATAAAGGTTCTGACTGACTACTCTATCAAGTCTCCCCATAACTTCCAAAGTTTAAGGGAAAACAATCCAAGTATATCCATCCTATCACTGTAGCTGAAACCCTGTAATCCAGGCAGCATTCTAGTAAACCTCCTCTGTACCCTCTCCAAAGCCTCCATTCATTTTCTGTAATGCGGCAACCAGAACTACGCAATACTCCAAACGTGTCAGGAAGCTGCATCATGACTTGTCCCTAGCACATTCAATGTCCCTAGCAATGAAGGCAAACATATCGTACACCTTCTTTACCACCCTATCCACCTTCAGTGCTATAAACTTGGACTCCAAGATCCCTCTGCACATCAATGCTGCTAAGGGCTTGCCATTAACTGTATACTTAACATTCAACCTCCCAACATTATTGTATTCATGGATTTCAGTAAGGCATTCAACAAGGTTCCGCATGGTTGGCTGCTCTGAAAGTTTAGATTCCATGTGATTCTTGACAAGATATCTGAATGGATAGAAAATTGTCTTCATGGAAAGAAGCAGAGGGTGATAGTAGAAGGTTGCTTTTCGGACTGGAGGCCTGTGACTAGTGGTATGCCTCAAGGTTTGGTGCTGGTCCCATTGCTGTTTGTCATTTAAACCAATGATTTGGATGAGAAAGTACATGGCATGATTGTGATGACACAAAAGTGGGTGGTATTGTAGATAGTGGTGATGGTTGTAAGAAATTGCACCAGGTGAGCTGAGGAATGGTTAATGGAATTTAATACAGAAAAATGTGAGGTGTTACAATTAGGGAGCACTAACATGGGCAGAACCTGCACCATGAACGGTGGGGCTCTGGGGAGTGTTGTAGAGCAGAGGGATCTAGGAGTACAGGTACATAGTTTGTTGAAAGTGGCATCGCAGGTAGATAGGGTGGTTAGGAAGTATTTTGGCACATGGCCTTCATCTGTTAGACGATTGAGTATACAAGTTGGGAGGTCATGTTGCTGAGGCAGCATTTAGAGTATTGTGTTCAGTTTTAGGCACCATGTTGTAGGAAAAATGTTGTCAAGTTGGAAAGGGTGCAGAGAAGATTTACGAGGATGTTGCCAGGACCTGATGGGTTAAGCAGGCTAAGACACTATTCCTTGGAGTGCATGAGGATGAGGGGTGATCTTAGAGTGTACAGAATCATGAGAAGAATAGTTTGATTAGATGCACAGAGTCTCTTGCCCAGCGAAGGGGAATCAAGAACCAAAGAGCATAGGTTTAAGGTGGAGAGGAGAGGGGGGGAAATTTAATAGTATCCTGAGGTGTAACTTTTTCACCCAAAGGTAGTGGGTATATGGAACGGGATGCAGGAGGAGGTAGTTGAGGCAGGGACTATCGCAGCATTTAAGAAACATTTAGACAGGCACGTGGATAGGACAGATTAAAGGGCCTGTCCCACTTACGCAACTTTTTCGGCAACTGCTGACACCCGTCATAGGTTGCCGAAAATTTTCAATATGTTGAAAATTCGGCGGCGACCAGAAAGCCGCTACGACTCTTTGGGTGTAGGCAAATTGGGCCGAAGGGCCTGTTTCCACGCTGTATGACTCCGACCTTATGATTCATTAACTGCAATACTATGAAGATGTACAAATCATTGGTTTACATCACCAATTTCTTCCTACAGATACTCCACCAAAAATCTACAACGACAGGCTTCCAAGTGAAGAAAGAAATGAAACTGATGTTTAAAGGTAGAACATTCATTTTGGCGGTACAATGTTAGATTATTTTACTTTTTGATAAATGGTGTGACAGTTTAACTTTCTGGATATGAAAAGCCCAGATGATGAGCTAAGCCTAAAAAGGCAGGACAAGCTCCATAGGCGAATGAAAAAAGTGAAGAATTCATTTGGTCAGATAACTCAAATTGAAATTTATATATATTTTTCCCCCAAACCCTCCAATTTGCATTGACTATAACAATTTTGTGGAGGATGCAGTGGTTGGGAGAAGTCTCTATTTTGCTGGGGAGATGGGAATTATTAAGACCCCTATTCTAGCTAAGAGTGAAAACGAGGCTCATTCTTCCCTGCAACGCTTCAAATGCTACAGGACAGGAATTTCGAGCCATCAAAGGAATATTTTAAGTTTGTTAGAATACTTTTCAGTTCATTAATCTGAAATGCATTTAATTTAACATTTTTAACGTATTTCATTCTGGTTGTAATCCAGGCATTGGCTGCTACTTGGCAGTTTTAATATTTATGTCACATGTGCCTGGTAGCTATCATCTCCAGCATTTTCTATCATAACATTGAATCTCGCTATTTCACCGGGTTCATCCTCAACCGCATGTGGTTCACCAATAAGCCAGCCACATAAGCATTGTAACTGCAATCAGAGCAGATCAGAGGTTGGATATCTGGGGTAAGTGATTTACCCCAACTCTCAATTCCTTTCTGCCATTTACAAGGCACAATTTCAAAATGTGAGGGATTACTTTCTTTTTAAGTGGAAGAATGTGGATCCAATCCTCAAGCAATGTACCACCATACCCAACAATGCAACCTGCTTGATTGGCACCATGACCTTTGAGTTTCTCCAATGTTGAAGCATGGTGAATGTGTGTCATTTACTTGCTTGCCCAGATAACTGTTGACAATGTCTCAAATTATGACCAGTACTATTAAGACTATCATCACCCGCACATTTGCCTCCAGCTCAAGCACAATGCTGACTTGGGAAGCTCTCACTGTCTCTTCATCGTGTTAGGGTTTAAAACCTGGAATTTAGTGTTGTGTAACAAACCGGATTTGATAAGGGAACGAGGTTAAGGAGCCATTTGGAGGTAGTGGCCATAATATGGTAAGTTTTAATCTACAATTTGAGAAGGAGAAGGGTAATTCGGAGGTGTCGGTGTTACAGTTGAACAAAGGGGACTATGGAGCCAGAGAGAGGATCTGGCCAAAGTTGACTGGAAAAATACCCTAGCAGGGATGACAGTGGAACAACAATGGCAGGTATTTCTGGGAATAATACAGAAGGTGCAGGATCAGTTCATTCCAAAGAAGAAGAAAGATTTCAAGCGGAGTAAGGGACGACTGTGGCTGACAAAGGAAGTCAGGGCAGTATAAAAATAAAAGATAAGTACAACGTAGCAAAGATGATCGGGAAGCAAGAGGATTAGGTAATGTTTAAAGACAGATAACTAAAAAGGTAATACGGGGAGAAAAGATGAGGTATGAAGGTAAACTAGTGGCCAGAGGGTCTAGGGTGACGGAGGAACTGAAGGAAATTCACATTAGGCAGGAAATGGTGTTGGGTAGACTGATTGGACTGAAGGCTGATAAATCCCTAGGGCCTGATGGTCTGCATGCCTGGGTACTTAAGCAAGTGGCTCTCGAAATCGGGGACGCATTGGTGATCCTTTTCCAATGTTCTATAGATTCAGGATCAGTTCCTGTGGATTGGAGGGTAGCTAATGTTATCCCACTTTTCAAGAAAGGAGCGAGAGAGAAAACGGGGCATTACAGACCAGTTAGCCTGACATCGGTGGTGGGGAAGATGCTGGAGTCAATCATAAAAGATGAAATAGTGGCACATTTAGATAGCAGTAACAGGATCGGTCCGGGTCAGCGTGGATTTACGAAGGGGAAATCATGCTTGACTAAGCTTCTGGTATTTTTGAGGATCTAACTAGGAAAATGGACAAGGGAGAGCCAGTGGATGTAGTGTGCCTGGACTTTCAGAAAGCATTTGATAAGGTCCCACATAGGAGATTAGTGGGCAAAACTGGGGCACATGATATAGGGGTAGAGTGCTGACATGTATAGCAAATTGGTTGGAAGACAGGAAACAAAGCGTAGGGGTTAATGGGTCCCTTTCAGAATGGCAGGCAGTGTCTAGTGGGGTACTGCAATGCTCAGTGCTGGGACCGCAGCTATTTACAATATACATCAATGATTTAGATGAAGGGATTCAAAGTAACATTAGAAAATTGGCAGATGGCACAAAGCTGGGTGGCAGTGCGAACTGTGAGGAGGATGCTATGAGAATGCAGGGTGACTTGGACAGATTGGGTGGGTGAGCAGATGCATGGCATATGCAGTTTAATGTGAATAAATGTGAGGTTATCCACTTTGGTAGCAAAAAACAGGAAGACAGATTATTACCTAGATGGTGTCAAGTTGGGAAATGGGGACGTACAACGGGATCTGGGGGTCCTTGTTCATCAGTCAATTAAGTAAGCATGCAGGTACAGCAGGCAGTGAAGAAAGTGAATGGAATGTTGGCCTTCATAACAAGAAGAGTTGAGTATGGGAGAAAATAGGTCCTTCTGTAGTTGTACAGGGCCCTAGTGAGACCACACCTGGAGTATTGTGTGCAGTTTTGGTCCCATAATTGGAGGGAGGACATTCTTGCTATTGAGGGAGTGCAGCGTAGGTTTACAAGGTTAATTCCTAGACTGGCAGGACTGTCATATGCTGAGAGAATGGAGTGGCTGGGCTTGTATACTCTGGAATATAGAAGAACGAGAGGGTATCTTAATGAAATGTATAAGATTGTTAAGGGTTTGGACACACTAGAGGCAGGAAACATGTTCGCAATGTTGGGTGAGTCCAGAACCAGGGGCCACAGTTTATAGGTATGTTACAAAACGTACCTTGAGCAGCGCTGCAGTTCTGCCGCTCCCCGTGAGCGTGACTTTGGCGCCTTTCAGAGGGGGGTGTTTAAAGTGCCGCTTTTCCACAGACGGCAAATCGAATCCATGTCGGGCAATTTCGTTGCTGAAGAAAAATTGCTCCGACATTTCACTAATGAAGGTATTTTTAAATTACGCTAGATTATTTATTAACTAGAGTAATTTAAAAATCATCTTCTTAAGCCGTGAGCGCCGACAACGGGAAAGATTTTACGTAGGGGAGAAAATAAACTGCAGAGATTATTTTAACATTAAAACTTGGTTTTTAGGAAGGCTTTAATCACATTTTCATGTTGCGAAATGGGGACAAAAAAAATGTATGAACCGGCAGTGTTTTTCATGCCTACTTCACCGCAAACTGCAACATTCTAATCCACCGCATTCCACTAAATCCCACTCGCTAGTTGATTTAAATGGCCATTAATTTACAGGAATTGAAGACTAAATTCCTTCCATGTGGCCTATAAATTCATGAAAATGAGATTTAAAAATCATGTTATATTGTGAATTATTGTGTGAATGTTATTTGGACACTTCGGCAATTTAAAAAAGTTTATCTTTTCTTAAATGGATAGATGTTTAGATCTAGTAATTGATTTTGTAATTAGCTACAATTAGGTAACTAACTCATTGTATGCTTTAATTTCAGGTCATCCAAGTAAAATTGTTTCATATTTGTTCCAGAATGGTTCAATCTATAATTGAAAATTTCATTGAGTTCTCTTAATTTTTAAGAAAGTTATGGGATGTTGACTGTCCTAGATCACAGCTTTTGTGTTAAGTCAATGGAAAGGCAATGGGGAACAAGATGCTAATTTCAGAGTATGAAAATGGCCATAACCTTTTTAATACTGAAGATATGAAAGTGAATTAGGTGTCAAATTAAACTTTTTATGCTTTATCTGATGGGATTAATTGCAGACTTGATTTTTTAAATCTCAAAATTTTGTAACATTGCTACAGTTTAAGAATAAGGGGTAAGCCATTTAGAACGGTGATGAGGAAACACTTTTTCACACAGTGTTGTGAGTCTGTGGAATTCTCTGCCTCAGAGGGCGGTGGAGGCCGGTTCTCTGGATACTTACAAGAGAGAGCTAGATAGGGATCTTAAAGATAGCTGAGTCAGGGGATATGGGGAGAAGGCAGGAACTGATTGGGGATGATCAGCCATGATAACATTGAATGACGTTGCTGGCTCGAAGTGCCGAATTGCCTATTGACATTGGACTTTGACTCTGGAACTGATGTGCTACAATGCTAAAACCAATAATATCCCCGCCGTATCTTTGACATCTATGTACTTGAGTTTGGCTTGATTGTATTTATGATAGTATTTTATCTGATTTGATTGGGTATCATACAGAACAAAGTGTTTTACAGTGACCTCGGTACACGTAACAATGATAAACCTAAAGCTAGATTAAAACAGTTCAATGTTCAGATCCATATTGAGTTAGAGATGAGCAATAAATGTTTGCTTTCCAGCAACAGCTACATCCACAAATAAAAAGGGGCAAAAATGGATTATAAAGACACTTTGTGTCCTTTTATTTTAGCCTCTTTAAATATCACACTTTTATCTCCAGTGTTAATAATGAGATTGAAATATAAAGATTAATCTGCATTGTATTATATCGTAACCATGAAATCCATGTCACCAGGTAGAAATAGAGTGTAAAGCGACAAAATTCATGCAGTCACAGAGTGACCATACATCTGAGAAGGTGGATGATAGTTCATTCTGGTATTTTTAGAAAAAGTATTATTTTCCTGTGTTCTATTCAGATTTTTCCATAAATTACTAGAAAACATTCATTGCTTTTCAATGAGAATTATTCTCTGATATCTATTATCTATAATTGCACATATAACATAACTATTCCCTATAACACATGCAGGAGAACTTAATGTAATACAGATTACAACTCAAGGGAAAAGTTAACAGCTCCTGTGAGTTGTAGAAGACATTGAATGTGTGGCATTGAGATAGTCCATATAGCCTATTCTGCAGTTCATTCAGTCTTATCAACATCTAATTTCTCCCTCTCATATTCAGTTGACATTCACTTAAATGTGTCTCTATACATTTGCGTCATCTGCTTTTGGTAGCAAGTTCCACATTCTAGCCACTCTCGGGGCCAAGACGTTTCTCCTGGATTCAACACTTTATTATGGCCACTCCAGGAAACGTAAACTCTTTCTTTATATCTCCGATCACAATCTTGAAGCCCTCTATGATATTGCTCTCTGCTTTCTCTTTTCTAGAAAGATTTATTTTAATGGATTTTGAACCCTAGTTTAAAGTTTTATTTTAATTTTTAGAGATGCAGCGTGGAAACAGGCACTTCAGCCCACCAGGTCCGTGCCGACCAAAGTGACCTGTGCACTAGTTTTATGTTATCCCACAGAGTGGTACCCATCTGGCCCCAGCTTCCAATTTTTAATAGCCAATGAAAAGTAATTGGACTTCCCAGCCATCCCAGAGTTACTTTGCTCTGTTATGTTTTATTTCCCCCTTCCAGTGAATGGTCACAGGTTGTTGATTTCTTTTTCAGCCCATCCACATTTATTTTGAGGTTCATTGAAGCTACTAACAGGGAACCTCCCAATTCCCCCTTTCCCACCCCCAATTATTTTTTTTAAACTACCTTCTAGATGAAAGATTGTCCAGGGCAAAAACAGTTTGGAAGAATATATTCTAATTACCTTCTTCCAGTCTGCTGTGAGTGCCTGCGTTTTCACTGTGTTGTGGCACTTCCCCAGAGTGATAAGCTGCCTGCATTCACTACTTGCCTCTCCCTTAATCCTGCTCTTATCTTGAATGACAACGTGGTCATAATATCAGCTTCGTTGAATCAGCCTTCTGGTTGTAAATACTTGGACAGGTGTTTAAGCCACATTTCTGTGGTCGCCAGCGATCACTGCTGTCAAAAGCATGGACAACAATTATAAATATTCAAATCTATTTATTTTTTTTAATTTAAATGCTAATGTATTTGAAGTAACAGATTTTATTTGATGAAGTAAATTACCTGAGGCTTTCTCTCTCCCTCAGCTGCGACACCACTAAAATGAATGAAGCTGTAACAGGTGCAATTTCAGATAAGACGGGAATTTCATACTTAACCGCTGGAGCAAGTGAACTTGGATGTTAGACTCATAATTGTGATCCAATGTGAGAAAGTTCTGGACTTCTCACATGATTGTTCCAAAGTAATGAACTTAGCATGGAACTGTTGGCTTTTTTTCCCTAAGATTTCAGGCATTATCACTTTCAATTAACTGCAACAGCCCTTTAAAAAAATCTCTCTTGACTTAACTGTTACAAGTAATTCCATTGGAGCCTGTTGTAGAAAATGAAATTAAAAATATCTTAATTGGATATGCCTGCTGATCTTTGAGGAAATAACCACCTAAAGCTAAATCTTCACAATTTATTATTCAAAACATGTCCATGAATACCATGAGCAAAACTCCATTGCTGGAGGAAATGGGTCTAAGAAATGCTAAAACGTTGTCTGTCCATTTCCCTCCACTGGTGCTGCTTGATCTAGTGAGTTCTTCCAGCAATTTTGTTTTGCTCAAGATTGCAACATTTTTACTTCCTTGTGTCTGCCTTAATACCTCAATGTGGAATCATCTAATGTGGGTCTCATTGCTAAGTGAACAGTCAGAATTTGTCAGCTAACCGTATGAGCTAAACCAGTGAATGGAATTCCTAATACTAGCTGAATATTCTTAACAATAAAAATAAACAGAAGCTCATGTTAACATTAACCAGAAATTAACTTTTTCCTCCTCCTACTGTGACTGAGTTTTCTGCATTAAAATATATTATTCTTTTGTTGTACATGATTAATAAATCAGCTACTTGTAAACAACTACCTTGCCACGCTGAGTATAAACCGCAAGGAGGTGTGAGCATGGAACAAAGACAAATCAGTCAAATTCTCATGCGCAACAGCTACCTCATAAGGTCATAAGTGATAGGAATAGATTTAGGCCATTCAGTCCATCAAGTCTACTCTGCCATTCAATCATGGCTGATCTATCTCTCCCTCCTAACCCCATTCTCCTGCCTTCTCTGATCTGTCTCTGATCATTGTTTAGTTCACCTTATTCCGACCTACAGGCAGAAACTAAAATCTGCTATGCCTGTCGTCAGGACAATGAAAAGGTAAACAAGCGAGGGCATTGAAAACCTACAGTCCTGCTTTGACTGCACTGATTGGAATGTGTTCAGGGAAGCAACCACAGCCTCAATGAATATACAGACACTGTGACGACATATGTCAGCTTTTGTGTGGACAGTTTGCAGCAGAACTCGGACAGTTCCGCCAGTCTAAAGATAAGGCCTACAGGAGCATGGATGCAGACCTCTACAGGCAGGCCAAGTACAAGTTGAGAAGAGGAATCAGAGCTGCCAAGGAAAGGTACTCTGAGAGGTTCTCAGCTAATGACTCATCTTCAGTGTGGAAGGGCTCGCAAGAAATCACCAGTTACAAGAGGAAAATCCCCGCTCCATGGACAATCGTCAGCTGACCAACGACCTGAATGAGTTCTACTGCAGGTTCGATAGACAGAAACATAACCCCCTCCCTCCCTCACCCACTCCCCCCTAATCACCAGCACACCCACTTACAGCCTGACCACTCTGTAAAGACTGGGCCCTCATCCACTACCTTGCTGCCCAACATCAGACTGGCCATTTCTCCATCATGAACAATAGCGATTGAGGAGGTGGGAAAGCTATTCGGGAGACAGAAAAGCTGGGAAACTCCAGGACCGGACAATGTTTCTCCCTCTATCTTCAAGCTCCATGCTGAACAACTGGCACTGGTCTATACGGACATTTTCAATCGGTCCCTGCATACCTGCACTGTCCCTGCCTGCTTCAAAGTCTCCACTATTGTTCCCATACCCAAAAAGCCAAGGATTACTGGTCTTAATGACCAGGCCTGTCGCTCTGTAATCACGAAGACCCTTGAAAGACGTGCTGGCCTACCTGAAAAATATCACAACCCCTGCTGGACCTCTTGCAGTTTGCATACTGGGCAAATAGATCAGTGGATGACGCAGTCAACCAAGGCCTGCATTTCACCTTCCAGCATCTAGACCACCAGGGGACCTAGGCAAGGATATTGTTTGTGTTTTTTCGCTCTGCATTCAACACTATTGTGCCAGAGCTACATTCTCTCCCTGTTGTCTGTGCCTGAACCCCTCTGTCAGTGGATCAACTTCCTGACAGACCGGAAGCAGCATGTGAGGCTGGGAAAGGGCTTCTTGGACCCGCAGACCCTCAGCATTGGAGCATCGCAAGGATGCGTACTCTCCCTTCTCCTTTACTCTCTCTACACCAATCACTGCACCTCCACAGACTCCTCTGTCAAGCTTCTCAAGTTTGTGGACAACACAACCCTGTTGGTGTGATCCAGGATGTGGAGGAATCTGCCTGCAGGCAGGAAGCGACACAGCTGGCGTCCTGGTTCCATCGCAACAACCTGGAGCTCAATGCTCTTAATTAGGCCTCTAAGAATTGATTGTAGACTTTAGGAGAGCTCCCCCTCCCCCACTCATCATCAACACCACAGTCACATCCGTGGAGTAATTTAAGTTCCTTGGAACCATCATTTCCAGGGACCTTAAATGGGTGGCCACCATCGACTCCACAGTCAAAAAGGCCCAACAGAGGATGTACTTCCTGCAGCAACTGAGAAAACACAATCTGCCACGGGCAATGATGGTCCAGTGTTATACTGCCATCATAGAGTCTATCTTCACCTTCTCCATCATGGTCTGGTTTGGCTCAGCCGCCAAGCATGACATCCGGAGGCAGCAGTGCATCATTCGATCAGCCGAGAAGGTTGTTTGCTGCAACCTTCTTCGCATTGACGGACTGTACACTGCAAGGGCCAGGATGCGAGCAGGTACGATCATCTCTGACCCCCTCTCACACTGGTCACAAACTCTTTGAAGCATTTCCCTCTGGAAGGCAACACTGGACTGTCAAAGCCACCACAGCCAGACATAAAACAGTTTTTTTCTCCACGAGCAGTCACTACTCAACAAACAAAAGTCTGTAGGCTCCTTGTGCTCTGGTATTTTAGTTAATTCTTCACATGTTTAAATTATAATGTCTTATTTTTAATTGTCTACTGTATATCGTGTGGTTACTTGCGAGCAAATGACCAAGGCAAAATCCTTGTAGGTATACATATTTGGCTAATAACATTGATTCAATTCACTTTTCCCCATAACCTCTGATATTTGTACTAATCAAGAATCTATCTATCTCTGCCTTAAAAATATCTACTGACTTGGCCTCCACAGCCTTCTGTGGCAAATAATTCCAGATTTGCCTTGTTTGACTGACTGAATTAACTACGTTAAGTTAGGAAAACCCCAATTTTGCAATTTCGTCATCCCATTTTGATAATGTAAATTTTGACAATGATATGTAAATTTATAATTTAAGTATTATAGCTGTTATTTAGAAATTACACTGCAGTTCCATTGAGCAGTTTAATTGGCGTTGGTAAAATTATAAATTGTCCCCAGTGTGCAGGATAGTGCTAATGTACAGGGTGATCACTGGTCGGCGAGGGCCAAAGGGCCTGTTTCAGCGCTGTATCCCTAAAGGTTAAAGTCTTAGCATTGTCAAAGGTCCTGAGTTAGGGAAGCAGACAGTTATCCACAGCTGTTTTCCATACTTCAAAAAGATGGATATATGTGGACAACTTTAGATGGTAGAATAAGATCTCAAATATAGACACAAAAAGCTGGAGTAACTCAGCGGGTCATTCAGCATCTCTGGAGAAAAGGAATAGGTGACATTTCAGGTTGAGACCTTTCTTCTGAAGAAGTGTCTCGATCTGAAACGTTGCCCATTCCTTTTTTCCAGAGATGCTGTCTGACCCACTGTTCTTCCAGCTTTTTGTGTCTATCTTGGGTTTAAACCAGCATCTGCTGTTCTTCCTATACAAGATCTCTAATATGTAGGATATAGCAAAGAAGAAAAGACCCATTGGCAAAATGCAGAGATACTTAATGTAAGTTCCTTACATTGACGTGTCACATCACGCTTGTGTTTTCAGCTATGTTTGCGTACCAAAGTAGTCTTCTAAATGGCAGAGCTCTTGGCACATATCAAACGTTTAACTTTTTTTCTTTTTCTTTAGGACCAGAGGAAATCTGATTGCTTTTGTGCAATATTTTCTACCCAAATCTGTTGTGAAGACTGCTGTGTTGGGGATTTCCAGTCAGCTCTTGTTGAGCCAATGTACTGTTTGAGAATGATTATACTAATTTTATTATTAAGTATAGTCTTTTTCTAGATACACTGAAACAAATTACAAGAAAACATTAAGAACTGTTTTTAAAAAAACAGAATGTAGACTGGCAGAAAGATTATTGCAGTGTGCTCAGGATTTAAGTATGAAAGGTAGGTTTAGTGTGTTTGTTGTATCTGTATCATATCTAACCTGTTGGCTTGCAACTAATTTAGTTTAAAGTGCTCCGTCTGTTTCTTTTTATAATATAATGCCTTGCATTCCCTCTGAATGTTTATTTGCAAACAATGCAAAATATTTTTGAACATTTTTGTAAGAACTTTTTGTAAAATTATTCAATGTAAGTACATGTTAAATTGATAATGTGCATCTTGGTTTGGTTCAGTGATTGACTTATTTATGCAAATAGGAATCCATTTTATATTAATAGACAAGGACAACTATCACATGTATATTTTAAATGGTTTTTCTGTTTGTTTAGCTTAACCAATGTCTTTTTTACTAAACAAAACCTGTAATGTGCTTTACTTTTCTGCAAAATAAAGATTTCTTTTGGATCAAATGGATCCATACAACACTATTCTTTGAAGGTTAATGGTGGAGAATCAATCGGGTGAAGCAGAAGGTTGAATAAGCTTTCCATGAATTGTGTGCAGATGGTTAGTTCACATTAGATGCACATTATTAGTTCATCATTGGTGGCACAGTAGTGTCGCGATAGAGCTGCTGCCTCGTAGCTCCAGAGACCTAGATTTGATCCTGACTGCAGATGCTGTCCGTGTGGAGTTTGTATATTCTGACTGCATAGATTCCTCTGACTGCATAGGATTATGGACTCTGTAGGTTGAAGGGCCTGTTTCCACCCTGTATCTCTGAACTAAACTAACCAAAGTCATTAACCTCATTGATTCTAAGGCCTTGCAGATCAGAAAGGTCTTAAGAATACCTGCATGCCTCTAAATTACTGTACATTGTCTTGAATGTCAATAGATCTTGGTATCTACGAGGGAATAAAAAACACGTTTTTGTCTCCAATTCAAATATAAACTAGATTACGACACTAAATATTAGTGCTACAAACAAGGTTCAGTTGGGTATCTTACAGTGTTGAGCCTGCTGGTGTTGCAAAGGAGTCATCCACTGTACAATCATAGACTGGCAAAAGAGGTATGTAGCAGGACAGGTAGCTACAATACTAGTGATCCAGAAATTAAAGCAGAATCTAAAAACGTCAAATGGCATCTTCAAAGAGAAACATAGTGTTTCCGGTGATTATAGTTCCCTGGCACTAGAAGAAACTAGTTAGAAATCCAAATTTGTGGACTATTAATCAAAGGAAATTCAAAACTAACCATGACTTCTGCTGAATTTCATATCAATTAATTAAATAAACTGGAATAAAATCAGTAATAGTGACCATGAAGTTACCATGGTGTTGTAAATCTCTATCTGGTAAACTAACCGGTATTCCTCTATTTCCCATAATTAATGCACATTTTTCATTATGTCTCTGAGTTTATTTGCACTTTAATGAAAATGGCAAATCATCCTCCATCAATATTTCAACATGATGAAAACAACATTTCAGCATGATAAAACAAAACCTATCAACACTAAAGTACTTTTCACTAAGTAGGGACATGATAGAAGTGAGTGGTAGCCCATGCATAAATCAAACCACAACTTTTATATTGCCTTTCTTCCAGAATTGTATATTTTTAACCAACGTTCCTCAGAATTCCTGGGAATGTCTTGTCCCAACGACGTGATGCCAGCAATTTTAGTTTCGTTTAGAGATACAGTATGGAACCATGTCCTTCGACCCACCGATTCTGCACTGACCAGCGATCCCCGCACATCCCACACACACTATGCACCAAGCCATTTAGCATACAAACCTGTACGTCTTTGGAGTGTGGGAGAAAACTGAAGATCTCAGAGAAAGGCCACAGGGAGAACGTACAAACTCTGTAAAGACAGCACCCGTAATCTGGATCGAACCCGAGTCTTTGGCGCTGTAAGGCACCAATGCCACCGTGTCGCCCAATCAATGTGAGTTAGTTAGGTGGGCGGTGCCCTGAAATACTTGGTTGGATAAACAAACACTAAAAGTAAGATGAAAGGTCCCGATCCAAAACGTTAGCTACCCATTTCCCTCTTGACCTGCTGCCTGAAGCGCTGGGTTTCTCCAACAGTTTGATTTTATGAAAAGAGTTTGTCAGTTTCAGTACACGTGGGCACTAGCTCCAGGTGGGAAACCCTATCTCTCCAGATTTGCCCTAGTTGGCCTGGTGCAGACTGGAAATATTCTTCCTCAGCAGAATAGTGAAGCACTGTCAAGTAACTCTTTCCATCAGGCAGGTTGTCTGCACCCATTTCGCCTGCCACGTATTTCTTCAATTTGGGAGGCCTTCTCAAGACCTTGTGATCTGGGATGAAGTGTGCATTGACTCACTGCTCCTTTCCTTCTGCCACATCTGCTGTTAGATGAGGTATTTATGGCTTCCAGTTCTTAATGGTGGCAGGCATTTGGTGTCTGTTTTGTAGTAGAAATGTGACTTGGCTGCTGCCTACATTCTTGCCGTTTCAATTCCAGCAGCCTTTCTGTTGTTGGGAGAAGAAATGTAGTTGATCTATTGAGTCACTGTTACGAACTGCTCATTATTCCTTTGGTTGGGCTATTACAGGATGAGGTATGTCTATAATGACTGACGCTTTTCAAAAGTGCCTTGACTACCCTCCTAATGTTCTCCACCAATCCATCACTCTGGAAAGTGAGGTGATGTCCAGTGATCAGGCTGCCAGTCCTCGGAGAGCTTGACAACATTTTCTGCTATGTATCATTTATGCTCATTATCTATGATTTGTAGCTAGGAGATGCCATCATGAATGGGTGTTTACCAAGGTCAGTCTCCCAGAAATCTGAAAAATAGTTCACTGTAATCAGATTTCCCCCCTTAATATGTCACATCTGAGCAGTCTGTTACGCATGCTTTCACGTGGGCCGGGCAGGATCTTGCTTGCAAAGCTGATGAACCCCCAGAAACCATTGAACCCCTGCAACATCTGTTGATCTTGGCATCTCTTTCTTTACTGCAAACTTTGCTGGATCCAGCTTCAATCACCTCTGGTAATTGACTGCCTTCATTTTGAACTTTGTTCATTCAAATTAAGTTGCATCACCCCTCACCAGCTCATCAGGGCTCGCAGCTTGCAGTCTGAATCAAATTCTGCTTCTTCCACTGATTTTCTTCTCAAAATAGCAATACATTGATTACAGATTAATTGTTGTAGACTTTATCCCACCGAGACCCTCAAGTGAAGGCTTAAGTCTTTATTGGAATGCCTCTGGTGCTATGTAGATATTAGAAAATAGTATTCTTCAACAATATCAACTGAAGAGTTAAAATAGGTTAAACCTGAGCTCTCAATGTGTGTAACCTGCCCAAACCTGTTTGTTGTTTCCAGCTTTGTAAATATACTTGCCCTACTTGGATCTGACAAAACAGTATCTATTGTCTTGTTCTCCAGTCTAAAGAGGGGGGTCGACCAGACATATGAACTATTCCTTCTCTCCAGAGATGCTGCCTGACCCGCTGAGTTACTCCAGCATGTTTCTGTCCCGTTGGATTCTGTCTCTTCTGCAGAGCTCTACTGCGATTTCTTTGGGCCAGCAAATTATTTAACTTACATTTTATTTTCTCAGTACACACCTAGCTGAATATGATATATGCTAAGGTGTTGAAAGGGCTTATTTTCTCTCTTTTAATAGATCTTTCCTACTTGACCTCAAGTTTCTGATTCAGATCTATTGGAATGTACCATGATGGGTGCACTGTTAGACATTACCTTTCATCTACACAATGGTTATTTGCCACTTTGTTTCTCTGTGAAAGATATCTGCATTTGCGTCTGTGACTTGTGTAGTTGAAGTGATTGCTTGATTTTAAACTATTTTCTTAACAATGCCAGCATGTCCCTTTTACCTTCACCTCCTAGGACTCTGCTGCACAGAATGCATGTGGTAACTTTGCAGTCAACTGCACCTTTGAAGAACATTTTACAGCAAGCTTCTGTATAATCATTGATAGCACATGGCTGATTGGATTTAATTGAGGTCTTTATGGTACAATGCGATGTTCTCAGTGTGAATGCGATGAGCTCATCTCTACTTTTATTTGTTCTGGTTCACCTTGCATAGCCAGCTCAATATACAGTGGCCGATGTTTCTTCATTGTTCTCATTCTTAAGACAGGTTACTTGCCTAAAAATCTGGCAGCTTGAGTGACTTCATATTGTTCATTGAATGACATGGTATCACTGACTTTCAATGCATGTTGAAGTGTCACCTTAATATTCAGATGCAAAGTTTCAAAATATCATTAATCAGCACTTCAGATAACATATATCAACATTTCTCTGGAACACAAGTTAACTTAGTGGCGCAGCGGTAGATTTCCTGCTTTACAGCACTTGCAGTGCCAGAGACCCAAGTTTGATCCTGACTACGGGTGCTGTCTGTATGGAGCTTGTACGTTCTCCCTGTGACCGCGTGGGTTTTCTCTGAGATCTTCGGTTTCCTCCCACCACTCCACAGACATACTGGTTTGTTGGTTAATTAGTTTGGTGTAACATGTAAATTGTCCCTAGTGTGTGTAAGATAGAGTTAATGTGCGGAGATCGCTGGTCGGTGTGGACTCGGCCAAAGGCCTGTTTTTGCGCTGTATCTCAAACTAAAACTAAAGTAGCAAAGTGACAGAACAAATCCTTTTGTGTGTTTACACTAGACAACCAGTTAGTTGGAGTCGGTTCAATACTTACAATGCAAAATATGCTTCCAAAGTAGCTGCTCACATTTCTGAAAGAGACACACATCTAGGTGTAGGAAGGAACTGCAGATGCTGGTTTAAACTGATGATGGACACAAACTTACTCAGTGGGTCAGACAGCATCTTTGGAGAAAAAGGAATAGGTGACTTTTCGGGTTGAGGCCCTTCTTCAGATTGAAGATCTGGATGTTCGCCACATCTGGTCATGAATAATGTTGGACAATTAAACAATCATTAGGAGGAAGAGACTGCGAAAACATCCTCCTTCTTCAGACTGAAGGCTCTCTTCCCAAAAACACACCTATTTCTTTTCTCCAGAGATGCTGTTTGACCCGCTGACTTACTCCAGCTTTTTGTGTCTTTCTATTATTACATAATCCATATCTGATGCCATCACTTGTTGAGTCCAAAACAATATGGCTACCTGACCTGTAAACAGGATGTGAAAAGAAAAATCTTAACCATTTCCTTGCCCATCCACATATTGCAGTTACATACGTATAATCTTGAAAATATTAGGACCAGCCCTTATAGAGTCAAAGCCCCTTTTTCACACAGTCTCATCAATGGTTGTGTCACCTGCTGAATGGAATGGATTCAGAACACATCTGGTTAGGAAAATACATGGTATCCTTGAAGGCTTGTAGCCTAACGGCATCAATAGAATTATATCCTCCCATAACGTGCAACTGCATCTCTGGGAATACCCCTCATTTGTCTTTGCCAGTGAGTCAGATAATCAATGCAGAGTTTATAACAAGAGGAATTGAATATAGGAGCAAAGAGGTGCTTCTGTAATTGTACAGAGCCCTAGTGAGAGCACACCTGGAGTACTGTGTGCAGTTTTGGTCCCCTAATTTGAGGAAGGACGTTCTTGCTATTGAGGGAGTGCAGCGTAGGTTTACAAGGTTAATTCCCGGGATGGCGGGACTGTCGTATGCTGAAAGAATGGAGCAGCAGGGCTTGCACACTCTGGAGTTTAGAAGGATGAGAAGGGATCTCATTGAAACATAAGATTGTTAAGGGTTTGGACACGCTAGAGGCAGGAAACATGTACCCGATGTTGGGGGAGTCCAGAACCAGGAGCCACAATTTAAGAATAAGGAGTAAGCCATTTAGAACGGAGACGAGGGAACAGTTTTTCCTCACAGAGAGTGGTGAGTCTGTGGAATTCTCTGCCTCAGAGAGCGGTGGAGGCAGGTTCTCTGGATGCTTTCAAGAGAGAGCTAGATAGGGCTCTTAAAAATAGCGGCGTCAGGGGATATGGGGAGAAGGCAGGACCTAATTTGAGGAAGGACATTCTTGCTATTGAGGGAGTGCAGCGTATGTTTACAAGGTTATTTCCTGGGATGGCGGGACTGTCATATGCTGAGAGAATGGAGTGGCTAGGCTTGTATACTCTGGAGTTTAGAAGGATGTTCCCGATGTTGGGGGGTCCAGAACCAGGGGCCACAGTTTAAGAATAAGGGTAAGCCATTTCGAACGGAGACGAGGAAACACTTTTTCTCACAGAGAGTTGTGAGAGGATACTTTCAAGAGAGAGCTAGATAGGGCTCTTAATGATAGCGGAGTCAGGGGATATGGGGAGAAGGCAGGAACGGGGTACTGATTGGGGATGATCAGCCATGATCACATTGAATGGCGATGCTGGCTCGAAGGTCCGAATGACCTACTCCTGCACCTATTTTCTATTGCAGAAGGCTGTGGCTATGGAAGCAGGACACCATGAAAATAAGGTGCTATTGCAAGACAGCTGTAACACAGAACCAGTATCTTGCAAAGTAGTGATTACTACAAAATTAATCGATTACCCCAATGGTCAGATCGAAGATCCAGATGTTTGCCACATCTGGTCATATGTCCACCAGATCTGGTGATAAATAGTGTTGGGCAATTAAACAATCATTGGGAGGTAGAGAATGCAAAAACATTCCCATTCTTATTAACAGTGGAACCTAGCAGGAGTGAAATGGATGAGGCTGAAGCATTTGCAACTATCATTAATCTAGAATGCTGAGAGGATGATCCATCTCTCTCCCCTGTGGATCCCACCATTGTGGAAACCAAGCCAGTTGGATACCCCCAGATGATATCAATAATAGATGATTGCCTTGGGTTTGCAAATAAAGTGGGCCCTGATAACATCCCACATGGATTGCTGATATGCTCCAGATCTTGCTGTGCTACTTTCTACTACAACTACAGCACTGTCAACCTACTGGATATTGTGGAAAATTGTCTATTGTCTAGTCCGTCAGTTGGTTAGTCATCGTTTACTGCCATTATGTAGCTGGTGCTGTGGAAGTTAATAATGATTTAAACTCACAAAATCGATTCCGCTGAAGCTAAGACAAGCTATAACCTTCTATTAAATTGCAAAGTCAGCGAAACGCACTAACCTTTGCTTTCAGTACATTAACAAACATAGCAGACTGTTGCTGTTCCCTTTCCAATAACATAGGTGAGATAATAAGCACAGCTTCATCAATGTCTCCTCTGCAATGTAAAAATTGAGAAAGAATTCAGACTATAAGATTACGATGTGCATCATAAGTAGAAAAAAATAAAATGCTTGTTCTGCAGAAATATAACCTCATATAACCATATATGGCTAACCCTCCCTCTATCAGAAGAACCTGTCAATCTTCTGATGCTGTCAATCTTAAGAAGCAAGAGGTTTTATAGATAACGTATTGCTGAATCGTCGAGTAGTGGGGTATATATACATGTACTGAAATCAGTGTCCTTTTGTGTGGGACTTCTCTGTTATGTTATCAGCATACTGTAAAGAGTTTTTACCACACCCGCCTGGCGTAATAAAGAGATTTTACTGCTTATACTGATTTTATTTGCGTTTCTCTCTGTTAAAGAATATTTGGACCACGACAGTGCAAACTGGAGACAAATTTCTGAGGACACACAAACACAATATTTGCTGCTGTCAAACAAAGCTGCATCATCACTCCAACCACTTACTCAGAATCTCACCTCATTCTCAGAAGCTTAATGCTGGAATGGAACAGATCTACAAGACAAATGAGAAAATGTTCAACTTCAGTTGCCTGCACTCCAGAACCACAGTCAATCCAATCTCAGTTACATAGAGGACACTTCTGTTTGCCCACATTCAGAGCGCTGGAAACTGTTTCATTTGCAATATCCATGAAGCCATCACTCCATGAAAGCAGAGATCAATTTCAATACACGCACTTCCTCAGCACAACTTTTTGTCATCTGATGAAAATTGTGCTTGTAGATGAAGGCCTCAAACCTGGCTCATGGCCTATTGTCCACCTGTTAAATTCAGAGATGTGGACTACCTGCAGCTGGCATATCGAAGCTCAGATGAGACGCCACAATTGCTCAGTCTGCAAAGTCCTTCAAAGCCACTGACCAGATAAGTGAAGGAATGTATTAGATCATCAACAACCTAATTATTCTCAATCAGTCCTGCCAGTGGTAGACGGAATGAATATTCTACAAGGTTTACCACTCAAGTTGGTGGTCTAGTTCTGTACGGTATTGACATCCTTGAGTGTTAGTACAAGCGGAGGTGAAATTTGAGGTCTTCGTTTTCAGAGAGTCATGTGGTGACTAAGTTGCTTTAAAATATACAGCTTCTGATTTGCTGTAGTACCCATAGTACTTGTTGAACTTCCGTGTTATTGTTGTTTGGCGATTCAGAAAATTGATCATAAAAATGAGATAGTTAGATTTTAGCTATTTATGTATAGTCTGGCATTTATGTTATTTGTCATATAGTCACATAGCATATAAACGGCCCAATTGGTCCAACTCAGCCATGTCGACCATGTAAGCACGTCCCATTTAGCCGCCTTTAGCCCATATTCCTCTAAAGCATTCAAAGTTTCTTAAGACATAGGCACAGACTTAGGTCATTCAACCCATAGAGTCTGCTCTGCCATTCTCTGATCTATCCTTCTCAACATCATTCTCCTGCCTTCTCCCCATAACCTTTAACACCCTTACTAATATAGAACCTATAAATCTCTGCTTTAAAATTACCCAATAGATGAGTACCTTCATAGATGAGGATTAGTTCTGACACTGACTCTGATGATAGGTTGAGACAGAAGCTCCACCTCTGCAGGCCGCACCAGCAGCTCCAGTTGACAGAGCTGTTACAAGTCTCCCTCTTGGAGGCAGAGACCAAGACGGGTCAGTATCCTGCTGACACTGAGTCTCAGGGTATGGCCGTGGGGCATACCCCAAGGGATGAAGGGCACGTGTCAGAGGTACCTTTTTTCCTGACAACAAAGTTGCCATCCCAGCAGAATATTCTATTTGGGTATAGGTCCAATAGGTTCTTATCAGTACAGGTATCCTGTGGCCTGCGACAGCACCTGTTTAAGGCTGCCTACGAATCGCCCTCTCTGAGGAGGGAAGAGCAAAAGGTAAAGATATAACTGACTCCAGGCTCTAAAGAAGTCAATAGTACATACTGAAACACATATGTGCCGGCAGTGAACAGCGCCAACAGGGGGATGTGAGAGCCAGCCGCCGAATCTGTTATTCTGATAGGCCTATTCAACAGGGGAAGAAAATCTGGCAGACGAATCAATCAAGGCCAACGGCGGGCAAAGGTCATCGTTCAGAACGCACCCCAGGTGCTCATCGGCAGTAGGCGGTTCACTGGAGCTGGGGGCAGCATGATAGCTCAGAAATTCCATGCACCTTACCAACCCTACTCAACAAAATGGGTCTAGCACTTCCTAAACATGGGTAAATGCACCGTTCACAAGTTGTAATATTTACATTTGTTTGTACAACGCACAAAGGATAAAAACATCTGGTTGGGCCACAGTAGTAGCATTCCAAGCAAGTTTGGATTATGGTCAGAGTTATTTTTTAAAGTTAAGGTTCGGAAATCGGGTCATAGTTCTTATGCAAACCACCCATGGAATAAGGCAGGAGTGGCATGTTATTATGAAAAATGGAGAGTGTCGGGAATATGAACTTTCTGAATATGAAAATGTATTTTCCTGACTAACAACAGATTCATAAGGGTCTCAAAGATCCATGCTGTGCAAATCCCATTACAGAGGTACTGTACTAATAACAGTAAAGCATTGCGGAATGGGATAAACTTTTAGTTGGTCATTGGGATTTACCTTTAATTATTAATTAGCCTTGACTCCGCCCTGTGGCAAGAGATTGGAGTTAATAGCAACCTGTTATAAAACGGACTTTTATTTTCATCAAGAGTAATTGGCAATATAGTAGCTGTGTTTCAGCTGAGCAAATCAAGGAACTGATATTGTGTAAGTAGCAACCTCTCAGAGGACAATTAGACCATTGTTAACAACCTTATGCTATTGTCAGCTGAAGCCACCTCAGTCACAATGATGAAAAAACAGTATTCAGCATTGCTGCACATGACAATAAACTCATTTGAACTTGAACTTGAAACTTGCTCTAGTTGTTTGGTCGGTCAAATTCAGTTATTACAAACTGATGTTAAGGACTCTAAGGTGAGAAGTTCCGAATACCATCTCTAGTTGGATGTATTGGAGATTTGCATGAGTTACCAATTCTTCAATTGTTGGTATCAACTAAATATATACACTAGATGCACCCCATGGGTAAGGGGCTATTGAGCGAATATACATATTCTACACGCTCAATTTCAAGTTGCTACTCTATAATGGTGACATATGTTAGTCACATGGCAATCAAGTAAAAGTTTCCTGTAATAATTACCTAATCTCCTTTGCCACTGGTGTATCATCCAGTTCAGAACGATGACAACACAGAATAGGTATTGGATCTCAAAGTATTATGAAAGTATGGTTCAATACTACATCGAATATCGACATGTTGGTGCATGTTAATTCACTGATTGCAAAAATATGTGGCACAACAATGCGGAGAAAAACATTCTTGCTACAAAAGGAGGAATGTTCTTTTATGTCTTCCTCCATTTTTTGCCTCATTAGCCGAGTCTTAAAACAGTCAGCAAGACCTCGCTTGGGTTCGTACTGTCAGACTGGCTAAGCAGCCATGTTGCCTGCTTCATCAAGCATAATAATACAACGGTATACAGGTATTCCAAAAAACAAAAACTTGCTGGTTCAAACTGTGGTTCAGGAGATTTGCACAATAAAACAATTATTGACACACATTTTGACTGGATTGACATGGCTCAGGTTGTCACATCAAGCCATGGATGTGCTCACTGCAGAGTGCAGGGTTAGCATCCAAAAAAGCAGTACATTCCTATTGAGGGGATCAGAAGTGATTTTGTTTCAATGTTAATGTTACATTTAATATGGTACAGATTACTGACATTTTCCAGTTCATTCTTAAATGGTATTTGACAATAATTCAGTTATAGAGACACTACAGCTGTAACAAACGGGAACTACTTATGCAGTTGGTTATTGAAAATGTGTGAACATTACTTCACCAAAGGGTTCCAGCTACATCCTACTGAGGGAGTGAGTGGGGGAGGGGACGAGGAGAGGATTGTTGTTTGATGTTATTTAAACAGATAGAGGGAGAGGAGAGGGGTAGGGAGGGTCGAGGGAATATGGAGGGGGGGAGTGACTGAGGGTAGGGGAAAGAAGAGGGAGGGAGAAGTGGGGGAGGGGAGGAGGAGAGGGGAAAGAAGAGGGGTGATGAGGGGGAGGGAGTGCTGGGGTTGAGGGTAAATGAGCCTTGCCTGCACAGTTGGGGGCTATGGGTGAGTGGTGCTATATTGAGGGAATGGGTTGCATTGGGGGAACGGGTGTGTGGTGGAATATTGTGTTGGGGTAACGGGGCCCAATGGGTCCCATGGTGTAGTATATTATCAAAACTCTTGTTTGATTCTATGTGTGTGACTCTGTCTGCGTGTGTGTGTGTCTGCGTATGTGATGCTGAAATTATGCCAAAACGGTACATGATAGCTTACATTTTTGGACCACCTTTCTCACCATTGTCTTGTGGTGTGGTGTATCAAGTTTCGTTCAGATTTATGTAATATTTTACAGGTTATTCACATTTTTAAGTTTCAAAATCCTGTTTGAGAAAAAACACTTGAAGTTGCAGTGGCAGTTCGCAGCTATGATAGCACAATGGGGTCTAATTTACATTAACTGCCCTCAGCAATGCTCCACCTCGCAATGACATCACAATGAGATCTAATTTACATTTTTTTTAAACTGCAGCTTCCACCTCACAATGAGGTAAAGGGTATAGGGAGGGGAGTGGGGTTATGGAGGGAGCGAAGAAGGGAGAGAGGAAGGGAGTGACTGAGGGTATGGGAAAGGAGAGGGAGGGAAAGGTGATGGAGGAAGTGGAGAGGAGGAGGCGAGGGGGGAGAAGGAGGGTGAAGAGGAAGGGGTGGGAGTGTTGGGGGATGAGGGGAAATGAGCCACGCCTGCACAGTTGGGGGCTATGGATGAGTGGTGGAATATTGTGTTGGGGAATGGGTTGCCTTGGGGGAATGGGTGAGTGGTGGAATATTGTGTTGAGGAACGGGGCCCAATGCGCCAGGGGGTAGGGAGGGGATAGGGGTTATGGAGAGAGGAAGGGAGTGTGAGGGTATGGAGGGGAGGAGGAGAGGGGAGAGAAAAGGGAGGGAGAAGAGGAGGAGGAGGGAGTGTTGGGGATGAGGGGAAATGAGCCGCACATGCACAGTTGGGGGCTACGGGTAAGTGGTGGAAACGGGTTGCGTTGGTGGAATGGGTGACTGGTGGAATATTGTGTTAGGGAAACGGGGCCCAATGTGTCTCACTTGGCCTAGTAAATTACTAAAACTCTCATCTTGTTTTTTTATTTCTATATTTGCCAGGTTTGTTTGTGCGTTTGTGCTTTTGTGCCTATATTTGCACAAAAACGGTACACAATAGCACTACAAATTTTGAACCACCTTACTCACCATTGTCCTGTGATGTGCAAAAAATAGGTTTCGTCAGATTGATGTTATATTTTACAAGTTATTCACATTTTTAACTTTACAAAATCCAGTTTGAGAAAGAATCACTTGAACACTGCAGAGGCAGTTACAGCTATGACATTACAATGGGATCTCATTTACATAAACTGCCCATGAGCAATGTTCCAGCCCACAATTACATCACAATGGCATCAGCAGCTTCCACCTCAAGAGGGGTAGGGAGGGGAGAGGGGTTATGGAGAGAGGGAAGGAGTGAAATTTAAAAAATAAATCAATTTTAATAAAATTCTTGGGTGAAGTTTAATTTACAAAATAAAAATGCTTTTCATTGGGGGGGGGGGGGGGTGGGTGGAATAGGGGAGAGGTTTCATTTACAAAACAAAATCCAGAATTTTCCTTGTGGGGGGAAGTGAGTGCCATGCTCCCCCCCCCTCCCCTCCCCTCCCCTCCCCTCCCTCCCCCCTCCTCCCTCCTTCGCCCCAACGTGGGGACTATTGATTGGCTCTATGGAGCTCCAACCAACGTGAGGTTTCATTTACAAAATAACATAACTGTGTTCATTGTGGGGGGGGGGGGGAGTGAGCGCCAATGGCACCTCGCCACAACCCCACGTGGGGATGATTGATTGGCTCCGGGGAGCGCCGACTGAGGGTATGGGAGAGGGAGGGAATGGGGAAGGCGAGGAGAAATATTATTTAAACATTGTGTTCAGTGGGGGAGTGAGATAGGGGAGATGTGAGGAGTGGGGGAGCAGGGAGATAGGTGGATAGGAAGGGGTAGGGTGGGGAGAGGAGTTAAGGAGGGGGGGAGAGTGACTGAGGGTAGGGGAAATGAGGTAGGGAGAGGTGAGGGATTGAGTGGGTAAGGGTAGGAGGAGAGGGGAAAGAAGGGACAGGGTGAAGAGGAGAAGGAGGGGGTGCTGGGGGATAAAGGAAAATGAGCCGCTCCTGCACAGTTGGGGGCTGTGGGTGAGTGGTGGAATATTGCATTGGGGGAACAGGTTGCGTTGTGGTACTTGACTCTGGAATGTTAGAAGCCTGGAGATTCTTACACCCAAATGTGGCAAGTGTTACCCCATACCTCCACACAGTAATTTAGATATCGTGGCGGTCAATAAACAATGTACGGTTATTTAAGAAGGAACTGCAGATGCTGGAAAATCGAATGTAGCCAAAAATGCTGAAGAAACTCAGCAGGTGAGGCAGCATCTATGGAGCGAAGGAAATAAGCAACGATTCGGGTCGAGACCCTTCTTCAGACTGATGTGAGGGTGGGGTGGGGGGTGCGGGAAGAAGAAAGGAAATGGCAGAGACGGTGGGCTGAGGGAGAGCTGAGAAGAGGAGGAGAAAGCAAGGACTACCTGAAATTAGAAAAGTCAATGTTCATACCGCTGGGGTGTAAACTGCCCAAGCGAAATATGAGGTGTTGTTCCTCCAATTTACAGTGGGCCTCACTCTGGCCATGGAGGAGGCCCAGGACAAAAAGATCGGATTCAGAATGTGAGGGGAAGTTGAAGTGCTGGGTGAATGTTTATGCATCTAATATCGATCACCCTAAGTTTTTTAAACAGTTAATTGCATCCTTTCCTAATATAAATGAACATTTTTTAATAATGGGTGGAGATTTTAACTGCTGTTTGAACCCCTCGATGAACAGATCTGGATCTGATCATGTGCTTCCAAATAAATCAGCTAGTTTTATCAATTCCTTTTTACTTGACTCTGGAATGTTAGAAGTCTGGAGATTTTTACACCCAAATGACCCTTTTTTCTCTCAGGTATATCATAGATAATCTAGGATTGACTAGTTTATAATAGATTCTTGGCTAGTTTCATCAGTCACTGCATGTGAGTATGATGCAATTGCTATTTCTGATCATGCACCATTGAAACTATCAATCAAACTACCTGATTCCAAGTTTAGTGCTCAACAATGGCGATTTAATGCTACTTTGCTTCAAGATCTAAATTTTGTTAATTTTATTAAAGATCAGATTGCTTTTTTCTTCTTAACAAATTCCACTGAAGAAATATCCAATGCTTTTTAGACATATATTCGTGGACAAATTATTTCATACTCAGTGGGATTAAAAAAACAAACTCAAAATGTAATACGTATATTGGCTGATGAGATTAAATAAATTGATAAATAATATTCAAAAGCTCCTAGTTTAGAACTTTATAAAAATAGCGTTGAACTTCAATTGAGACATGATTTGTTATTATTATCACCAATTGAATAGATTTTAAGCTACTTAAAACCAAAAGTCAATTTTATATACATGACGAAAAATCTGGTAAATTACTCGCTAATCAGTTCAAAGCGGTGTTGGCCAAACGTCAGTTTACTAAAGTGAGTAAACGGGATGGTACACTGACTGTAGACCATGATGAAATTAATAAATCCTTTCAGGAATTCTATACCTCCCTATATCAATCAGAGTTTCCTACTGATTCCAATATAATGCATGAGTTTTTAAAGAAACTGAACATGCCAAATTTATCACATAATGAGTCACTGTTGTTAGATGAACCCATCACGGAGGAAGAAACACAGAAAGCAATCCTTTTGATAAATTCAGGTAAAGCTCCTGGTTCAGATGGGTTCACATTGGAATGTTTTAAGTATTTCTCACGTTTACTGTCTCCCTGGCTATGCAAGGTTTTTATAGAAGCCTTTTTAACGAATAGACTACCACAATTCTTTTATGAAGCATCTATTTCTTTAATTCTTAAAAAAGACAAAGATCCTATATAAGTGACATCATATAGACCTATATCACTGTTAAATGTAGATTACAAAACTTTTTCCAAAATATTAGCTATGAGATTGGAAAATATTTTACCGCAAATTATTTCTGAAGATCAGACAAGGTTTATTAAAAACCGTTACTCATACTTTAACGTTAGGAGATTAATGAATATTGTATATACAGCATCAAATAAAACTTCAGAATGTGTCATTTCACTTGATGCTGAGAAGGCGTTTGATAGAATAGAATGGGAATACATATTCAATACACTTGGAAAATTTGAGATTGGTCCAAAATGTATTTCTTGGATCAAGCTGATATATCATATACCCCAGGCTTCTGTACTTACCAATAATCAGAGATCCACTCTTTCGAGGTACTAGACAGGGTTGTCCTTTAAGTCCTTTACTGTTTGATATTGCTTTCGAACCTCTGGCCACTGCTATTAGGGAATCCCCTAACATTTTCGGTATTGTCCGTGGGAATAAGACACATAAGCTATCTCTTTATGCAGATGATCTGTTATTATTAATTTCTAACCCTGAGAAATCTATTCCGGCAATAGTAGTTTTACTTAATCAATTTAGTTGTTTTTCTGGTTATAAACTAAATCTAAGTAAGAGCGAGCTCTTTCCATTAAACAACCTAGTTTCGAATTATGGACAGTTTCCATTTAGATTGACTACCGAATGTATTACTTACTTAGGCATTAAGATTACCAAGAAGCACAAGGATTTATTTAAAGCCAATTTTATTCCTTTAATTGACCACATCAAACAACAGTTCATTAAATGGTCACCGATGTCCTTATCTCTAATAGGCTGAATCAATGCTATTAAAATGTTTATCTTACCTAAATTTTTATATTTATTTCAGACGATACCAATTTTTATATCTAAATCTTTCTTTGATATTATTGACTCCAAAATGTTCTTACATATATATATACATACATATATATATATATATATATCTATATATATATATAGCAGAATAAAAATTCCAGACTAAGTAAAACATACTTACAGAAATCAAAAAAAGATGGTGGTTTGGCACTGCCGAACCTTAGATTTTACTGTTGGGCAGTTAATGCTCGCTATTTAACGTTTTGAACAAAATATTTAGAAGATACCCAATGCCCAGGATGGATAAATCTTGAACGTGATTCTATGCAAGGGCTATCATTGGCTTCTATTCTAGGGGCCTCGTTACCTTTTACAATTACGAGATTGAATAAATATACAACTAACCCAATATTAAGACATACACTTCAAATAGGGTTTCAATTTCATAAGGTTCACAGAGCTCATATGTCAAAAGATAAGTTAGCTTGTTTTTAATCCTCAAATAAATCCTACTTGTGACAGATGTAATTCTGAAGTGGCCTCACTGACTCATATGTTTTGGTCCTGCCAACTTTTGGAAAAATATTGGAAAGAAATGTTTGATACTATCTCTGTAGTTTTAGGTATTGATTTACAACCACACCTTATTACTGCAATTTCTGGACTACCAATGTTAGATTCTATCCATCTGTCCTGTTCCGCCCATTGGCTGATTACTTTTACCACATTCATTGCCAGAAGATCTATTTTATTTAAATGGAAAGATTCCAATCCTCCGACCACACTCCATTGGTACTCTGAAACGATATCATGTTTAAGTTTAGAAAAATAATTAGGAGTGACATTGTTGAACCATTGGTTAAATTTGATCGGATTTGGGGAAGATTTATTCAACATTTTCATATGACATAAACTGTTCCCTCTCCAACTGTAATAACATTTTTTTTTACTGGTATACGGTGGAATAGACTTGATGACAAACAAGGACTTAAATTGTTGAAACTCTTTGCAGCCCAGATTCTGTTTCGCTTTTTTTTTCCTTTTTCTTCTTTAGTTTAGGGGGTTTTTTTTTTTGATTTTTCTCTTTTCTCTTTTTTTTTCTTTTTATCTTTTTGTTTTTATACATATAAGTTCTCTTTTAAACACTTATCTATATTTACATAGAGACCGGGAGGTCTGTATTAAATGTGTATGTTGACACTGGACTCATATTTAGGTTATACCTGCCATTAATGTAACCTTTATCCCTATGTATCAATATCACTGTTATGTTTATCATTACTTTTTTGGTCTTTAGTTTTTGCTTTTGTAAAAAAACGAATAAAAAGATTTAAAAAGAAAAGAAAAGAAGTGCTGGGCCTTCAGGAGATCAGGTTGGTTATTGCGAACCGAGCAGAGGTATTGGGCGAATCGATCGCCAATCCTGCGTTTATCTCACCGATGTAGAGCAGCTGACATCTAGAGCAGCGGATGCAATAGATGAGGTTGGAGGAGGTGCAGGTGAACCACTGCCACACCTGGAAAGACTGCTTAGGTCCTTGGATGGAGTCAAGGGGGGAGGTAAAGCGACAAGTGTAGCACTTCCTGTGGTTGCAAGGGAAAGTGCCAGGGGAAGGGGTGGTTTGGGTGGGAAGGGACAAATTGACCAGGGAGTTACAGAGGGAGTGGTCTTTGCGGAAAGCAGACAGGGGAGGAGATGAGAATACATGGCCAGTGGTGGGATCCCATTGGAGATGGCGAAAATGTCGGAGGATTATTTGTTGTATGTGACGGCTGGTAGGCTGGAAGATGAGGGCAAGGGGAACTCTGCCCTTGTTACGTGTGGCGGAATGGGGAGTGAGAGCAAACTTACGGGGTATAGAAGCCTCATCTATAGTAGAAGAGGGGAACCCCCGTTCCCTGAACAATGAGGACATCTCTGATGCTGTGGTGTGGAACACCTCATCCTGGGTGCAGATGTGGCGTAGACGGAGGAATTGGGAGTAGGGCATGGAGTCCTTACAGGAAGCAGGGTGGGAAGAAGTGTAGTCCAGGTAGCCATGGGAGTCAGTGGGTTTATAGTGGATGTCGGTCAGTAGTCCCTCACCTGCGATGGAGATAGTGAGGTCTAGAAATGGATGGGAAATGTCGGAAATGGTCCAGGTGTATTTGAGTGTCGGATGGAAGTTAGTGGTGAAATGAATGAAGTCAGTGAGTTGTGCGTGGGTGCAGGACGTAGCACCAATGCAGTCGTTGATGTAGCGGAGGTAGAGTTTGGGGATAGGGCCCTGGTACGCCTCAAACAAGGATTGTTCGACGTAAACAATGTACAGCGCTTTGTGATTCAGAATATGCCTTGCTCATCCCAGGACTTCAATCCTCCTTGCCAGCTTTGCTCGCACATGTTTTGAATGAGGTTTCCACCAGATTTTAAAATCACACCTAGAAATTTATGTTCATATATACTCTTTCTATATCAACACCATCTATCCTCACTTGTACCTGAGTATTTATTTTACAATTTCTAAACAACATCTTTGATTTGTTCAAATTTAATGATAATTTGTTTATGTCAAATCACCTTATTAATTTTCTCATTTCTGATGTGATCTCCAAAAGCTGCTGTAAATTCTCCCCCAACAGAAAAGATATTAGTATCATCCGCAAATATAACAAATTTCAATATTTTGATACTATACATATATCATTTATATACCGAAAGAACAATTTTGTTCTTCACAAGTAATATCCAAGCATGTTGATGTATGCTCACCTATTTTCACAAACTGTTGCCTGTTACTTGAATAGCTTCTCAACACCACCCCCTGACTACCATATCTTTCCAATTTATCAAGTAATATATTGCGATCAATGGTATTCAAAGTAACATTAGCAAATTCACAGATGACACAAAGCTAGGTGGCAGTGTGAACTGTGAGGAGGATGCTATAAGAATGCAGGGTGACTTGGACAGGTTGGGTGAGTGGGCAGATGCATGGCAGATGCAGTTTAATGTGGATAAATGTGAGTCCACTTTGGTATCAAAAACAGGAAGGCAAATTGCTATCTAAATGGTGTAAAGTTGGGAAAATGGGAAGCACAACGGGATCTGGGGGTCCTTCTTCATCAGTCAATGAAAGTAAGCATGCAGGTACAGCAGGCAGTGAAGAAAGCGAATGGCATGTTAGCCTTTATAACAAGAGGAGTTGAGTATAGGAGCAAAGAGGTCCTTCTGCAGTTGTATAGGGCCCTAGTGAGACCACACCTGGAGTATTGTGTGCAGTTTTGGTCCCCTTATTTGAGGAAGGACATTCTTGCTATCGAGGGAGTGCAGCGTAGGTTTACAAGGTTATTTCCTGGGATGGCGGGACTGTCATATGCTGAGAGAATGGAGTGGCTAGGCTTGTATACTCTGGGGTTTAGTCGGACGTTCCAGATGTTGGGGGGTCCAGAACCAGTGACCACAGTTTAAGAATATGGGGTAAGCCATTTAGAACAGAGATGAGGAAACACTTTTTCTCACAGAGAGTTGTGAGTGTGGATACTTTCAAGAGAGAGCTAGATAGGTCTCTTAATGATAGTGGAGTCAGGGGATATGGGGGGAAGGCAGGAACGGGGTACTGATTGGGGATGATCAGCCATGATTACATTGAAACATAGAAACATAGAAAATAGGTGCAGGAATATGCCATTCGGCCCTTCGAGCCTGCACCGCCATTCAATATGATCAAGGCTGATCATCCAACTCAGTATCACGTACCTGCCTTCTCTCCATATCCCCTGATCCCTCTAGCCACAAGGGCCACATCTAACTCTCTCTTAAATATAGCCAATGAACTGGCCTCAACTACCTTCTGTGGTTTTCCAGAGAATTCCAGATCTTCCTACATCTAGCCTGTCCAACCCCTTAAGAATTTTGTGATTTTCTATTAGATCCCCCCTCAATCTTCTAAATTCTAGCGAGTGAATGGCGGTGCTGGCTCGAAGGGCCGAAAGACCTACTCCTGCACCTATTGTCTATTGTCTAGTCTTTAAATAAAGAGTTTTTCCAATATCTTGGAGAATTGGGAAAGTCAGGAAACAGGCCTATAATTTGTGAAGTGGTGTCTATCCCCACTTTTATATAAAGGTATAACTTTTGCATTTTTCATTTTGCTTGGGAATTTACCAGTTAGAAACTTCGTTACAGATGTGCGTTAGTGGTTTTGCAATACCATCAATAACTTTCTTGATCAATTTCATTCCAGTCAGTAGAAGTTTTATTCCTACATTTATTTACAATATTCATGATTTTGTTTTCTTCTACTGCTCTAAAAAAAGAAGTGGGCCTAGATTTCTTTCTCCGTAAGCATCACCAGTCCCCTCTTCGGGTGTCTCTGGATCTTTAATTTTTTTCTGCCAATTTTGGTCCCACACTTACAAAAAAATTATTGAAACCACTAACCACATCATCCATATTATTTATGGTCCTAACATTATCGATGAAATACTGAGGGGAACTTGAGTTTCTAGATCCATTTCTAATAATACTGTTTAACCCACTCCATATACCTTTAATGTTGTTTTTTATTTCTATTGAATATTTCACTATAGTATTCTTTCTTACATATCCTCATAATATTAGTTAACTTATTTTTATATTTCATTTCTGCCTTTTTAGTACTATACTTTATGAATTCTCTGTTTAAAGTATTTTTCTTTTTGCAGGCACTTTGCAATCCCTTTGTAATCCATGGAATATCTATATATTTTTGTATTCTACTATTGTTTAATTGGACAGTTTTTGTCTTACAATATTTTGAATACTTTTAAGAACGTTTCATATGCTTTGTCAATGTCTTCTTCCTTGTATATTGTTCTCCAATCTTGTGACAGTAATTCATTTCTAAATGCATTCATAGATTCTTCTGTCCTCATTCATTTGTATATCAGGTTATCACCATTTTTATCCTTCTTATAGTTACTGTCATAGATTGCAAAAACTGGCAAATGGTCAATGGTCTGAAGAAGGGTTTTGGCCCGAAATGTTGCCTATTTCCTTCGCTCCATAGATCCTACCCCACCCGCTGAGTTTCTCCAGCACTTTTGTCTACCTTCGATTTTCCAGCATCTGCAGTTCCTTCTTAAACAAATGGTCACTGATGTTATTGATTAATAACCCGCTCACTGTATTACCTTCCATAACATTTGTGAATATATTATCTATTAGCGTGGCACAGTGAGATGTAATTCTGCTATGTCTAGTGATTGTTGGATATAAGCTCATGCTATACATTGCATTAATAAACCTTTCTGTCATTTTATGCTTATTTGGATTTAACAGATCTATGTTGAAATCCCCGCAGATGAACATAACCTTTTGAATTGTTTTATCAAATATTTCTTCCATCCAATCCTTAAATATTTCAATATTAGATACCCGGTGCTCTACGTATTACATTTTACTTCTTATCCATGCAGATTTCTATTGTGACACATTCTAGCACGTTAACAACTGCTGTTGTCATGCTTTCCACCACCTTATATTGGAAGTTTTTATCCACTTACAAAGCCACGCTCCATCCATTCTTGTTCTGCCTGTTCATATAATTCAATTCATATCCAATCAACTCCACATCCTTCTCAGGGCTGAGCCAAGTGTCTGATATAGCTATTATATTGAATGGTTTCTTGAATTGACATATTCTTTGATGTTTTGGAAGTTGGCATATAGGCTTCTGCTGTTAAAGTGGATAATTGATATTTTATGATCTGACGTAACCTTCATGTTAAACTGTTCATCTGTGTAATATCAGCAATTGTTGTTGATATTGCTGAATAAATTATTTTCTGGATCATAATCATTTTCCATATCTTGTGATTTATGCTCGGTATATTCGCAAGTTTTCAAACCCAGTTTATCATATTCTGTCATCCTTGTTGTTTGTGGTTCATCATTATCTCCCAACGGAGATAAATGACTTATTTCAGAACTTGTCATGGTAGTATGTGGTGTATTTATTTAATCCCTCGTTTTTTCATTACCTTGTTGTGTTGTTTCTTTGGTCTCACTGGTATTTGTCCAATTCCAAAAAGGTTGTGGCAGACAGCATCTTCTGCTATTTTGGTGATGACTGGGAGTAAAATTGAGTAAAGTACCCTTGTTCTTTTCTGTAGTCTGCAAAGGACTCTTTTACAAAACTCATCAAACTGCAAATACTGGAAATTTAAAATAAAAACAGAAAATGTTGGAAACACCAGATGGGTCAGGCAGTCACTGCTAGAAGAGAAACAGTGAATGTTTCTGGTCGGATACTTTTTACATCTGTCTCGGAGAACAGATGAGGGACTAGTTTATGGAAACATATATTGTATAGTATAGCAATGGGCCCATTGTCCTACCACAAGAATGCTGACTTGTTTACATATCTACATTAATTCCAAAACATAATAATTGGACCTGAATCCACCATCTCCTCTGGCAGTGTGTTCCAGATATCACCACTCATTAAAACTCTTTAGTCTCACCTTAAACCTATGGCCTCTTGTTTTTCATATCCCCACCATGGGGGGTAATTAATTCTGACCATCTACCCTATCTATGCATTTCATCATTTTGCATGTATTAAGTCACCCCTCAGCCTTCTTTACTTCAGGGGAAACGAGCCCAGCCTATTGCTTATATCCTACCCCTACTTGACTTCATATTGCATATGTCAGGATTAGACAGGTCTCTCAATTAACTTTTTTTCCCTGTTGCCAGTCGGGCAACCTAGGCAGCTTTTTAGGTTGCCAAATGACAGTTTAGCTGGTCATTTAAGACAGTTTGCATGACGCGTGTGATAATGTGCTCGGACGAAGTGCATAGTTACCAGTCGGAATTATGCTCAATGAAGCATTCACAAATTATTTCTGCTTCAATTAAAGTCACAAACTAAACATATTCACCAATCAAGACATGATATATACCACAATGACATGCAGCAAAATTATAATACAGTATCTCAACCCTTTTTACACATCGCAATTAATGTAATTTCTATTAGTTCTTTCAACTTCCAAACAAAAATGTGGTTGGATTATTCAGCATATGATCAACTGTGTCAATAAATCCTGGACCATAGTAACATATATGCTTAACCATGCACACTACAAATTGATGCAAGCATGTTTTCTGTGAGGGACTGAAAATTATCATGACATGGCCATAGCATGGGTCGTTATTGCTATTGGCACAGAAACACTCTTGCTTCCCACATAATTTATCCATAACAAAATATACAGGTTGCAAGGACATTTCTAAAGGCATTTTATGATATTAGCTGTTAAAACCATACATGTTAAGACTATACCCATCTGACAGGTTAAACATTACACTAACTGACAAGAGATGGCCAAAGGACATAACTGCAGCAAATGTTCTTTTGGTAATATGTTTAAAGGTGTCAAACCACCATATTATCGGACATTCAGATTAGATGTATGTGTTGTGAACAGCAATGAAGATACCCAGTTTGTACGCACCAGATTTTAAAAAATTTATTGATAAACGCTGTTTCCATCATTCCCACTTCAGAATTAACGTTAAAACTTCAACTGAAATATCTCCTGACCCTTAGCAGAAAGTATAAGAGTACATCCGAACATTCACGGCTATAATTCTAAATACTCCAAAAATAAAATATGATAATCATAATAAACATTATATGCAGATGATGTATTATTATATATCACCAATTCTCAAGTCAGCATTCCAAATATATTAAATCTTATAGAGGAATTTGGTTCCTTTTCAGGATATAGAATAAACTGGAACAAAAGTGAAATTATGGCATTAAAACCTGAAGAGTCGACACACCTTCTAAAATTCCCTTTCAGAATTGCTAAAATTCAAATACCTGGATGTTCAGGTAAGCAGAAAATACACCTCTCTACTCTCTATTCAATGCAAACTTCCCGCCTTTAGTTACTAAATTAAACGTTCTTATTCAATTTTGGAAAACATTCCCATTGTCTCTAATAGGCAGAATAAATGCTATAAAGATGATTTTCCTCCCGCAAATTCTGCATCTATTTCAATCAATACCGATATACCATAGTCCCCTTGCCCAAAAAAACCCACATTTCCAGCCTCAACGACTACCGGCCAGTCGCACTCACACCAGTGGTGATGAAGTGCTTTGAAAAACTGGTCCGGGGTTATATCACATCACTCCTGCCCCGAAGCTTTGACCCCCACCAGTTTGCGTACAGAGCGAATAGATCTACAGAGGATGCTGTAGCCACAGCTTTCCATGCTGCACTGTCCCACCTGGAGCAGCGGGGAAGCTATGTGCGAATGCTCTTTGTGGACTACAGCTCTGCTTTTAATTCTATCCTTCCCCACAAACTGGTGAACAAACTGGGGGACTTGGGACTTCCACAATCCACCTGGATGTGGATAAATAGCTTCCTGTCGGGCCGCAGCCAGAGAGTCAGAATGGGCCATCACACATCCACGGCCCTCAGCCTCAGTACCGGCTCTCCACAGGGCTGCGTGCTGAGCCCCATGCTCTACACCATCTACACACATGACTGCACCTCCGCCCACCACAGCAACACCATTGTCAAATTTGCAGATGACACTACGGTGGTGGGGCTCATCTCCGGGGGGGACGAGTACGCCTATCGGGATGAGGTGGAGCAGCTGACAGTGTGGTGTGGAGAAAATAACCTGCTCCTGAACACCTTAAAGACCAAGGAGATAATAATAGACTTCAGGAAGAACAAAACAGAACTGGTACCACTAATCATCAGAGGGGACTGTGTGGAGAGGGTGGCGGATTTCCGCTTCCTGGGAATCCATATTGAGGAGGACCTGACGTGGAGCATGAACACCTCTGCGCTGCTGAAAAAGGTCCAGCAGAGACTGCACTTCCTGAGGGTGCTCAGGAACAATAACATCACACAGAGACTGCTGCTGTCTTTTTATCGGTGCTCCATTGAGAGCATCCTAACATACTGTGTATGCGTGTGGTACACCAGCTGCACAGCGGCTCAGAAGAAAGCGCTCCAGAGGGCCATTGACAACGCCCAGAGGATTGTCGGCTGCCCTCTCCTTACCTTGGAGGACTTACACAGTTCCCGCTGCAACAAAAAATCCCAGAATATTATAAAGGACATTTCCCACCCCAGACACTCCCTGTTTGAACTGTTGCCATCAGGCAGACGGTACAGATCTACAAGGACAAGGACAAACAGACTTAAAAACAGTTTTTACCCCACTGCTATAAAGGCACTAAATGTAGCCGCCAAGGAACACGGTGTCTAAGGGACTGTCGTTGGTACACTGTGAAATCGACAGAAGGATGTAGGGTTGGGTGTTTCTGCGTGCTATTTTCATATTTCATATTTATTTTAGTTGTTTATCTTTTTTAATATTTTACCTTGTATGTATCGTTAGCTTTTATGGTTTGAATGTTGCACTGACTGGTTGACATTTTTAAATTTCATTGTACATGGTTCATGTTACAATGACAATAAAGAAACTATTCTATTCTATTCTAATTTTTTTTTTAAATCTCGATTCTCTGATTACAAACTTTATCTGGGATTATAAAACACATAGAATTCATAAACGGCATTGATGTAAACCCAAAGAAATGGGCAGATTGGCTCTCCCCAACTTCTTATACTATTATTGGGCAACGAATATTATAAATGTAATTTATTGGCTGGATAACTCATGCCAACAGGTAGACTGGTTAATAATGGAGAGAGAGGATTGTTCGCCTTTCAATGTAGGCGCGATTCTTCTCTCCCCAACAAATTTGAAGAACACACTATATCATAAAAATCTGATTATTCACAGCACTCTACGAATCTGGAGACAAGTAAAATCAACTTTTAAACTAAGAAATGTATCTCTTCTTTCACCAATAGCCAATAACCCTGTGTTCAAGCCATCTATTATAGATAAAACGTTTACATTATTGGGAAAGACTAGGAATTAAAAAACTTGGAGATCTCTACGAGATGGGAATTAATTCTGCATTTCAAGAATTACAGTCAAAATATCACCTGAAAGGTAATCAATATTTCAGATATCTTTAAATTTGAGATTATTTGAAAACATATACCCATGACTACCACACTCTGCTGCCAGATATACTAGACGAATGTGTGAATATAAATTCAGAGTCAAACAACTTAACATCATATTTGTATAACACCCTTCTAAATATAGAAATCCCATCATCAGAAGCAATTAGAAGAGACTGGATAGAAGAACTAGGCCTAAAAATTCTATAAGACAGATGGGAAGAAAACCTTTTATATATACACAATTTTTCGATTAACGTTAGACATACTTTAAAATTTTTGAAATTTTCTCAAAGACATTAATAACAAAACTGGACCCCGACACGGAACTGATTATTCTAGGAACGACAGAAGCTTGCTCTGAGCTATCAATATTTCAAAGACGTTTACTCAATTATGGTCTGATAACGGCGAGAAAACTAATACTCAAATTTTGGAAACATACATCTGCCCTTACTCTCAAAATGTGGATTACAAACATGTCTGAGACGCTGCATCTTGAAAATATGAGACTTGTCTTAGCAGAAAAACCAGAGCATTTTTCGAAGACATGGACACCGTTCGTTGATTTATTACAAGGATAGTATGGTGCAACACAATTTCGGAGTTAAATTTAATTATGGGTTGGGTGATGGGTGGGGAGCGATGTGAGGCAGGTATATCATCACCTTTTGTTTTTCTTTCTGTTTTTATCTTTTTATTTCTCTACATCTTTCTTATTTATTTTACTTACTCACTCTGGCCACACCAATTCGGTAGTCTATGGGTTCTATTCTTGCACATCCACTTTTTTTCTCTCTTGCTTTCTCTCTCTTCTTTTCTTTCATCTTTAGCTAAAAATTAAAACTGAAGCTGTACAATTATTGTATTATGTCATATGCCGCTGTTTACATTTTTGTACACTGCTTCTAATAAATTAAAAAAAAAAAAAAAATATATATATATATATATATATATATATATATATATATATATATATATATATCTTGACCAAATTTGTGATGTATGTGACCGACTGTAGAAGTAAAACCCGGATAAATCCAACGTATAGTTGTGAATGTTGCTCATTAAATAACTACAGTACTGATACTCCAAGTTAAGAACATTGATTTGGCGTTAAAATGAATTCTGTAATAACGTGTCAATGGTAGCAGTGACAATCGAACACTGTGGGTTCAATGTTTCACGTGTTCACAATTTAATTAATCCATCTTTATGAACTAAAACAAATAATAACATTGGGAATTAAAACACATTTGATTCCATTCCGTTATCAAACATAGTAAATGTTCGCTCTGAAGACATTTCCAGCAAAATAGGGTCGGGGGGGGGGGGGGGGGGGGGGTGTGTCAATCATTGCAGGGTGGATAGATGGTGGGTAGGGGGTTCAGAAGGCAATCGGTGCGGAATGGATGGATTGAGGCAGGTGAATTCGTACGTGTTGGTTGGAGTATGTAAAATTGTGAGGGGAGAGCATGGAGGATGTCAGTGGTGTTGAATGGGGGGGGATCAGTACGGGATGGATGGGAGGGTCAGTACAGGGTGAATGGGGGGGATCAGTAAAGGATGAATGGGGGTAGACAAAAATGCTGGAGAAACTCAGCGGGTGAGGCAGCGTCTATGGAACAAAGGAAATAGGCAACGTTTCGGGTTGAGACCCTACTTCCCCCCCCCCCATTCTTCTTGAATGGGGGGATCAGTATAGGATGGATGGGGGAATCAGTACAGGATGAATGGAGGGGGGGGGGGTCAGTACAGTGTGCATCGGAGGGTCTGTGCAGGATGAATGGTGAATCACTACAGGATGAATGAGGGGATCACTACAGGATGGATGGGGGATCAGTACGGGATGAAGGGGGGATTAGTATGGGATGAATGGGAGAATCAGTAAAAGATGAATGGGGGATCAGTCCAGGATGAATGGGGGGCTCAGTACTGGATGGATGGGGGAGCAGTGCAGGGTAGATGGGGGATGGAAGGAGAATCAATGCGAGATGGATAGGGAGATCAGCGCAGGGTGAATAGATTGGGAGGGGGTAGATGGGGAGGGGAGCATAGGGGATGTCAGTGTGGACTGAATAGAGGCGGGAATGGGGATCAGTGTGGGATGGAGAGGAGGGGTCTCAGGATAAGTGGGGTGGAGGGGTCGCACAAGAGAGAGAGAGAGAGAGAGAGAGGAGGGGGGAGATGGGGAGGAAGGAAGGTCAGCGCTCATTGGACAGGAACGGCATCATCGCCCCGCTGCCTTGGCCGTCGCTGTCCACCGCCAAGTGCCGCCGCCAAAGGGGGAGGCAGTTGGGGTCTCTTCGCCACCGCCTCCCCTCCTCTGCCAGCCAACAGGAAGGTGCGGGGCGAGCGGTGCAGGTGCTTTAGACGACGAAAGAGGGCCTCCCCATTTCTCCCTCCCTCCTTCCGGCCACGACGTGTGGGAGGTTTGTTTTGAAAGCAGCGGCCGCTATCAGGGCGGGCGGGTTGTGGGAGGAGGTGGAGCCACCGCCAAATAAGTGCGGGGCCCGTCATTCGCTCCGACCCACCGTCACCCCGCACCTAGTATCTTTGCCTCAAACGACAGCCACCGCCGACACGAAACGTTACGTTCCTTTTCTCCAGAGATGCTGCCTGACTCCAGCATTTTGTGTCTATCTTCAGTTTAAACCAGTATCTGCAGTGCCAAGCCGGGCAAAATGAGTCGGCGTTTAGGTTGCCCGGCGGCACTTGGTCAGTGGCACCCGGGCAACCGCTAATTTCAAGCCCTGCTAGATTCCATCTACCAACATTCTACCGAGCTTTCCATCTGATCTGTATCCTGTTGTACATTATCCATAATGTAACCAACAACCAAGATGGGTGGAATAAGTGACACAGGTTAGAGATGAAAAGGAGACAGAAGGGTGTAAGATAAGGGGAGAAACAGTGTGATATGTGAAACCAGAGGGAGGGATAGAGGTGGAAGGGAGCAGGAGAAAGTTCATAAGTGATAGGAGCAGAATTAGGCCATTCGGCCCATCAAGTCTACTCCACCATTCAATCATGGCTGATCTATCTTTCCCTCCTAACCCCCTTTCTCCTGCCTTCTCCACAGAACCCCTGACACCCGCATTAATCAATGTTAAGGTTTAGGGATAATGGAGGAAATGCACCTGGGTGGGAGGCATAGAGTAGAAAGGGTGGGCGGAGTGGTGTTACCTATAACTGGGGAATTCAATTGTCATGCGGTTATGTTGTAAGCGACCTGAGTTGAATATGAGTTTAAAAGCACTTTGGGCGTGATGTTTTTAATTTCACTTTCCTTGCTGGAAGGAGCGGTGTGATTGATTGTATCACGTGGCGAGGCTCAGCTGGTTGTAGGTAGGGTCCGTGCGGTGTGGACTTGCAGTGTGTTGCAAACAACACTCTCAACGTGATCAGCGCCTGGACTTTTGACACGTAGCCGAGCAGTGACTCACTTGTCCTCTCCCCCCTCCCACCCCACCCCACACACACACACAAAACATTTGGATGGCTTCACGAATGGAGTGGGCGGAGCGAAAGAGGGAAGCTTTGAAGCCCCACTGGAATCGAAACGTAACGTAGATTGATGCTTCACCCTTTGCATGAGGACGCAGGAGAAATAGCTGGTTGTTTCTTGTTGATGGACGAGTATGTTGAATGCAGCGCAGGTCAGCTAACACAGGAGGGATAAGTCTCCATAGAGCACGCTTTGCACGGAGCTGGATTGCATGTTACGTTATCCCCGAATTTGTTATAAAATGTAACGTGTTTATTATATATAATTGGTTGAACTGTATTATAACTGGTTGCAACTACCAGCTGGGCTGTCGGAAACGTGACTGCCTGCAGTTATTCCAACTGAGAACGGCAGTCTCACCTTGTTCAATGTGTGAAGCAAGGCAAAGCCTAATTTAATAACTTTGTATCTACAATTTATTGCAAAATAAGAGAAACAATTGGGTGTTTTGTGACCAGTTACTAGTTCAATCGAAGGGGTTTGTTATCAAACGAGAAGGATTGGTCTAGATACTGATTCTGCCAGATGTTTCCATGTTTATATATTTTAAGAATACACGACAGGGAATAGCCCACTCGGCCCCTCAATCCTGCCCTACATTTCAATATTATAATTGTGGCTGATCCACCCTAGACCTCGTTATCTCTTCCGTGCCGTTTCCCCATGGCACTCGGTCCCCTGATGTATCAAAAACGTATCTGCTTATTTTTAAATGCATCCCGTGATCTAGCATCTACAACTCGGGTTATTGCGAAAATATTGGGCAATGAAAAGGGCTTTTGGAACGAGATATGAGCTAATAATGTTCTACCCCCAGAGTAGGAATGCTGTGTCTCAGCCGCAATGCACAGCAATTAGCAGTGTTTTTGAAGGGTTAGTTTGATTACTTTTGTTTTGCATGGGGCAGGGGATAGATTTTGCAAGAGCATTAGATTCCTACATGTTTTAATGAGTATGCAGATAATTTTAGTTCCCTTGCCACAATAGGAGTCATGCCTCTGGTTGTCCTACAGGGAAATCACTGTAATACCTCTTACTGTAAGGTTAATTGTCATATGTAATGACAACAGTACAATTAAATTCTTACTTGCAGCAGCAAAACACAACGGTAAACGCAATGCATATGGATAATAATATATTATAAGCAAAAAAATAAATAACAGTAACCCCAGTACAAGTGCAAAAAAGCTCAGTACACTTAGTGAAATCCAAGATGGTCCATAGTTGAGTTGTGTAGGGTTTAAGAATATGATGGTTGTTGGGAAGAAGCTATTCTTAAACTTAGTGGTCATGGTTTTCGAACTGTTTTATCATCTTCCCAATGGTAGGAGTGAAATGAGAGCGTGGCCAGGGTGGTGTGGGTCTTTGAGGCAGCGTCTCCTGAAGACCTCTTCGATAGTAGGGAGGTCAATACCTTCCCTTGTCAGCCATGGTCACCTCATTATCCTATTTGAATCTTTCTTCCTCTTTGGAATGAAAAGATCCTGCATCTTCCGAATTATTCACAGAAATTACTGCCATTGTTTTTTCAAAGTGAAATCAGTTTCATCTTTCTATAATGCTTATCTATACTTAAGTCTTTGATATGGACACTGAAGGTTAATGCTATTTTCATTTCCAATTCCCCAGTGTGAAGGTTGCACCTTTTGATCTTTTCATAAGACAATCTGAAGTAATACGGCATAATGAATTGTGGTCTGAAAGTCCCTATTCAAATAGGCCCCAGGCCCACCTTAATGTGGAAATGTTTTAGAGAAAGAAAAATGAGTGTCACTTTATTGACATGTGGAGTTTATTTTTGGATTGTAATCTTTCAAAATTGGAAAAGTTGGTCACAAAATAAATGTGAATCAAAAATATGATTGTTTTAAACTAAATTCATTTTGAGGACAGGAGGTGATTGTGTTTCACCACTCAATTGTAAAGATTCAACAGGCATGGGGGAAATCACACCTTTTTTCTATTGACAATTAAAAGATTTTTAAAATTGAAACACTTCACACAATTATATCATGTAAAGGTGTTTAAAACTAAAGGTGCAAAAGTGGGGTAAGACCTAATGTATGAATTATGCTTAAAAAGTCAATGTGATGCATCAATTCATGAAGTAAAATGTGTTAAATGCAGCATGACTTTTCTTACAGAACCTAGGTCCCTTTTGGTTGCAAAGCTTGTACCCAACCGATCTCCTGAATTTGATTTTAAATCTGGCTGTGAAACTTGGGGTGTGGCATTTTCACCCGATGGCTCATACTTTGCCTGGTCGCAAGGATACAACATTGTAAAATTGATTCCTTGGCCACTTGAAGACTGCAGAATGTAAGTTTTAAAATTGAGTCCTTGAGGAATCGAACAAAGCTTTGGTGACTGATTGCTATTCATTTTGATTATTCTTGAGTTTTTGCTGCAATGCCCTCTCAAAGTATGCTCTTGTGAAATGATAGCCCTTTCGACTCCATTAAGATCACTTGGTTTGACATGGCTGGTTGGTACAAGTACTTGAAATGTATGTCCTCTATTTGTTCTCCAAATGTCCAAATATATATTTTTGACCACAGGAGTCCTGGCAGAATGGGAACTGTGCACTGTGTGCAGGGCTGCCAACATTGGGTGAGAGTTGAGAGTGAGAAATTGCGAGGGGGTGTAGCTTGCAATTTTGCAATCTGGTGCATTCTGTTGCGAGTCTTTTAACTTACACTTGAATGCAACATTTATGCTTCAAATTGGATTGGGTATGAATAAGGTTAGGTTACCGGAATATCCAGAGAAAATCATGTGGTCATAAGGAGAATGTACAAATACTGTACAGACAGCACCCGTAGTCAGGATCAAATCTGAGTCTGTAGTGCTGCAAGACAGCAACTCTACCGCTGCACCACCTCATTAAATTTATTTTTCTGTAATGTATTATGGTGTCACTTCAATAAAGATGAAGACATGATTATAATTTCTGCCCTTAGTTGGATAACAAATATCTCCAGTCATTGTGTTTTACGGCTGGTTTTCAACCTCTTCAGTCTGAAAGGTCTCGACCTGAAACATCACCTATTCTTTCTCTCCAGAGATGCCGCATGTCCTGCTGAGTTATTCCAGCTTTTAGTGTCTATCTTCAGTTTAGACCACCATCTGCAGTTCCTTCTTACACTCTTTGTTAAGCGAAACGGGTCCTATTCTCATAATATTATTCACCTCAACTAAGTATTTTCTTCACCTCCGTTGCTGCAGAGAATACAATCCCAGTTATCAAATCTTTCTTCAAAGTGAAAAAAAAATTCCAGCCCAGCCAATATGTTCATAAATCGCCCCTGCGATCCTCTCCAGAGCAATTGCACCCATTCTACAGTGTGTTGCAGTCTTACAGCATGGAAACAGGCCCTTCATCCCAACTTGTCCATGCAGATCAAGATGCCCCATCTAAACTAGTCCCATTTATCTGCATTTGGCCCATATCCCTTTAAACCTGGTGTGTGTGTTAGGGTGTGTGTGTTAGGGTGTGTGTTAGGTTGTTCGTGAGAGTGTGTGTGAGTAAAGCGGTGACAACACCCGGAGTGAGCGGAGATTTGGCAATGTTGGGAGCATTTCCCTCTCTCCCCCCCACCCCTTCCCGGCAATGCGGGCTGGCTATGCGGTGCTCCTTGTCCAGCTGGGTCCGGGGAAGGTGAGGGTCAGTGGCCCGGGGGGAGGTGGGGGACAGAGACCTGGGGTCAGGCATCGGAGCGGAGCTATAGCCCGAGATTCATCCCCGCGGCTCTGGAGGCGGCACCGACGCGCCCACTCACCGGTCCGCTCCTGGCAACTCCATGCGGTGTGGACAGAGCGGCCGGCAGCCACAGAGAGAGAGACGCCACAGGTGAGGGTGGGAGGTGGGAGCGGTGCCGGGGGGGGGGGGGGGGGGGGGGGTCGGGTCGGTGCCGGGTCCACCGCCGCGTCTCACCTCTCACACCATCTGCACGGGAATGTGAATGCGGGTGAGGCAGCATCTATAGAGCGGTGGACAAAAATGCTGGAGAGATGCTTGAGTCTGAAGAAGGGTCAACCTCAGACATAGATGCTGCCTCACCCGCTGAGTTTCTCCTTAAATAGTGTGCGATGGGCTTAAGCCAATTAAATTGCTCGTTCTTTTACGGGACCCCGCCGACAAAAAAACTATTCTCATTGGTGAGTGTGGAGTAGTGCGACTTTATTTATTCATACATTTTTTAAAATAATTTTTTGAGCGTGAGAACTTCTGTCATCAGCGCGAGAGCGTGAGAATTTCCTCAAATGCATTAGTCTCACGCTCAATGCGTGAGAGTTGGCAGCCCTGTGTGTGTGACTTAAATGCAGGAGTTCACGGGAGATTGAAGTCAAATAATCTACAGTTGTTCATCAATGTAATATTTTAGTATTAGTGCATTTGTGGAAAGGTGAAAGAATTTTATGTTGCATTACTACTTCCCACTAGGATTACCTAATTCGGTTCCTCTGAATGGTGGGGGGGGGATCAAGTACTTTAATGGCTGGATGGGGATGGATGTAACAACTACTCCAAACTACAAGATTTTATTTCTTTGGACGAAGATGCAACATTACTGGGTCACACCCTAAATTCATGAGGAACACTCGAACCTGTTTTACTGCCTTGTGTTCACAAGGATGTTACTCCTTTCACGTGAATCATGACCACCTGCAGTTTAAACAAAAATATTCTCAACCTTATGTTGTATGACTACAAATCTAGTTCATTAGTTATAGGAGCAGAATTAGGCCATCCAGTCTACTCCGTCATTCAATTATGGCTCATCTATCTTTCCCTCTCAACCCCATTCTCCTGCCTGCCCGTCAATCTGTGCCTTAAAAATAACCATTGACTTGGCCTCCGCAGCCTTCTGTGGCAATGAATTCCAAAGTTTCTCCACCCTCTGACTAAATAAATTCCTCCTAATTTTTTCTAAAGTTACATATATTTGTTCTGAGGCTACGCCTCTGGTCCTAGACACTCCCGCTAGTGAAAGCTTCCTCTCTACCTCCACCCTACCGTGGCCTTTACTATTCAGTGAGTTTCAATGAGGTCTCCCCTCAACCTTCCAAACTCCAGCAAGGACAGGCCCAATGCCTTCAACTGCTCGCCATATGTTAATCCAATCATTCCTTGGATCATTATCATTAAAAGCCTCCTGGACACTCTCCTACATCAGCACATCCTTCAAATAAAGGGCCGAAAGCTACTCACAAAACTCCAAATGTGGTCTGACCAGTGCCTAAAGGGCGTGTCCCACTGTACAAGGTAATTCAAGAGTTCTCCTGAGTTTCCCATGATTCGAACTCGGAGAATTACAGTAATAGCCGCTCGTAGGTACGCGGGGCTCTCGTGGACACTCTCTGCACTGATGAAAAAACCCGAGTACCTGCCGTTAGTGTTTCGAGGCGCTGAGAGTTGTCCCACGCTCTGACGTACCCGCTACGTACATTCTACGCACTTACCATAAGTTTGTTTTTTTTTTTCTAAACTCTGGAGAGCTCTTGGGTAAACTCGTATAGTGGGACAGGCCCTTTATAAAGCCTAAACATTATGTCCATGTTGTTATATTCTAGTACTCTCAAAATAAATTTCAATGTGTAAATTAACTTTGTGTGTACCGGCACTCCGAAGTCTCTTTACACCTCCAATTTCTGAATTTTCTCACCATTTAGAAAATAGTCCATGCCTTTATTCCTACTACCAAAATGCATGACTCCACACATTGCTACACTGTATTCCATCTGCCCACTCTCCCAACCTGTCCAAGTCCCTGCTTTCGCTACACTGCCTGTCCCTCCACCAGTCTTCGTACCATCTGCAAACTAGGTTGCAAAGCCTTCAGTTCCCTCATCTAAACCATGGATATACAACGTGAAGAGTGGTGGCCCCAGCACCGAACTCCTGCCACTTCACCTTCTGCCAACCTGCTATCCATGCTAGTATCTTCCTTCTGATACCATAGGGTCTCATCTTCTTTAGGAGCCTCACATGTTGCATCCTATCAAAGGCCTTGTGAAAATCCACTGACACTCCCCTTCACAAAACCATGCTGACTTAGCCTTATTTTATCATGTCTTTCTGTGCTCAAGCACATCATTCTTTATAATGGACTTTAAAATTTTACCAACCACTGAAGTCAGTCTAACTGGCCTATAGTTTCCACTCTAAAGGGGCTGTCCCACTGCGGCGACCTAATCTGCGAGTTTAGAAGAGTTTGACCTCAACTCAAACTCGCAGCATGGTCGACACGTGGTCCTAGGAGGTCCGATGAGGTCACTGGAACTCTCCTTCATGCTCGAGGGATGTTCCCGCATGCTCGCAGCCTCGGTTTAGTCGAGGAAAGATTTTCAGAATGTTGAAAAACTTCCCACGAGTAAAGTTTGGTCGGCATGGTTCTTTTGAACTCGTAGTGGAGTGGGTCGCTATTCAGTTTCAGGCAGTCCAGGGCAGCCGTAGGCAATCTCCTTCGCTGACCGGACATTTTAATTGGCTCATTCACGTTTTCAGGATCAAGGAAAACCGACCGTTAGTGTAAAATGCTCGCCTAAACTTTATTATAAGTTGTCTGGCTTCTTAAAAATGTCTCTACTCCTTCTCTCCCCAACCCCAATCCTCTGGCTTCCCACTAATCTTTGCAATGTTATATGCCTTCCCTTTTAGTTATATTTTGTCTTTGACTTCCCTTGTCAGCTATGGTCACCTCATTGAATCTTTCTTCCTCTTTGGAATGAAAAGATCCTGCATCTTCCGAATTATTCACAGAAATTACTGCTTTTTTTTTCAAAGTAGACTTTATTCAAGTAATAAATATATACAATACATGAACCGTGCAAAAAAAAAATCATCCAACATTTTCGGAGCGTATACAAACCTTCAATACTGTTTACACACATTGCTCAAATTTCACAAATGTTTTAGAAAGGAGGTGAGGAGGAACTTCTTTTGTCAGAGGGTAGTTATTCTGTGGAACTCATTGCCACAGAGGGCTGTGGACGCCAAGTCGGTATTTTTAAGACAGAGATAAATTCTTGATTGGAACGGGTGTCAAGGGTTATTGTAAGAAGGCAGGGAAATGGGATTAGGAGGCAGAGATCAGCCATGATTGAATGGTGATGGGCTGAATGGCCTAATTCTACTCCTATAACTTGTGAAACAAGATTTACGATTAACAAGGAGAGGCTGGATAGACTAGGACTTTTTACTCCAGAGTATAGAAGGCTGAGGAGTGATCATATGGAAGTATAGAAAATCATGAGGAGCATGGGTAAGGTGAATAGCCACAATCTCTTCCCCAGGTTAGGGGAGTTTAAAACTAAATATGATGGATTTCAGGTCAGAGGGAAAAGATTGAGGTCCAGAGGGACAATTTCTTTTCCACACAGAACGTTCTGCATGCAGAATAAACTGTTAAAAGATGCTGGTAGCGATAGGTGCAACTACAGCATTTAAAAGACACTTGGGCAGGTACACGGATTGGAAAAGTTTGGAGGAGTATGAACTAGAGTCGGGGACTAGCTCATTTGAGCAATTTGGTTGGCTTGGATGAGTTGATATGTAGGGTCTGTTTCTGTGCTGGAGGTCCACTGAGGTGATGGCGGTGCTAAAGTAAGAATAATAGAGATAGTAATCTAACCATGGGCAAATGTGAACCTAGCAACTGCCAAGAAAGATGTCCCAACTGGTCATTGTCTCATTAATTTAACTAATGGACAATGAAGTTCCACAATTTTTTTTTTTAAGATGGAAATATCATTGTCAGCCTGCTAATAAATGCATTACTGGTTTACCATCTGATTGGCCAGAATGTGGAACCCTCTTCCATGTGAAGTAGTTGAGTTAATAGAATTACACATTTCACTAAACTTGACCATGGAGAGGATCTATATGATTATTCTGCAGTGTAGTTGAGGAAAGCTGGTCTGGCCTGGCCTGTTTCCATGCTACACATTGTAAGTAAATAAGGTTGAGTGTAGGTAGGATTATCATGAAAATAGGTACAATTAAAGCAATTATTCATGCTGCATGGAATCAGTCCAACCTCCTGCCAACCAAGATGCACCATCTAAGGTAGTCCCCTTTTATCCATATCCCTCTAAACCTTTCTTATTCATGTTCAAAATCTTTTAAATGTTGTAATTAGACCTGCCTCAACTTCTTTCACTGGCAGCTTGTTCCATACACCCACCACCCTCTGTGTGGAACAAGTTGCCCCTCTGGTCCCTATTTAAATATTTATCTTCTTACCTTCAATTTTTGCCCTCTTGTTCTTCATTTCCCTGTTGTATAAAACAAATCTATGCATTCACTCTATCTATTTCCCTCATGATTAAATTTATCTCCGTAAAACATCGCCTCTTGGTCTCCTGTGCTCCAGAGAATAAAATCCTAGCCTGCCCAATCCCTCCCTTATAAGCTCAGGCCCTCGGGTCCTGGCAATACCCTTGTAAACCTTCTCTGAACTCTTTGCAGCTTAATGGTGTCTTTCCTGTAGCAAGGTAACCAATACTGAACACAATATGCCAAAGGTGGCCTCAACAACATCTTGTGCAATTAAACTCTTCAGTGATCATGAAGGAAGCCATCTTTAGGGTGGCGCAGAGGTAGAGTTGTTGCCTTACAGCGCTAGCAGCGCCGGAGACCCGGGTTCGATCCCGACTATGGGTGCTGTCTGCACAGAGTTTGTACGTTCTCCCCGTGACCTGTGTGGGTTTTCTCCGATATCTTCGGTTTCCTCCCACACTGCAAAGACGCAAAGGTGTGTAGGTTAATTAGCTTGGTAAGTGTAGGCTAGTGTTAATGTGCGGGGATCGCTGGTCGGCACGGACACAGTGCGCCAAAGGGCCTATTTCTGCGCTGTATCACTAAATTAAACTAAAAACTGCCACAGGTTGTTTTTATTTCTTGTAAAGTGTCTGGAATACCTTCCTTTGCACTAAAAAAATGAAGTCTAGATTAGTTGCTGATCTAGTGCAAGCAATTTGTGCATTTGCACAGATAGAGATTTGTAATCCTGAATGATCTGCATATCATCAGTGATTTTTTTAAATTTGGCAAACTTTTTTTGTCTTTTTTTACAGAAGCCGTAAAATTGCAAGTCGTTTAAAATTGGACAGAAAAGGAAGAAGTCAAAGTGGGGAAAAGATAATCGATTGTGGTCAGAATGTGTGGGGGTTAGCAATTGGTGCTCCCCAGCCTGAGAATGGAGGTCGCTCGTCAGTGAACCAAAGCAAATGTGTGTCTCGGATCACGGGGATGGTCCTCGCCACAGGTCTCGCCAATGGAGAAATCAAGCTGTGGGAAGTGCCTTCTGGTAAAATGTCTTGAGGTGTCCTGTTACTTTGGCAATGCTGTTGTTGTGATCCAATGTACCTTTCGCCCTGGGGAAACTGCAGCTTTTAAACTATTTACATGCAAAACGCCTTGAAATTTCCCCTTCTCTTCAAAATATTAACCTCACACTGCCATTGTTGAATGAACATTCTCTGGGGTGATGTATCTCAATAAATATAATAAGTAGCCGAGGTCTGGTATGAATCCTTGACCAATGGTGTATTTCTGGAGGATCATCGTTGTTCCTCATCTTCTCTTCCACAGGCTACACATTTCTGACAGTGTTGCTGTCTAATGATTGGGAACATTTAAAGTTGTGTTTTCTTTTGCTAATTCAAAGACTACTAAAATAAACTGTAGTTCTTTAAGGACTGCTCCAGTGTTCATCAAACTTTTGTACAAGCTGCAGTTTTCCTAATTGGTAAAAGTCTTTAATGATAAATAGTCAACTGCTTGGAAAGCTGCAAACACCTCATGAACAGCAGCACTGAGTCATTACCTAGGAGAAACAAGTTTCAAATTATTTCTGTATAACAATAAGTTAGGCTAATTATAAAAACCCTTCCATGCTGAAATCTGGTTATTTTCCCCATGTAAACAAAGGAACCAAAAAAGGAGCGATGAATTTCGGAGCTACGTATAGGAGAGGTGCCCAGCTGCAATTGTCAAGTTCCCCGCTCTTGTCATTGCATGGATGATCGAGAACGGGCATCACGGAGTTGCAGTCTTACAGCGCCAGAGACCTGGGTTTGATCCCGACTATGGTTGCTTGTCTGTGTGGAGTTTGTACATTCGCCCCATGACCTGTGTAGGTTTTCTCTGGTTTCCTCTCACACTCCAAAGACAGATTGGTTTGTAGGTTAATGAGGTTGGTATCATTGTAAATTGTCCCTAGTGTGTGTGTGTGTGTAAGATACTGCAAGCGTGTGGGGATCACTGGTTGGAGCGGACTCGGTTGGCTGAAATTCCGCACTGTACCTAAAACGTGCAAGGAAATATACCAGTTGGTGGAACTTCCTTGGGAGACACTAATTGATAGTTTCCTTATGTTATATCACTGGCTTTGTATTACCTTCAACATGGAGGTTTAATCTAGAAATTCAAACTTTGACAGGAGTGCCCCCCTCCATAAGGAATTACTTTCAATCCATTCCTGTGTATGCAATTGCTCAAATACAGCAAAATTACTTCCTTTTTTCCATTTGGTCTTCCAACAGACATAGTAACAGATTTAGCCCATTTGGCCCATCGATTCTATTCCACCATTCGATCGACTGATCTATTTTATTTTTTTTCCCTTCAACCCAATCATCCTGCCTTCTCCCAGTAACCTTCGATGCCCTTAGTAATCAAGAACTATCGATCTCTGCTTTAAAATACCCACTGTGGCAATGAATTCCACATATTCACCAGCCTGGTTAAAGAAACTCCTTCTCCTCTCCATTCCCTTAGTCATTAAGGGCCTGTCCCACCAGCATGCAACTCTATGCGATTAGCGCGACCTAACGTGGTCGCTTGAGCCGTCTGGCGTCGCGGGGCCGGTCCCACTTTGATCGCCGGAGCCGTGCGGAATTGGGCGGAGTTTGTCCCGAGACCGCGCGGGGCTCCGAAAAACCGACTGTCCAAACATTCCGCGCGGCAACAGCTTGTCGGCTAGCAGTCGCCTCGACATTTATACACCGCCCCGACATCGTGCCTCCGTGAACCTACTTGTAAGTGCCTCTGTGACCCTCTATGTGTGTGGCTCCGTGGCCCTGTCTGTGTTTGTGCTCGGTGCCCCTCTCTGTGTACCCCTCTCTGTCCTGGCGAATTTACCTTGGACTTCGCTCCAAGTTCGCGTCACTTTGCGCCACGTTGCGCCACTCACCCGACCTCCGCGCGGCCCCTACTGCCGGTTTGGTCGCGCTTGCCGCATGCAGGCGCATGCTGGTGGGAACGGCCCTGTACAGGGGATCACCCAACCTCCGCGCGGCCCCCACTTCTAGTTTGATCGCGTTCATTGCATAGAGTTGCATGCTGGTGGGACAGGCCCTTTAGGCTAGACTTTCTGTTTTGGGAGCGCTTGGGAAATTGTGTTGGTCAGGTGTGAATTTTTACCAAGGTTCATTTGCATTGTTAACATGCACTACAATCTTCAACAAACAGGAAGCTAAATGGAAGATGCATTTTAAAATAAGGTTGGTGTAAGGAATTTATTCCATGTATTTGAATGGTAATTGTGTGCTTTCCATGAAACTGGTGAATTGGGTTAATCGTGAAAAGCAAACTTATTTATAAAGATGAAGAAGGGTCTCGACCCGAAACGTTGCCTATCTCCTTCGCTCCTTAGATGCTGCTGCACCCGCTGAGTTTCTCCAGCCTTTTGTGTACCCTCGATTCTCCAGCATCTGCAGTTCCTTCTTTAACACAATTATTTATAAAGATGCCTAGTCCATCTCAAAATGCTTTCCACTTACAATATGGAATATTGAGCCAGTTAATTTGTACGGCCTTCTCAGTTTATGAATTATGGTAAAGGGACTTATTGTAAAATAATTATCTACTATGGAAGAGAACGTAGATGTGCACAGCACAGAAACAGCTGAGCCCACTGCAACCATGTTGACCTATTTTTTTTTTTTGCCCATCATATTTTCTGTACCTTGACTATTCAGGTGCCTGTCTAAATCACCCTTAAAAGCAGTGATTGCAATTGATTCCACCTCTGCTTCTGGCAGAGTGTATAAAAATAAAACTTTCTTTTCTAAATGGAAATCCCTTCTAAAACTCCTTGCTGTAAATCTGTATTTTTTTAATACCCCTATGATGGGAAGAAGATTGATGCTTATAAATGTTACATTATCAGATAATCTCTCAGCCTTGTTCACTCCATGAAAAATAAGCCCAGCCTATCCAGTCTTTCCCCATTTAAATTTATAATTTGGCACATTTAAAAAACAATTAGCTGGTCTTGCACACTGGTCTCTGCTTAGATTGTTATTTTATCAATTTCATACCGTGGAAGATGAATTGATAATATTTGTTGCAATTTTTGGAAAATAGTTGTAGAAAGTGCAAAAAGATATTTTAGTGGATGTTACCTGATCTGGAAGGTTTGAGTTCTAAGATAGGCTGGGTCTTTTAACTCGGGATCACAGTTGGCTGAGGGTTGACCTTACAAGAAGCATATATAATAAGGGCATGGATAAGGTAAATAGCCACAGAAACAATGTGGGGCAAGCAAAGGCAAGTGGGAATAATTAAATTAGGTAACTTGGTCGGCATGGATACCCGTTTCTGCATTGTACATCTCTTAAGATATTTTAGTGCATGAAGCAACTAAGTGTATTATCCAGTTTACAGCAGCAGAGGTTTAAAAACAAATCAGGGATATATGTTTGCAATTGCATTTTCACGTTCACAAGTTATAGGAGTAGAATTAGGCCATTCGGCCCATCGAGTCTACTCCGGCATTCAATCATGGCTGATTTCTACCTCCTAATCCCATTTTCCCGCCTTCTCCCCATAACCTTTGACACCCGTACTAATCAAGAATTTGTCTATCTCTGCCTTAAAAATATCCACTGACTTGGCCTCCACAGCCCTTCTTTAGTAACTTGTTAGTTTCTTTGTTGAACTAAATTAAGGTGTGTGTTGCAATCAAAAGCGCTTGAACAATGGGTTGGGAAGAAAGCCAAACTGTAAGAAATGAGTTCCACAGATTAACTACACTTTGACCAAAGGAGGGTCAGAGGGTCACCAGAGGTTAACCATTTTCTGGTTAAAGGTATCCAATTGTTAAATAATTAAAAATGTGTGCCCCTTGCATGGAATAAAATAAAATTAACAAGTTATTTACTGATGCTTGACTATGATGGCAGCCCTTTGATTAGCATGCTATTGACATATGGGGGTGCTATGCTAATGTGGTGAATAGATTCAATGAGTTGTAAGAATTACACCTCTAATCCTTCAGAAGGCCGTGGGATCATCATGTATAACTTTGTAATGCAAGCAACAGGTCAGAGGACCCTTTAAACATTCTGAAACGGCTAGAGAAATGGTTTGTCTCGGGGTACTGATGGTGGCTTTCAGTCTGAGATTTTTGCTATGTAGGGACAAAACTCACTGGTGGTTGAAGGTATGAGGGATAATAATAATGAAACGTATACGATTTTTAGGGGTGTAAACGAGGTGGACTCTGAGAGGATGTTTCCTCCTTGTGGGGGAATCTGGAGTTCAGTGCACAGTTTTGGAATCTGTTCAGTTCAGAATAAAGCGTCACTCATATTATAATAATAAATCCTTTATTTCGAGTAGACTAAAAAAATAAAAAGCAAGTATGAAACGGCATACAAAAAAAAATTGTCATAAACAATATTAATAAATAAATCTTATGTGTCCGAAAAGGAGCAGAAGGAAGCCAAAGCTTATTAATTCCCACCCCTTATTTAACTACTTATAATTGTCTTATAAAAATGTAGCAGCAAGCTCATCCATTCATATCCTTAATCAGTCTTGGCATTTGTAATGGTACCGGTTTCCATATAATATTAAAGGCATCAGTCCTCAACTGGAGTTTAGCAGTTATACTTTCCATCAAGTATACATTTTTCAATCTTTCCCTCCACTGTTGAACATTTGGTGGCATTTCCTTTCTCCATAGCACTGTTATCATCATTTTAGCAATCAGCAGCATCGCCCCAAGTAAATATTTCTGATTTTGAATATCTGTTGCTGCTGGAGTATCTCCTAATATAAAACAAGCCGGTTCCAGAGGCAGATCTACTCCCAAAATTAATTTAATCACTACCTGGATGTCTCTCCAGTATTGGTACAATTTGGGACAATCGCACAAAATATGTGTGTGATCACCTATCTTCCCACATTGTCTCCAGCATAAATTTGAGGTGTTGCTGTATCTTGCCAGCACTAGAGGGGTCCAAAATACTCTCATTTTTATTTTCCAATCAAACTCCCTCCAAGAGGGGCTGCTTGTCGGCTTATGGCCCCAAGAGACATGTCCTTTCCCATATTTCATCTGTAATAATAATGTTCATTTCCAATTCCCATTTCTGTTTTGTTTCTATAGTATTTCCTTTTATATAGTCTTGAAGTCCTTGATATAAATGGGATATCAAATTATTTTGTAACACTCCCTCTATAATCTTCAAGAAAGTATTTTCCAAATTTGGAGGTAGTCTACATATCTGCTCCCAATCTACATGTCTGGAAGTAGTGCTGTATTTGGAGGAACCTAAAGAAATCCGAGCCTGACAGTGCAAATTCATTCTGCAAGTACTCATAAGATTTCAAGACTCCCCCACAAAAAAGCTGGTCCACAGTAATAAGCCCTTTATCTGCCCAGTTTCTAAATCCCTTATCAATTTTGCTGGGTATAAAATTGGGACTAGCGGCTATCTTCATTGCTCTAGATATCGAATTCAAAAGTTTTAATTGCTTTCTGATAGCTAACCACGTTTTCATCGTGAATATAATCCAATCGTTATCTACTTTTAATTTCTTTCAATTTGAGTTAGAAATGGGAGCCCAGCCAGGGCAATACTAGGACCTGCATTTTGTTCTATTTTCACCCATCCCGTTTCCTCATCGTTCGTTAGCCATACTATCAAGGTTCTCAGCTGCGCTGCCCAATAATAATATTTAAAGTTGGGGATATTTAGGCCACCTTTTTGTTTTGATAACAACAGTGTCTTAAGTCTGACTGGGTCTCTTATTTTGCCACATAAATCTTGTTAACTCTTTTCTCCTTTTAAGGTTGATAAATCTTAGGAATTTCTCCTTTTAAGGTTGATAAATCTTAGGAATTCTTAATCGCGAGGCTGATTTAATGAATGTGGTCAAGGCTGAGATGGGCAGCTTTTTGGCATTTGCGAGATTGGAGAAATGGGCAGGAGTCTAGACAAAAACAGTCATGATCTTATTGAATGATGGAGCCTTTGACATCCAAGCTTTATGCTTAAAAATATTCTGCTTCTATTTTTTATTGTGCTCTTATGTTAAATGTTATAGTATAGAGGGGGATATCTATTCTGGGACCATAGCTGTGTGTTGCTGGTCAAGCAGTGTGCATGTACTGGAACGACCTTTTCCACTGAGGATGGGCATTTTACAAGCCCAGACATTAAATAATGGGATAAAGAGCAGCCGTTTAAGTGGGAAATTAGGATGCTAACCTTCCTAGAAGCTTGTCCAGAGAGCGCGAGAGAGACCCAACAAATTTGCTATGCATTGATGTCTGATGGAAAAGACAATATTTTCATATCGCAATATTTTCTGTTTCTGTTGCAGCACATCTACTTTTCAATTTAAAAGGACATCAGACTGTGGTGAGGAGTATTGCTTTTATCTCCAATGAAAACTTCATGCTGGTCTCTGCATCACGAGACACGACCTTGCGTGTATGGGACCTAAACCAGGATGGTAAATGAAAATCGTTTTGGTTTTTTACCCCCTGCGACCTTACAATGAAGTATTAATGTATAATACAATGGGTTTTATCTGAAACCTTCAGGAAAACTATTGAAAATGCCAATTTGTCCCAAACAAAGCAGAGAAAATGCGGAATTAAATTTGAACATCATCACTTCAGATTGGATTTTAAAAATGTGCATTTCTCCGCTTGGGCAAGAATCAAGGCTGAATACATTTGAATGAAGGGTTAAGTAGCGTTTATCCACGATAATTTCTGGAGAGAGAATTCTACGTTCATTCTGAGTAGTATTCAAACATAGCAACATAGCAGGAGGAGGCCATTCGGCCCTACGAGCCAGCACCGCCATTCATTGTGATCATGGCTGATCGTCCCCAATCAATAACCCATGCCTGCCTTCTCCCCATATCCCTTGATTCCACCAGCCCCTACAGCTCCATCTCTCTCTTATATCCATCCAGTGATTTGGCCTGCACTGCCCTCTGTGGCAGGGAATTCCACAAATTGACCACTCTCTGGGTAAAAATGGTTTTTCTCGCCTGTCTTAAATGCCCACTTAAGACTGTGGGCCATGGCTCTGGACTCGCCCAACATTGGGAACATTTTGCCTGCATCTAGCTTGCCCAGTCCTTTTCAGTCAGGGAGCAAGTAACTTTTTTTTAACGTATATTCCTGGGACGATGACCCTCTCTTAGAAATCACTCCGAAGATAGACACAAAAAGCTGGAGTAACTCAGCGGGTCAGGCAGTATCTCTGGAGAAAAGGAGTAGGTGATGTTTCGGGTTGAGACACTTCTTCAGACTGAGAGTCAGGGGAAAGGCAAACGAGAGATCTAGATGGTAATGTAGAGATATATAGAATAAATGAATGAAAGATCGGCGCAAAAAAAAGTAAAGCTGATAAAGGAAACGAGCCATTGTTAGCTGTCGCCTAGGTGAAAACGAGTATAGACAATGAGACTCAAGACGACTTTGAAGCTGATATGACTTGGGTGGGGGAGAGATGGAGAGTGGGGGATGCAAGGGTTACTTGAAGTGAGAAAAACCATAATTCATACCGCTGAGTTGTAAGCTGCCCGAGCAAAATATGAAAAATCAGGAAATCACTCTGGTGAGTCCTTGTCATATTGTCATTCCATAGGTAGGGAAACGAGACCGTTTCCAAGTTTGGTCTCACCAAGATGCTATATAATTACATTAAGGGCCTGTCCTACAAGCATGCAACTCTATGCGATTAGCGGTTGCTCGAGCCGTCCGGCGTCGCGGGGCCGGTCCCACTTCGATCGCTGGAGCCGTGCGGAATTGTGCGGAGTTCGTCCCGAGACTGCGCGGGGCTCCGAAAACCTGACTGTTCAAAAATTCCGCGCGGCAACGGCTTGTCGGCTCGCAGTCGCCTCAACGCATTACACACCGCCCCGACATCGTGCCTTCGTGAACCTATCTTTAGGTGCCTCCGTGACCCTCTATGTGTGTGGCCGTGTGTGTGTGCGCCTCTGTGCCCCTCTCTGTGTGTCCCTCTCTGTCCTGGCGAACTTACCTTAGACTTCGCTCCAAGTTCGCCTCACTTTGCGCCGCGTTGCGCCATTCACCCGACCTCCGCGCGGCCCCTACTGCCGGTTTGGTTGCGCTTGCCGCATGCAGGCGCATGCTGGTGGGAACAGCCCTGTACAGGGGATCACCCGACCTCCGCGCGGCCCCCGCTTCTAGTTTGATCGCGTTCATCGCAGAGTTGCATGCTTGTGGTCAGGTATTTTTGATGTTGCGGGTCAAAGCCCTGCAGAACTATTGAAATTCTCCCCGGCCCCACTGATGCTGTTCAACCTGCTGAGTTCCTCCAGCAGTTTCTGCTCCAGATTCCAACATCTGCAGAATCTTATCTCCATTTCAAGAGTCACTTTATTCAGCTGAGAGTGGATCCAGTTTCTCTTTAGTAATTCTTTTGAAAACATTTGTTCTGATTTTGAATACATGAGAAATCTCTTCTGAACCTTCCCTGTTAGGGGAAGAACCCAAACTGCTCCAATCATTTCAAGTGATAGAAGCCCTTCTTCCATGGTTGATCTGGCAAACCTCTCTGCATCTCATCAATGACCTTTGCCTGGTTCCAGAAATGTGATGGAAACCCAATGCTTTTCCCGACACCAACCTAGTGTTGGTATAGATTCAGTATCATTCCCTGCCTATATACTTTTTGCCTCTTTTATACCTTAATTATGATTCCTTATTGAAGACGGTATTATTAACTTGTCCTACCACCTGCAAAGATTTGTGCAAGTACACGCTCTTTGCTCCAAGTTTTCTAGTTCCTATAATCACCTTTAAAATTGTACTATTTAGTTTTGTTGCATTGATTTCAATCATTCATTCTCCCAAGGTGTTCAGCATTAAATTCCTTCTGCCCACTTCACTGGCCTAACTTTGCCTCCCTAGAGTCTGTAATCCTACCTATGGTTTAGTACCTATCAGAGTTTTATATTACCCTGCATTCTTTGACATTTATCTTATTTTGAAGTCCAAAGGTTAATAGATATCCAAGAGAACGCCAGTCTTAATACTGACACCCAAGGGACGACACCTTTGATCCTACATTCTGGAAAAACTGTTCACCACATTCACCACCAAAAACTATTGTAAGGAGAAAGGCCCCGGCCCGAGAGGTCACCAATCTATCTTCACCAGAGATACCCCCTGACCTGATGATTTATGCCCCTGTCCCACTTAGGAAACCTGAACGAAAACCTCTGGTGACCTTGTGCCCCACCCAAGGTTTCCATGAGGTTCCCGGAGGTTTTGGTCACTCTCCCTAATGGTCGATAGTGGTTTCCACGTGGTCGAGGCTTCTTCTATGTTCCTTCGATTATTTCAACAAAATCAAAACCGGCCTCAACTAAAAATAGGTTGCCGTTTGGTCGAAGCCAGTGGAGTGGGGTCGCTAATTACTTACAGGCAGTCGAAGGCAATATCCTTTGCTGACCGGCCATTTTGATTGGCTCATTGGAGATTTCAGGACCTAGAAGATCTGCCGGAAGATGCTCCCCTTCCCGCTCCCCTTCTCGCTTCCCTCCTCCCCGCGCCCTCTGAAGGACTTACCGTGCTCTGTGGCAGCCGTTTACCTTCCTCTTCATCGCGCGCTCCTCCGCTGTCCCTGGCCCCCACCTTCGCTCTCTCGCTCTCTCTCTCTCTCTCTCTCTCTCTCTGTGTGTGTCTGTGTGTGTGTCTGTGTGTGTGTGTCTGTGTGTGTGTGTCTGTGTGTGTGTGTCTGTGTGTGTGTCTGTGTGTGTGTCTGTGTCTCCTGTAGGATCTTTGGTCAGTAGATGCAGCTCGCGCTTCCATCGAGGCTTTCCAGGCAAGTGACCAAAACCTCTGGCGACGCATGGAAACCTTGGGTGGGGCCCAAGGTCACCAGAGGTCTCCGTTCAAGTTTCCTAAGTGGGACAGGGGCTTTACTCCAGCACTTTGTGTCTTTCTTTATAAACTAGCATCTGCAGTCCTTTGTGTTTTGAGCAATTTACAATGTCTATCAAACTACAAGCATTTATTTGGGTAATGGGAGGAACACCGAGCATGTCTGTGCCAAGACCAGCCCTATCTGCCTGCACATTAATCATGTCCCTTCCTTTTCTACATACCCATGTGCTTGTCCAAAAGTATTAAAAGCCACTATTGTATCAGAATCCACCACCACATTTGGCAATGCATTCCAGGTACTCGCCACCCTCTGAGTAATTAAAATATAAACTTGCTCTGTACATCTCCTTTAAACTTTGCCTCTCTCACCTTAAAGGTATGCCCTCTTGCATTTGATATTGGGAAATGGGTTCTGACGGACCGTGCCTCTCATCATTATATACCATCAGGTTTCCTCGCAACCTCTGGTGTTCCAGAGAAAATAATTCAATTCTGCCCAACCTTTCACTGTAGCTGATACCCTCTCATCTAGATATCATTCTGGTAAATCTCCTCTGCATTCTTTCCAAAGCCTCCACCTCCTTCCTGCAAAGGGGTGACCATAACTCCACGGGAGCGAGAACTGCAGTGAGGGAGTACGAAAGAAAATTATCTAAAGAAAGCTGTTTTCATTTTAGAAAGATATAATATTTTAATGTGTTAGGCAGAGGATTTTGCAATATCCCAAAAATGCATGAATCATTCAGGCTTGGACCTACTCCTTTCATTAAGAAATTAGAGATACATTCTGTGGATGCTATCTGCAGTTGTAATTCCTCATGACAGGAAATGTTTCTTAAATTGGGTGTTCCCCTGTTGGCTTTCTGCCTCGTGTAGAAATGTTTGACTCATTCACAATTATGAAATCCTATAGATAGAGAAGATTATTTAAGTGTGACAAACTTTATCTGGTTTATTTTCTCTTTCAATTCTCTGCAGGTAATCTAGTGCGTCTATTAGATGATCACAGACAATGGGTCTATTGTTGTGCTGTGTCTCCTGACTCGAGCAAGCTTTGCTCCGTGGGAGGAGGAAAGACTGTAAGTTCTCAATTTTTAACAGTAAATGCCAGTCAGTATGAGGCTTTGAGAACATTTTATTTTACTATTTGATTTAGCCCGATGTAAAAAATGCCAACTATTTGCGTGGAAAATAGCTTAACTATAATTTACTTTGGGCATAATTGCAATTCGAGATTGTTATCTTCGTCTCATGGGTAAAATCAAATTGGCCTGCAAGTTGTTACTGTTCTATCAAGTATTACGTGATCAACTCTTCCTGTGACTAATGGATTATCCTACTTCTGCCTTGTTAATGAAAACATGCGTCCTAGCATAAAGATCACCAAGGTTAATCCACTGGGAGATTAAGGGTGTATCTTTTTCTTTTGTGTGGCGTGCACAGCCTAAAGTTGTAGGACAACTTGTTCTATTTGATTTTCCGTTTGTGCACGTCGAGTTGATGGCATTAGTCGAAACAGGGCAGACCACATGAAGGTTTCAATCTTCCACTCCAGGGAGTATCTGATTTATTATTTTTGGCATTCATTCCTTTCTTATTTATTAACTTTTCGTTAAGAAGGTGGAATATAGGACAGTCCTGGACAGGAACAGGCCCTTCTGCTCACCATGTCTGTGCCTAATACTGTATGATTCTGAATTAAACTTATCAAATCTGCCTGTGCATGATCCATATCCCTCCATTCCCTGCAATTTCACACTATCTAAAAGACACTTAAATGTCACTGATGTATCTACTTCCAGTAGAACCCTGACATTGCGTTCTAGGCACCCTCCACTCTTTACGTAAAAATAAACATGCCACGTACATCTTCTATCTATATTACTAAAAGTTTGATCTTGCTTTTAGCCCACTGTACTGCGATTTCCGAGAGAACACTGCCACCTACCGCCGTCATTTTTGTCCACCTCGCTCGGAGCCCCCTCCGCCTTCCGGGACCAGAGGATTTTTCCCATCGATGAAAAATGGAGAGATATTAATTTTTTAAATATCTGGAGAGGTGGAATATTGTGTTGGTGACCAGCCCTCCTGTGATGCTGGGACCCAATTGGTCCCACTTAGTCTAGTAATATACTTAAACTCTTCCCTTTGTTCTCGTGTCTGTGTGAGCCAGGGTTTCTTTTAATCTCTTTAATTTGTATCTTCTTCCAAATGCTAGGCCACAGCCTTCCAATTTTCGCACATGCTACTCACATATTTTCTGCCGACCGGATAAATATCTTCCTGTCACATTTCAACCTATATTTCATAAGTTACTAACCTTTTAAAAACAGCTTCAAAATATTATTTTTCAACGTTCTCATTTTGAAGGAAAAAATTCTGACTGACGTCACAATCAACTAGCAAGGCACGACGGGACACTCCGCATGGAAGGGGGACTCCCCCTCCCTCTCTAATTCTCCCTCTCCCCCCCCCACTACCCCCCTCTCCCCCTTCACCCTCTCCCCTCCCCCTCCCTCGCTTTCCCCTCTCCCCCCCATCCCTCGCTTCCCCTCTCCCCCCATCCCTCGCTTCCCCCTCTTCCCCCCCCCACCACCCCATCCCTCGCTTCCCCCTCCCTCTCTAGGGAGTGGTGAATATTGGAACCTATGGTGAGTGGTGGAGTATTGCGTTCAGGGAACAACTCTCCCCTGTGACGCCGCGTGCCCCTCCTACCCCTCAGTCTCTATCCCTCTCTACCCCACCTACCCTCCCTCTCCCTTTCTACCCCCTCCCCTCCCCCTTTCTACCCCCCTCACCCTCTACCTCTTTACCCCCTCCTCCTCCCTGTCTACCCCCTCTCTAGCCGCGCTTGCGTGGTTAGGGGCTATGTGCGAGTGGATAGGGCGGGGGATGGGGGGGAAAAGGAGCGAATGAATAATATCAGGGGGGGGGGGGTAGTGTGTGTGCGATGCCGCAGGCCGCCCTCTACCCTGCAACCGCTCGTTGAGGGGATGGGACCCAACGGGTCCTACTTGGTCTAGTCTTCTTTAAATTCCCCCCCTCACGCCTTAAAGTTGTGCTCTCTGTATTTGACGTTTCCAAGGTGGGGAAAAGATTCTGTCTACCCTGACAATAAACTAAACTGATTATTTAAAACTTCTGCCATGCCTCACCTCAGCCTATGATGTTCCAGAAAAAACAATCTAAGTTTGTCCAACCTCTCCTTATTCTCGAACTGTCTAATCCGGGCAGCATCCTGGTAAAATTCCTTTGCACCCTCTCCAAAGCTTCCACATCCTTTCTATAATCGAGCAATCATAACTGCACACAATATTCCAAATGTTGCCTCATGAAACTTCATAACATTGCATCATCATTTCTTCCTGATCCTCATGTCTCAATCATGTAAAAACTGGTGTTGCAACTTTCAGGGAGTTCTGGAATTGAACCCCAAGATCTCTCTAATCAATTGGATTCAATTTATTGTCATTGTCTCAATGCTGGTAAAGGTCCTACAATTAATTGACCCCCTCAAAGTGCAGCACCTTACCCTTGCATTAAGTCAGCGGGACAGACGGCATCTCTGGATAGAAGGAATAGGTGACGTTTCGGATTGAGATTTTTCTTCAGACCTCGCTGTGTTCTTTGTTCTTTCAATGACCTGTTGCATTTTTTACTATGTGCAGGGTGCTGCAAGATCTAGTTTGCTGTTGTTAGACACCACTTTCTGCGAATCTGTTCGATAATCTCTTCAACCTGTTGTTTGACCGTGCTTGTGGTTTTACTTCCCAGTACCACCTCCTCGTTGATTATTTCTCCGAGTGCCCTTCATTTCCCGCTTGCAACTTGAAAACTGACTTGAAATCCGTCTTTTTATTTTGGCTTGGCTCCAAAATTGTGCTGTCATTTTACTTATGTACGTACTTGCAGCACTGCACTTTTTGCATTTACAGGAAAAAGAGGCAACTTGTAGCAGATGCATCTCACTATAGGGGGAAAAGGTGGCATGATTTGTTATATCAAGCTAGAAAAAGGTGGCGCGGGAGGTTAGGCCCTTGAGTTACTAGCCTAATGCCTTGGATAAATCCTAATTGCACTATTAACACAGACTTCATTTGATGTTGGCTAGCTAATTCTGTACCAATTCTGCATTAGCTTTGGCAGATATTTGTGGATAATTTAAGTTGCCTTGCAGTTGCAGGTTCTCCTGTGGAGCACAATATCGTATACAGTGATTCGGAAACTTGAAGGTCATGATGCTGATGTAGTTTCGTGTGCGTTTTCCCCTGATGGAGCTTTATTAGCAACTGCATCGTATGACACGCACGTAATCGTGTGGGACCCACACACTGGAGAAAGCCTGATGAAGCTGAGGTAAAGCAGCATCTGCGTAAAATGTAATGGCTCAATTGTTTTTTGTGGCTTCGTACCTTACACAAAAGATGATAATTGTGGTGTGGGGATGGGGTTCCATTACCCCAGCCCTAGGACCTCACTGAAGGTATTTTTCAGGCCAATGGCATGATAAAATTGTATCCATGTGCATAACTCCCACAAAGCTCGCAAACATGCAGGTCAAAACAACCTGCTTGATTGACGCACCTTCCACCACCTTAAATATCCTTTTTCTCCCTCCATGTTGTAGGAGGAGAATTAGGCCATTCGGCCCATCATGTCTACTCCGCTATTCAATCATGGCTGATTTATCTTTCCCTCTCAACCCCATCCTTCTGCTTGCTCCCCATAACTCCTGACAGCTGTACTTATCAAGTATCTACCTCTCTCTGCTTTAAAAATATCCATCGACTTGGCCTCCACAGCTTTTCGTGGCACTCCATTAGAATACAGTGACATATGTATCATCTGCAAATGTGTTTCATTCACAGACCTGTATCACTCTCATCACTCCTCCCATGACCTCTAACACCAAAGATGGCACAAACTACCAGGTTTATGTGAACGCTATCAACTGCAGGGTCCCCTCCAAGTTGTACACCCACCTGATTTGGAAATGTATCATCAGTATACAGTGGCTTGCAAAAGCTTTCATACCCCTTGAACTTTTCCACATTTTGTCACGTTACAACCACAAACGTAAATGTATTTTATTGGGATTTTATGTGATGGACCAACACAAAGTGGTGCATAATTGTGAAGTGGAAGGAAAATTATACATGGTTTCCAAATTGTATTACAAATAAAAAACTGAAAAGTGTGGCGTGCAAAAGTATTCTGCCCCTGAGTCAATACTCTGTAGAACCACCTTTTGCTGCAATTACAGCTGCAAGTCTTTTGGGATATGTCTCTACCAGCTTTGCACATCTAGAGACTGACATTTTTGCCCATTCTTCTTTACAAAATAGCTCAAGCTCAGTCAGATTGGATGGAGAGCGTCTGTGAACAGCAATTTGAAAGTCTTGCCAGATTCTCAATTGGATTTAGGTCTGGACTTTGACTGGACCATTCTAACACATGAATATGCTTTGATCTAAACCATTCCATTGAAGCTCTGGCTGTATGTTTAGGGTCGTTGTCCGGCTGGAAGGTGAACCTCCGCCCCAGTCTCAAGTCTTTTGCAGACTCTAACTGGTTTTCTTCCAAGATTGCCCTGTATTTGGCTCCATCCATCTTCCCATCAACTCTGACCAGCTTCCCTGTCCCTGCTGAAGAAAAGCATCCCCACAGCATGTTGCTGCCACCACCATGTTTCACAGTGGGGATGGTGTGTTCAGGATGATGTGCAGTGTTAGTTTTCCACCACATAGCGTTTTGCATATAGGCCAAAAACTTCAATTTTGGTCTCATCAGACCAGGGCACCTTCCTCCACATGTTTGCTGTGTCCCCCACATGGCTTGTGGCAAACTGCAAACGGGACTTCTTATGGCTTTGTTTCAACAATAGCTTTCTTCTTGCCACTCTTCCATAAAGGCCCGATTTGTGGAGTGCACGACTAATAGTTGTCCTGTGGACAGATTCTCCCACCTGAGCTGTGGATCTCTGCAGCTCCTCCAGAGTTACCATGAGCCTCTTGACTGCTTCTCTGATCAATGCTCTCCTTGCCCAGCATGTCAGTTTAGGTGGACGGCCATATCTTGGTACGTTTGCAGTTGGGCCATACTCTTTCCATTTTTGGATGATGGATTGAACAGTGCTCCGTGAGATGTTCAAAGCGTGGGATAATTTTTTATAACCTAACCCTGCTTTAAACTTCTCCACAACTTTATCCCTGACCTGTCTGGTGTGTTCCTTGGGCTTCATGATGCTGTTTATTAACTAATGTTCTCTAACAAACCTCTGAGGCCTTCACAGTACAACTGTATTTATACCGAGATTAGATTACACACAAGTGGACTCTATTTACTAATTAGGTGACTTCTGAAGGCAATTGGTTGCACTGGATTTTATTTAGGGGTATCAGAGTAAATGGGGCTGAATACTTTTGCACGCCACACTTTTCAGTTTTTTATTTGTAAAAAAATTTGAAAACCATGTATCATTTTCCTTCCACATCACAATTATGCACCACTTTGTGTGGTCTATCATATAAAATCCCAATAAAATACATTTACGTTTGTGGTTGTAACAGGACAAAGGTTCAAGGGGTACGAAAACCTTTGCAAGCCACTGTAAATCTGAGAACACTACTAATACTGGATGTACCCTCATCAAGGCTGCACCACAGTTCAAGAAGGCAGCTTAGCGCCACTTCTTGAGGGCAATTAGGGATGGGCAGTTAATGCTGTCCTGGCTGGCAATGCCCAGATCTACAGTAAATTAATTTGAAATACTCGGGATATCAAACAGCATCTTGGAGGAGAACAACCATGTTACATTAAGGATGTAGATGATGGACTGCATGGCCGCCTCCTTTGTCACAAACTTTGTGATCTCATGACTTTCAAATGGACCTGGTAGATGATGACAAGGAACAAGTATAAAGCCATAGGAAAGGCTGAGTGAATGGCTGACACCACTATGTTACAGAATTGTAGTTGGTACAGGATTTCCAGCAAAAGTCACAGTGAAGCCAAGAATATTTACTCGGCAAATAGTAACAGATTGCTGGAAATAGCTATTTGAAAAAAACAAACAATTGAGTTAATGTATTAAGCCAAAACAAAGCAAATAAATATTTGGATTTCCCAGTTGTTTGTGATATCAACTTTCCTTCTCATACTGACAGCTCTGTTCCGGGACATGTCCATTGCCAGAGTGAGGCCACATGCAAACTGGAAGAACAGTTTAGTTCAGTTTATTGTCATGTACAGTGAAATTTGTTGCGTGCTAACCCGACACCTCGTAACAGCACCTCATACCGCCGCTTACATCCCAGCAGTACAAACAAATGGACATTTTTCAATTGTAGGTAACCTCTATCAACCCCCCATCCCTACTGTGCTCCACTTTGATTCATACCCACTTCTCTCCTCCCCCTCCACCTACATTCTGCTTCTGCTTGTTCACTGCACAACTGCCAACAACTGGGCTACCTTGTGCAGGTTACGCTAGCATGGGCACTGGTTGCAAAAGGGTTATTTAGATTTTTATGTGGGCACATTTGGTGAGATGATCCATGTCCAAGTTGTCGAGCTGTGACCTTGAAGAGTGACAAGGCTGTTGCACACCTGGTGCTGTGGGGGAAGGATGTTCCACTCTGGGATATTCCATGGATATAGTGACTGCAGATAGCTATTTTTGTTTGCTCTAATTCTAGTATAAATAGATTGACCTGAGGATTGTCTTGTAGATTTCTGGTATTGGATTGAATGAGGTGAGATGTTACTGGGATGATACCACGAGTCTCCTTGCAGACAGTACATAAGCGGGCTTCGGTGCGTCTAGACTCCAGCGACTCCCAGCCAAGGCGATTTAACATATCGGAAACACTTGACTGGCTTGAGTAGTCATTACTAACAAACCAGGCTGCACGTCTCTGAACCTTGTCACGATGTCAATATTATTTTTCTGTTGAGGGTCCCATATTGTCTGGCACTGTATTCCTTCTTCTGGCTTCACAATTAGCAATTCTTCAAATCTTTTGTTTGATATCGTGCTTTTTTTTCTCTGCCCTTTGTTCAACCATCTGCCTATGAACCTCCCCCTCCCCCCCACCCTTCGCTTGTGCTCACCGATTGCCTGCCACACGCTTTGTCCTACCCCTCCTTTTTTCCAGCCCCCCTCCCCCCACAATCAGCCTGAAGCAGGGTCCCGACCCAGGATGTCACCTATCCATATTTCCAGGGATGGTATTCCAGTAAGTTCTCTTTTTTGTAAATCAGCAACGTTGTTTCTACAAATAAATATTTGTCGACTTAACGATGGAACTTGTAACAATCTATGGTAGCTAACAGTAGCTAGTTGAGTTCTTCAATAAAATCCAGAGAGAGATTAATTATAGAATCAGTCCCAAATCTCTAGCAATGGATGCCTGAGGGAATTGTCTGATTTCCACTGCTGCCACGAATAGCGGAATTATTATTTGTATGGGGATTAAGTGAAGAAACAATATACAATTCGGTGGCGAGGATTCATTAAATGGGTGGGTTCAAGATAAAAGTAGCTATTGATATAAACAGCCTGGAAATTTAAATAGTTACAAAAAATGGGAAATCTGTAAATGCATTTAATCACTTTATTTGTGTCACAGGAGAGGCTATAATTTAATGCCCATTCCTAACTACCCTTGATGGAGGCTGAGTTTGTGCTATGGAATTATTCACACTGCAAGTTCCAGGATAATAACCTAGTGATGAAGGAAGGTGTTGATTAATATTGAAACAGACGGTGAGATTTGGAAGAGGGAAATAGTGGTTTTCATGTGCACCTAATTTGCACACCTTTTAAGGTGGTAGAGATTGTGGTAGGTTCCACTGAAGAATTATTTAAATGGTAGACTGCAGCCAAGGTGCACTGATTGTGAATGTTTAAGGTGGTGGGTGGGAGCTAATTAAACTGCAGTTTGTGCTTGTTGTTCATATTGCTGGAACTGCTTTCATCCAGACAAGCGGAGGATATTCGCTTGGGCATAAAGGCAAGTCACTTGCGATAATCCAGCTGTTCTAATCTGTCTCCTTTTCTGTGGCTGATCCAGTTTGTATCTAGTCATTGGTGTCCCCCCTGCATGTTTATAGTGAGATATTTGGAAATGCAGTACTGTTGTTGAACACAGGGAAGTGATCGTTGGCTGGCACTTGTATGGTGCTAATATTACTTGCAAGTCAGCCCACTCTTGTATGTTGTTGAGGTGTTACAGCTTCTGGGCACGGACTACTTCATTAACTGATGAGCTGTGAGTGGAATGTTGTGCATTCATCAATGAACATCCCTGCAGCTGAACCATTGATAGACGAGTTCATTGATGAAGCAACTGAAAAAAGCTGGCACACAGAGAAGGCACATTCATCTACCAAAACCACAACTCTCTTCCATTCAAAAGGCACAATTGGAGCTGGTTTTCCATTCTGATTCCTAATAGTCTAGTACATTTTGTCAACATTCTAATGCAGACAATTCTAAACTGCCTTCAGAACATAGTTTAGTTAAAACCCAAATGGAACATATTTTACAGCCTGTTAGTAAATGCCACATGATCATATGAATGGCAAACTTGTCCCATGCATGCATCACAAACCACTGAATTGTTGCAACTAAATATTGACTAGATTTCACAATAAACGTGATAATTTTAGGCAGATAATGTATTTGTCACCATTTTGATTTTCGAGTTGCAGATGTGATTTGTAATTATGTCCTAGCACAATTTCTGGCATGGTGTAAGATTTGTCGTTTCCCCCCCCCCGTCCTATATACAAAATGTTGGTGTAACTCAGCGGGACAGGCAGCTTCTCTGGAGAGAAGGAATGGGTGACGGGTGGAGACCCATCTTCAGGTTAATGTCAGGGGAGTATGCGGGACAGAAATAGAATGTAGTCGGAGACAGCAAGACTGGTGGGAGAACTGGGAAGGGGGAGGGGATGGAGAGAGATGGGCTATTTAAAGTTAGAGAAGTGAACGTTCATACCGCTGGGGAGTAAGCTACCCAAGCGAAATATAAGGTGCTGTTCCACCAATTTGCGCTGGACCACCTTCTGATAATGGAAGAGGCCCAGGGCAGAAAGGTCAAATTGGGAAAGGGATGCGAGTTAAACTGCTGAGCAACATGGAGATCAGGTAGGTTAAGGCGGACTGAGTGGAGGTGTTCAGCGAAACGATCGCCGAGCCTGTGTTTGGTCTCGCCGATGTACAGAAGTCGACACCTGGAACAGTGATACAGTAGATGAGGTTGGAGGAGGTGCAAGTGATCTTTTGCCTCACCTGAAAAGACTGTTGGGGTCCTTGGATGGAGTCGGGGGGGGGGGGGGGGGGGGGGGGGGGGAGGTAAAGGGACAGGTGTTGCATCTCCTGAGGTTGCAGGGGAAAGTACCTGGGGAGGGGGTGGTTTGGGAGGGAGCTGCAGAGGGAACGGTCTCAGCAGAAAGCAGAGAGGGGTGGAGATGTGAAGATGTGGCCAGTAGTGAGATCCCGTTAGAGGGGGCGAAAGTGTTGGAGAATTAACCACTGTCAGTTAACCACTGTCTTAGAGAATTATTTTAATCAACCATATTAAACCGATAATGTAATACTGTTATATTGCAGACACTGTTCCCCAGCTGCTGCTACTCTGGATGTCGATGATGGTTTCAGGACTGGCTTTGTACGAGCAGTCTCATTTTCCCAGGAAGGTCTAAATCTTGCCTCGGTGGCTGATGATGGGTGAGATGCTTAATCTTTTTAAAATTGAAGTTAGCTAGTACTGCTTTGAGAACTTTTCCAGTGAGTCTTTGAAGCTGCAAGCTTTCAATAGGAACAAGCAAACCTCTTGCACATTCTCCGCTCCTTGGGTGGGTGTGAGGGAAGAAACATGCAACTCCCCCAGTGAATTTGATGCTCTTCAAATTAGATTTGTAATCTGTTCTTAAGAGTAGATGATTTGTTAGTTATATTGTTGCCCCTAGTTTGCTCTTGGTGCGTTTGGGTGATAAAACTAATCTGTAGATTATAATCTTGTAATTAAACTCTTTTTGTTTAGATTGCTGAGAATTTGGTCCTTGGATTTACAAATGCCAATAACAGTTGCCCCTCTGGCCAATGGCTTGTGTTGTACATTCTCTCCACATGGTGGTGTACTGGCTACAGGGTAAGGATGTTTTGTATCATTAATTGTCCTGTATGATTTGTTATATGTGCTTGAGTAATATGTTTGATTTACATTATGTAGCCACCACTGTTGGGATTTGGAATGATCTTGTAACTCCTACCAACAGATGAGAATACATTTGATTGTTACTATTGCCTTATGCCACAATTCTATTGTGCCAAATAATATTGAATAGTTTAGTTTACATTTATTTATGTTAACTAGTTTGTGGCCTACACTTTTTCTTTCAACTATTCCAGGACACGAGACGGTCATGTTAAATTCTGGACTGTATCGAGGGTCCTGCCAACTCTACAACACATTTGTCGCAAAACTCTACGCCATGTGACGTCAACCCAGCAGATTATGCTCTTGCAAGTGCCAAAGAAGATCAAAGAGTTTTTAACTTACAAGTCATTTTAGTCTATACTAAATTACCCGAAGAAAAGATAATTGTCATATCGGACAATTAGCTGTAAATTTAAAAAAACAAGATTTTGATGTGCATTTGTTATTAGAATTCTCTACAATTTTGGCACAATATTACAGTCATCAAAAGACCCCTTTTATATACCTACAATTACATTTTTTAAGTGATTGCTGTTCAAGAATCCATTTGACACAGATATTTATTGGCCCACTGAGGTCCTTCCAACAGTTTTTTTGCACCTAATTCCAGCATCTGTAGTCTTTTTCATCTCAAGAATATTTGTATCTACCTTGAGAACTTTTAATATTTGGAATAGTCACAACCTAGCAAATGTGCTTACATTGTCACTACGTTCACATTTTTGTTTTGGGGGAATATAATTTATCATATATTTGAAACTTAATTGCTCTAGAGAAACAAATCACAGAAATGTTCTTTTCTTTTGATTCCACATTGAAGAGAAACACTTTCTCCTTCCCAGCCCCTCCCCTCAAACCATGGACTACATCATGATTAAAAGTTAGGTTCAATAAAAACAAAAAAAACTGCTACTCTGGCATGCCAGATTGTATCTGTGGTTAACATTGCAGGTTGAAAACCCTTTACAAGATGTTATGTACCGGGTCATTTATTTTAATTCATTTATCTAGAAATACTCTGCGGCACATCCCTATTACATTATTTAATTTATTACTTTATGGATATTGATTAAATGTTTTGATGCTGAAAAACGATCCTAAAATTATCTTGACTCATTTGTAACTTCTCCTATAAGCTGCTTAAAGTGATAATTTGATTTACCTTTCTCTTTTTACATGATTGTAATGTCTTTGCAACTGCTAACCATAACCATTTAATTTTTAAAGGTTGTGTTTGGTTAATATTCCTTCATTTGTTCTCCATTTAGTTTTCAATTTTACTGTTTCACTTTAGATAATTTGCCCTGGAATTAGATATAGTTGTATAAAAGTAAATTGGTAATTTTGATAGCCATACGATTCCATTTACAATATGGGAAGTGCAGTTTAAAGGATTAATTTATGGATTTTTAATTCCACTTTTAATTGAATGTTAAACTTGACGTATGTAAGAATTTTAATTTGTAGAATTTTACAGTAAAGAAATTAGTGCACACGATGTGACTTAATACACCTGTATTCATCTGCCTTCTAGTTCTGCACTTCCATGGTTTGCCATGATGTGGTTTTAATCCTTGGTTTTGGAATTGAAAGTAACAAATATAGATCAAATAAAGGAAAGAAATTGGGAGAAGTTGTTTGTAGTTTTGCTTAAATTGCCAACCAATGGTACTAAAAATGGAATGGGTTTGCCCTAATTTCATAATTTTTTAGGTGTGACAACTATGCACGTAATATAGAATTAAACTATAATTATCACATTTTGGGATACAATCAATCACAATTTTATAGTTCTCCAGCATCTAAGTGCCCTCCATTTTCAGTATGATTTAACATACCAATTGTCTTAAGAGGCTTAACTTTCTGTATAAACCTATTTAAAATAGAATAATTTTTGTACATTTAACTCTAATAAAGATATGCTTTGAATGCACGTCAGCACTTTAAAGACACTGTTGCCATTTTAAGCTAAACAATTGTCACCATTTTATTTTTGCTCAATTCTCTCCACCTTATCAGTCTTTGCCACAGTCTCCTCCTCCCACTACCGACACTGTGAAATGACGCTTGAAATGATCGCTGCAAAGAATTGTATTTATCCTTGCCAATTGATTCCTGTCGTCTTGTCCCATATTACCTTTGTCCTTGGCTTCAAGTCAATCCATGCTCTCGCTACACACAAGGGCTGGTTTATCCATTCTTCTCCTAGTCATCATTGTGCTCTGAACAATCCTGCAGCCCATTACTATCAACCTCCCTTTGGTCCTCTGCTTTCTTGCTTTGCTTCGCCACAACGGGGGGAAAAAAGCCAAGGATTAGGCATTTCTGTCCAATCCTGTGGAATTCAGATCTTGTTTCATGCAAGTTATCTTAAGTGAAATACAACGTGTTTGGAAGCAGAATCAGAGGTGAAGAGTGCAGGATAAGTTCTGCAGCTGTTTATTAAATACTACTGCATTTGAACAAACACTAACTGCTACAGTGTGCAAGCTAGCTTGGCATCCTCATGCAGATTTGTAGAACATCTAAAATAAAAATCTTGCATTATTTATTGAAAATGTAGGTTTTATTGTATGATATAGAACACTTTTAATAATCTGCCTTAATGCCTATTAATTCAGCAAATGCATTCATTTAACAGGCTGACCTTGGGTATCTAAATTTAACTATTATGTCAGGTAATGCAACATAAATGTTAGCATTTGTATCATTTTCAGCAACTTAAATTCCAATCCTTGTGATGATTAAATATTATCTTGCTACCGTAAGGAATTATTGAATCGGGCAGTACAGAGATTTGTTATTCGCCATCCCTTTAAATGTTTGGCAAGAGAGGTTTATACTGAGATTAAAGAAAGATGAGATGACCATAAATGCAAGCATTGTCTTAAGAAGGGTCCAGACCCAAAATGTTTCCCCAAAATAGGGAAATGTTTCCCCATTTCCTCCACAAATGATGCCACTGTATTCATCCAGCATTTTGTGCTCTGCTAATATTTTAGTAGTTGATGTTTCATGTGTCTCCATTGATTTAGATCTGTGTTGTAATACTATGTAATCTATGTAGATTGGGGATATATGCTTAATAAAAAATGTTTACCATGTTACTTTGAAGTTACTGGTGAATTAAGAGAAAAGTATAATAAGGTACTGTTTGAACTTTAGTTTTAACACCAGTAGTGGTGCAGAATATATTTTGCAGGGTGACACAATCGCTACTATGTGTATTGATTTCACTGCCACATTCAAACAAAATTAAATGCAAGTCTGTAAATATAATTCAGTTTTGTTTTGACCAGTATTTGCATACCTGTCAATATACAAGGTGATGACACTGCACAAACGTTGGCTTTAAGGTTTATATACTTAAAAAACATCTGCTGTAAACCAAATTCTCAAAACTGTTGGCAGCTGTTAAATTTGCAAATTACCTTTTCATATGCACCGTCTAGTTAGGGAAAAGATCTTGGTTAGAATAATATACAGATTAAGTTTTGGCACATTTAAAGCCCAGGCTGACAAAACTGAGGAATCAGTTTTATTGGTTTTAATTTCCACAGAACCAATGCCCACTCACCCATCAGAACAGTAAAGATGGGCAGCTATAAAATATAGTAGAATTAATCAAATCTCAAACTAGCAGCCACACGCTGGGTAATATGTAGCCTGTCCCATGAAAGTGCATAGGAATTTTTAGTTTTGTTTTAATAACCCCATCTGTTGTTGAATTTTAATGGGCATTGGACAGAATACCAATTAAAGCCAGTTTCAAATTAAGAGCATTTTGAATGTTTAATTTGTCAGTATTATTCATCACAACCAAAATATTAAACACTAAGCTTCAGCTACAACCATATTGCGGGCAGCTTGAAATGCAGCAATAAGTGAGCTTAGCTGGATCTTCTCACTGGTTCCCGATGCTAGTCTATGCCTGTGAAAATAAAGGAAGAGGTCAATATTGTTCAGAATCACAGCCTTTAGCCAAATTCTATTTCTTCAATCTTTAGGTAATATTTAATACCACTTTTGTTTTTTGTTATTTTTAGGATATCAAATAGTGTATCAGAACAGGGTAGCAAACCAATGCTATACAAACCAAATACTCTGGTATATTACTTAACTTCCCAAAGCAAGTTGTGGAATTGACCACTTTATGTTCCACTGAGATTTAAACAAATTCCTTATTTATTCATTAGGATTGAATATATGGAAATCAGCCTATATGTTAGATGCCAATGTGATATAACAGCCAGTTTTGATTGTTGTACCCTGTTGTGCATGGTATAGCTTTTGACTTTTTTGCAATTATCAAAACATTCCACATGATTATGGTTGGGAAAATGCAGTTAACTGGTGAACCAAGGTGTGCACTTCCTCCACAAAACTGAAATTTGAAGGTGAATGAGATTTTTCCATGTTTTTAAGTGGATTCCCCATTTTTTCCCTTCTATGCCAAATGATCTGGCTGAGCAAACATTATCAACCTTCTACTTACAATCACTGTTCATGTGGGAATATGATCAGTAAGTGTTAAGTGGCTGTGCAGTATGGAAGGAGTGGAACAGAGGCAATGGAAATAAATTGCATCATATTTAGCTTTAAGTCCAGATGTCTGATTGGAGATCATTGCTAGTGTTATTTGTCTAGCTGCAGAAGTGTTTTCCAAAACAAATGGCAAACAAGAGTATACCATCCAGCCCCTTAAGCCTCTTCTAGTATTCAGTAAGATAAAGCCTGATTCTCCACTCTTTGCTTCCATTGGTCCAAGAGCTATTAAAGGGGCACTAGCTCTGCTGCCATTTTAACATGTGGGAATTGTTTAAAATATTTCTATTTGGGTACATTTCCATTTAACCATGCAAAATGGTCAAAGATGAGAAGGTTCAACCTTCTCCTCAGCTTAGACCTTAGTTTTAATGCTACAGCATGGAAACAGGCCCTTCTGCCAACAAACTGCATCAAACTGCAAACAACAAACATTGATCACCAGTTCACACTAATTCTATGCCATCCCACTTTCTGAGCCATGCAGTGGGGGCAATTTTAGAGGCCAATTAATCTATAAACCCACAAGTCCTTGAGATGTGGGAGGAAACTGGAGCACCCGGAGGAAATCCATGTGGTCACAGGGAGAATGTTCAAAAACCATACAGACGGCACCAAATGTTAGGATCGAACCCTGGTCTACAGCGCTCTACCAGCTGCGTCACCCAAATATAGTCAATTCCCTTCTTGATAGGGGACACAATCTCCACTTTCCTCCTGTTAAATCCTTTCAGGATCATGAACAGAATCGGTTCAAGCCTATTAAGTTTACCTAGCCCTGCAGAAGTCTATGATGGTTAATTTCCAAAATTGTGAAAGTATAGTACTTCCTCCATGTGTCTTTATATATATGCCTGCTACCTATATGTGTGTCCTTTTGAGCAGAGATTATGTAATAATTATGAGATTAACATAGTGCTTTTTTCCATCTGTCATTGTTCTTGCTGAAGTAACTACCACACAGTTCTATTAAGAAATTTCCATCATAAAAGGTGTCAAGACAAAAGAGGAAAGAAAGTAATTTTACTATATCATAAACCAACTTTCAAAATAGGACCCCAAGCTTCTAGAAACTGCTGAATAAAATTCTTAAAACAATTTCAAAGATTGCTATTCAAAACTATTTGACACCCGGCTTTAAGTCTTCCATTTCATATTTTGAGGCAGTGAAACTGAAGAAGAGATTTTATAAAAAAGCAGCAAATGGTTAGAATCTGGAGCATACTATCATGGATTGTTGTGGAGATAGATTCAATTGCTGCATTTAAAAGATGTCAGGTGAGTAAGAAAAGAAAAAGCACTAGTGTCTGGAAGGAAGGTTGACAGCTGGATGGCCTTCCATTGATGATCAAGATTGCTTCTTCTCCAACCCTCACACCCCATGCTTAAATCACATACCTGTTTATATACCAATCCTCAAGTACCCACTTAAAGATAACAAATTTGAAGTTACTTACTCAATATCTGCCATCTTGATCAACAAATGAATACGAATTGAAGGTGGTAAATCAACTGAAAAATAACATCATAATAAGATTAATCATAAAAGCATCTGATTTGTTTTTTTAAGCGGAGTGTTGGGATGAAACACAAGAGATTGCAGATGCTTGAATCTTGAGCAAAAAAATTACTGGAGGAACTCAGTGGATCAGGCAGCATTCTTGGAAGGAAAAGGACCAACCCAAAATGTCGTCTGTCCACTTCCCTCCATAGATGTCACCCAGAGTTCCTCCAACATTGTTTTTTTTAAACAAAAGTGACATGGATGGCCGAGGAAGCATGTTCCATTGGAAGTATTATGCCAATCGTTGACTAGTTATTTGAGTTCAATAGGATAGGTGGTAAACTACAGAACTATAATCCAAAATTCCCACCAGAGCAATTTGAAAAAAACAAGAATAGAGTTGGATTTAAAAAGTGAAACTGATTGGGTATAAAACAAATTTATTGAAACACTCAACCGGTCAGGAAGCTTCTATGAAAAGGTGACCAATGTTAATGTTTCAGTTTGAAGGTTGCGATGACCCTGAAGATTACCAGCATTTGCAGTTTTTTTAATTTTAAAAGTGCTTTGTTTAGCCCTACATTTACAACCTTTATCACAGCAAGAACTACATGGATGCTGTAAGGAAATTTGGTAAATTTATTAGAATTACGTAAATCCACTTAATAGTTCTATTCTGCAATTGCCAAGCAACAATATCAGCGTACATTTGGAATACCCTTCAAAAGTGGGAAAGAAACCATCTATGAACACGTGACAAAGTGGCGAGAGAAATTAGGAAAGGAATGTTTGATCCAAGTGGCAAGTTTCAAAAAACATTTGGGGTGAAAATGGAAGGGTTGACCATTATATCTTAAGGAGGCCATCTGAGACTGAGAGCAAACAATCTTACAGCTACTAATTTGGTAAGTAATGGAGACACAACAGATAAGTAACAAAGACCAAAACTGAAAATTACCATTATTTTTCTATCAGAATCTGAATGTTTTAATGTTTAGAGCAGAAATAATCTTAATGCATAAAGTAAAGATAAAGTTGTTAATCTACAATTAGGTGTTTCAAAGTGTTCAGATTCAGAAACATTGCAATCAACAATATATACAAGTTAACCTGGAGTCCAAACCATGACAAAAGTTAAAATGGCATATTCCTGGAACAAACTGTTAATTCAGAAACTGACAAGTGGTATGATCGAGCGTGATGCAGATTAATATCTGCTAAAGATAAATAGAACAATTGAGAGGAACATTTTCATAATTTATTAAATTATACTCTCAGAAGCCACCTAGTGGTTCCTCCTACAAGAGAACATTTCGTTGTTATGGAAACAGCATTGGTCTCCAGGGAGACAAAAGCTTGAAAACATCCAGCATCACCCAGCAGATGGTGTCAGTTTGAGGAACAGGTCTCTGCTAAGAATTTGACTGCACACAGCTGTAACAAAGCTATCAAAGTATACTGTTTACTAAATGCAACCTTGAGATTTCCCCAAGCATCTTCTCTAATCTATTGCAACATGAAATAGCCAGCTTAAACACAAGACACAAAGAATGGAATGATTCTTGTTCCACTCTGAGTATAATCAATCATAATATCATAATTTAAGCAGTGTTTTGAATTTCACCGTAGCACATTCATGTGACTGGTGTAATCTAGTCAGATCAGATTTTAATATATAGAATGACATCATTCACGATGCTTTGGATTGGGGCACCTTACAATTGTCATATTAAAGATAACATGTAAATTTCAAAATTAATGTTGGGGTTGGTGGGGAGAAACAACGTGCTAGGATTCAGGGAGAAGAACTTTAAATCCAGATTAGCTACCCTAAATAGAACATAAATTCAAATTTCACTCAAAAGATGACAATCTTAAATCTCTTCACTCCCCCTAACCAGGGGACCATCCATCCCTATTTATATAGGGTGTTTATGACTTTTACAAAGATCAGGTTCCAGTTCCATGTTGAGTGACTGCACTACTTTTGCTTGCCTTCCAGATAGTTTTACTGTGACTGTGGGTCTGGCAGGAATTCTTCGTGACTTGACACAGGAGGGAAGTAAAAGCAGAAGGTGGGAAAAGAGGGAAGTTGAATGGGAGGATGAGCATAGGTCGGACTCACAATGCATTATCAGCAAAATCCATTCATTCTTTAACTTCATTAAGGAAGTGCAACTCTGCCTGAAACTGCTAAGCTACGATGGGCCTTAGCCTCTTTACAGCTTCCAACTTCCAAAAGAGGCCCCATGCAAAATACAAAATTTTGCTAAAACCCAATTATTTGATTATTGTTTTGGTTATCTGCTGCAATATTTCAAGTGAGGCGTCACCTAATGGTCAGACCACTTACTGTCGAACCCTTGTTAGTGGTTACGAGGACTGTCAAGTGAAGTCATGGGTTAAGGGGAGTGTCCTGCTACATCAGCAGATCTTACCTTGAGATCATCAGTCAACAGTTAGCTGAGCTCAAGACAACACCCTCGCTCCGCAGCAATGACTCTTATGTTAGAGAGTCCCAAACGCACATGTATGTTAAACTTATCTCACAGAATCAAGTGACCGTTTGATCACGAAGTTTGGACTCGCTACACAAGTAGATTTTTGTCTGTATTTTGATTTCAGAACCCCTAAGTAAGAATTTACTGCTTCAAAAGGCACAGCTAAACTTTGATGTTGATGAAATGACACCTTTCAAATATTTGGTAAGGAGAAATATACAGGGACTAGGAGGGATTTATGGGATAGTGCAAACATAAAATTTGTCCTTTACTACACTTGAGCCCAGTGTTGAAAGAGCTTGAGATGCAATGGAAGAGGTGCTTTAATCTCTGAGGTACTGTAGTTTGGGTAGCTTCTCAGTTTGATTCAAGTTAGTCTGAGCTCTGATCCTTCAGTGTGAAAAAGAGTCATGCAGTAGGGCCAACTCTGAACTGCTGTTATTCTGAATCTGTTGTAGCATCTGAAGGAGGGTCTTGACCTGAAACGTCACCTATTCGTTTTCTTCAGAGATGCTGCCTGACCTGGTGAGTTAGAGTCGTAGAGTGATGCGGCGTGCAAACTAGCCCTTCGGCCCATCTTGCACACACTGTCCAACATGTCCCAGCTACGCTAGTCCCACCTGCCTGCATTTAGTCCATACACCCACAAACCTGTTCTATCCATGTACCTGTCTAACTGTTTCTTAAACGTTGGGATAGTCCGGGCCTCAACTACCACCTCTGGCAGCTTGTTCCATACACCCATCACCCTTTGTGTGAAAAAGGTAACCCTCAGATTCCTGTTAATTTTTTTCACCTTCACCTTAAATCTATGTCCTCTGGTCCCTGATTCCCCTACTCTGGGCAAGAGTTTCTGTGCATCTACCAAATCTATTCCTCTCATGATTTTATACGCTTCCAAAATATCACCCCTCATCCTCCTGCCCTCCAAGGAATAGAGTTCCAGCCAAAACCTCGCCCTATAGCTCAGACTCTCTAGCCCTGGCAACATCCTCGTAAATCTTCCCCATACCCTTTCCAACATATTTCCTATAACATGATGCCCAGAACTGAACACAATACTCTAAATGCGGTCTCACCAACATCTTATACAACTGCAACATAACCTCCCAACTTCTATGCTCAATATATAAGGAACTGAAGATACTGATTTAAACCAAAGATGGACACAAAAAGCTGGTGTAACTCAGCAGAACAGGCAGCATTTCTCCAGAGATGCTGGGATTTATCATTACACAAAAAAAGTTATTAAATGAACAATATTTAAACAAACATGCAAGTTTGGAATAGATATAGTACATTTGTTCCACTCAACTTTTACTAAACATTATTTAAAGTTGAGTGTTTTTTGTGATTGAGCTCAATCATTTGACTGTTTCAAAATGTTTACTTTACAAAATATCACAGATCCATTTATTTTGCTATCATTTAAAAGCTCTAAGTTGCAAGGGAAACACTATTAATTTAACTATATATACTGCAAACACAGTGATACTAGATCATGGAATCATTTATGTTCTGCAGGCAACATTGTGCAGCTGATTTCCTTGCTCCTGTGACTGCCTGGATATATGGTGCAAATGGGCAACAGAGGAAAGTTCCATACTGATATGGATTTTTTTAGCAACAATGCTACATAATTCAGGCAATGCAGGATAACAATGTCCATGATTAGGTCCATATTAGATGCATAATTTCATTAGTGTATCATGAATATTCTCACTGTACTTACAAGTAACGAAAACCAAAACAAGTCCAGGTTAGTGCGAAGCCAGTTAATAGAAACGACACCAGATATAGGAAACAGAAATTGGGTGGATAATCCCGATTAATGAAAAGATAATAAATAACTGAACAAGTTTCCAAATCTAAGTTAAAGATAGTCCTATTTGGAGAGAATTCTTCAAGAGATATGATTTACTCACATTTGGATGAGAATGGACTACTTGGAGATAGCGAGGACGGCTTTGTGCGGAGCAGGTTGGTGTCTCACTAACTCGATTTGTTTTGAGGAGATGACAAATGATCGTGATGAAGGTTGGGCGTTGGAGGTTGTGTACATGGATGTTTGTAAGGTTTTTGATAAGGTCCATCAGGATAGGCTGATCCAGAAGATTAAGATGCATGGATTCACAATGGCTTAGTTGCAAGGATTTGGAACTGGTTTATTCATAGAATACAGAGGGTTGTGGTGGCAGGTAGATATTTTGGCTAGAGATGTGTGATTAGTGGTGTTCCGCAGGGATCTGCGTTGGGACCTCTGCTGTTTGTGATACATATAAAAGACCTAAACGTAAATATAGATGGGTTGGTGAGTAATTTTGCTGGCAACACCACAATTGGAAGAGTTGCAGACAGTGAGGAATGCAGTCAAAAGATACAACGGGATACAGATCAATTGCAGAAATGGGTGGAGAAATGGCAGATGGGAGTTTAAACTGAGCAAGTGTGAGGTGCTGCATTTTAGGAAGTTGAATGTGAGGAGTAACCAGGGAATAGAGGGATATTAATCTCCAGTTAGGCAGAAAGACACATCAGATTACAAATTTCAGGTGAGCCCATGTGGTGCTAACACACAAAAACTTCACAAATGAGGAGTGCAAACAGCATCTTGCAAAGTATGTAAATTCAATATTTACTATATGACATTTACAAAAATATCAACTAAATTGCAACATGCAACAAACCCATACGTTTGTGTTTCATTAGATTCAATCCGCTTACCTCTATGTACAAAAGTATGAACCTCGGTCAGAATGTCATGCAGAGCTAAACCTTTTAATGTCTTTAATTCCATGATATCTGAAGAAAAAGTTAAGGGGATTAAATAAAATATTAAACTAAACATCCCACTAATTCACCCACTAATGAAAAAATACTATTGGAGTTCGGGAAAGTTGTACGTGTCCATTACACATAATGAAATTTGCCAATTACATTTTTTCCCTTGTGCACAGCATTTGTTTTACGGGCATTGTGCAGAAACTGTAGAATGCTCTGGGGATCATATTAGTGCCTCGATTTTGAAATAATGACTGTGTGTATGTTGGGAACACAATCATACTAAAAGCGCAAACCACTAATACTAATTTTAAAATATATTTTTCATTTTTCTTTCTTTTCATTTAAATGATTCTGGAAAGGTTTCTGGACACATTAACTGGGCAGGAGTTCTACCTGCCCGCAATTTATTTTAAATACTATTTAGGTATTCTGTCATCACAATAACAAGAACATGTGGTAAGTTAAAAAGATGATGCAATGACATGTTATTGCAAAACTTAAAGAAGACGGCAGCTGGGCATACTGTATCTTTTGCACTTTACTATAGGAAGGATAGAAATCAAAGTAATTGGAATGTTATCCAGCTGGAGAAAATATAAATATGAAGTAGGACATGAATGAACGCTGCTACATTCAGAAGGGATTTAGGTATGATTCGATAGAGTTGTTTTTTAATTTAGATTGGTATAGAGTACATACACCGACTGTGTCTCATGATTCAGACACAAGATCAATTACAATTCACGACGTGCAGTAATTGACAAAGACTTTGACCGTCTTCATCTCACTTCGACTCTTCTGGAAAAAGTAGTTATTTTGTGTAATTCCTTCCTCACATAACCACAATCATGCTCCCCTTGTTGTCACTTCCATTGCTTGAACTGCCATATTCAAAAAGATTCTCTATCTGCTCTATAACATTATAGCCAAACATTATTTTCCTTTCTCCCTTTTCCACAATTCCTCTGCTACCTCCCTGACCATTTTCTAGCCACCCACTGTAAACCATCTCCAAGGCAAGTCCAGGAGCAACAGCCAAGTTTTACTTCTTTCCTTCCCACCTTTCCAGATCCCAAACAGCCCTTGCAGATAAACCACCATTTAAAAAAAATGTAGCAACCTGTAATTACTATTTTAGTTTGGAGTCACGTGAGTGACTACGTGAAGAAGGCCGTCCCCACGCATGTGCGTCATTACGTCTGACGTATTGTGCACCGACTGACTGGCGGGCACGTTGCTCCTGCCAGCGGTAAGTTTATACTTATTTCTAGGGTTGTTGTTTGTATTGCAGGAAGCTCTTTACAGAGTTTGCCTGCTGGATTCAGGGCGAAGTCCGGACGGGCTGTGGGGGAACCTTTATGGACGGCAGGGAACCCCAGTCACGGACCTCGGCCTGGAAACGGACCGCTGAGAACCCGCTACAGAGACCGCGGAAGTGCGAGTAGCGGACAGCGGTCGAATTTGCCTTTCGAGTCGCTGGCGATGGAGCCAGCGGCTTCAGACTGGTGCCGGTAGCACCTAGGCAACCCCGTTTGGAGGGTTAGCCACTAAATTATATATCCCTATCTGCGTAGGGGAGCGCAGGGAAGAGGCCCGTTCATTCAAACAAGTCGGGCCAGGAGCACCTAGGCAACCCCACTTGGAGGGTAGCCACATAATTATATCTCCCTCTCTGAGGAGGGGAGCGTAGGGAAGAGGCCCGTTGACTCACGAGTTGAGACAGGAGGATTCCTGATGGAGAGGATCCCCTCCTTCATGGGTAACGCCTTTAAATGTTCAAACCCACATGGAGCACCTGATGGAGAGGTGCTCCACAATGATATACTCCAAAGGAGGAGGTTATCAGCCCGGGTATTATGGAGAACCCGCAGGCATCGGCATCTGTTTCAGGGCTGCACAATGTCTCCCTCTCTGAGGAGGGGAGCATTCAGGGTCAGTTTTCAGTCTGACCCAGAGCAAAAAAAAACAAAAACCTGATATAGGTCCGGTGGAGGGACCATGTCAGCGCAGGTATCCTCAGGGGCCTGCGGCAGCACCTGTTTTCAGGGCTGCCTACAAATCTCCCTCTCTGTGGTGGGGAGTGCGAGTGGTCAGTATGTAACTGACTTCAAATTCAAAGTATGTCCGTGGAACATACTGGAGCACATGCACATGGCTCCAAGGAAATTCTCGCAAACAAGGGTTACTGCCGTGGGCAGAAAACCCAGAAGGGGCCAGAGTTCCCCTCACGGCCGGAAGTGAGCAGCGCTATCAGGGGTGACATTGGAGGAAAGAAACCAGCCGCTGAAGCTTCTCTTCAGGTAAGACTTATCCAACAGGTATAGTCTGAAGAAGGGTCTCGACCCGAAACGTCGCCTATCTCCTTCGCTCCTTAGATGCTGCTGCACCCGCTGAGTTTCTCCAGTTTTTGTGTATACCTCAAGTCAAGTTTATTCGTCACATACACATACGGGATGTGCAGTGAAATGAAAAGTGGCCGTGCCTGCGGACTTTGTGCAAAAAACAAATAAACAACCAACAAACTACAAACAGAATCACATGTTCTTTTTCATATTAAATATTGTGGGCGGTATTGTGGTACAGTAAATTAGTAGAGTTAGTCCCTGGTGAGATAGGAGTTTACAGTCCGAATGGCTTCTGAGAAGAAACTCCTTCTCATCCTCTCCGTTCTCACAGCATGGCAACGGAGGCGTTTGCCTGACCGTAAGAGCTGGAACAGTCCGTTGCAGGGGTCTCCCATTATCTTATTGGCTCTGGAGTTGCACCTCCTGATGTATAATTCCTGCAGAGGGGCGAGAGAAGTTCCCATAGTGCGTTCAGCCGAACGCACTACTCTCTGCAGAGCCATCTGTCCTGGGCAGAGCAATTCCCAAACCAGATTGTAATGTTTCCGGACAAGGTGCTTTCCACAGCCGCAGAGTAGAAGCACTGGAGGATCCTCGGAGACACTCTGAATTTCCTCAATCGCCTGAGGTGGTAAAGGCGCTGCCTTGCCTTACTCACCAGTGCTGCAGCGTGCGATGTCCATGTCAGATCCTCTGAGATGTGGACTCCCAGGTGTTTAAAACAGCTCACCCTATCCACAGTATCCCCATTTATCCTCAATGGTGTGTACGTCCTCGGATGATGTGCCCTCCTAAAGTCAGCTCCTTCGTTTTTTTGATGTTCAAGAGGAGGCTGTTGTCCTGACACCAGAGTGCCAGATCAGCTACCTCCTCCCGGTAGGCCTTCTCATCGTTGTCTGAGATCAGGCCCACCACCACGGTGTCATCAGCAAACGATTATCGAGTTGGAGCTGAACCTAGCCACACAGTCATGTGTGTACAGGGAGTACAATAGGGGGCTGAGGACGCAACCCTGGGGGGATCCTGTGCTCAGGGTGAGGGACTTCAATGTATTCCCTCCCATCTTGACTACCTGGGGCCTGGCGGTGAGAAAGTCCAGGACCCAGGCACACAGGGGGGTGTTGAGCCCTAAATCCAGTAGCTTCGCGGCCAGTCTGGTGGGGACTATCGTGTTGAAGGCTGAACTGAAGTCTATGAACAGCATCCTCACGTAGCCCCCCTTCTGGCTGTCAAGATGGGAGAGAGCGGTGTGCAAAACCTGGGAGACAGCATTGTCCGTGGATCTGTTCGGACGGTATGCAAATTGTAACGGGTCCATGTTGCGAGGGTGGAAGGCGCAGATCTGTTTCTTCACCAGCCTCTCAAAGCATTTCATGACTACCGAGGTGAGGGCCACCAGACGGTAGTCATTCAGACAGGCTGGGGAGGCATTCTTTGGTACAGGTACAATGGTGGATTTTTTGAAGCAGGCAGGGACTATGGACTTGGCCAGGGAGAGGTTGAATATTGTAGTGACCACCGGAGCTAGCTGCGTAGCACAGGACTTAAGTACCTGGATGAGGAAGCAAAAGCTGTCGGACTAAAAAAGGCGACGAACAAAGCTTCCTCCTTTCAGCGGCAATATACCCCATGCCTCATTGGCAGTAAGCAGTTTACTGAAGCTGGTGGCAGCTTGAAAGCTGGCCAAGGTCCAAGACGGTCTCAGGAAATATGGAAACCACACACCCGACCAGTCCTACTCTTCAATCAAGGACGGGAATAGAACCCACATCAGCGGCCTTTGGGTTTACCATAAGATCACCGGTAGCCATGGAGGTAGGTGGGTCTGGTTCTTCCAAAACATGCGGTATGTGGACCATTTACAAGTTGGTAATATTTATGCTTGTTTTCTGTACAAATGACAATGATAAGATTCATTGATAACATGTGAGAGTTGTCTTCCGAGGCAGGCTCAGATATTATGGCCAGAGTTGTCTTTTCGAGGCAGGCTCAGTATCACCTTTCGAGACAAGCTAGTGGAATCTGGCCAGAGTTGTCATTCAAGGCAGGCACAGAATTGTGGCAGGCGTGGCCTGTTCATTGTGAAAGATGGAGGATGTCGGTTTATACTTGATTTAACTTGCATGTACAACATAGATTTGCAGTATGGAACTTCGTTCCTGACTAACAAACTTATTTCCTTAGTATCTTTATAGAAACATAGAAAAGTGGGTGCGGTAGTGGGCCATTCCTGCCTTCTCTTCATGCCCCATGATCCCCCTAGCCACAGGGGCCATATCTGGCTCCCTCTTGAATATAGCCAGTGAACTGGCCTCGGCTGCTTCTGTGGAAGAGAATTCCAGAGACTCACCACTCTCTGTGTGAACTCTTATGACATGCATCGATTTCGAAGATGAATTCTATTCAGGTCTCAGTCACAGGGATACTAGGAGACATTTGGAATTTATCTGGATGGGATAATGATAACAGTTAATGCGTTGTAAATGGGCTACTTCAGCTCCCAGGTCATCCACCAAATTACTAAACTGGGACTGCTCAGAGCTCAAAAATGCTTGTTATGTCTTATCTGGATGATATTCTAAAGGCTGTGTTGCAAAAATCAACTGTTTCAGCCGCAAGTATAGTTGAGAAATTGAGGTTCCTTCATCCATCCAGTTACTTTAAGTTGATACCAACTATAGTTATTGATTATTCGGGTTTACTTTTAACTATAAATTTACCTGTGACTCCGCCCTGCTGCAAGAGATTGGAAACAATCGAAGCCTGTAACAACCTTGTTATCAAGCAGTCTTCTATTCATCAAGTGTAATTGGCAATATAGCAGCTGTGTTTCAGCTGTACATTTGGGCCTTTGCATTATCAGGACCTATAACGGGCAAAGAAGTAACCTTTTCAGTGCCATATAGGTCGTTATTAACATCATGACCTATCCTATTACTAGCTGAAGCTATCAAAGTCACAATGGTGGACGAACTATATTCAACATTGTTCCTGTACTTTTGCTCAGTAACTCTTCAATTATATTACAAACTGATACTAGTACTAAAAGATGAAAAAATTATGAATACCATCACTAGTTACGGGGGCAGATGGGTTTTGCATGAGTTAACTATTTTCAGTTATATGGTATCAACTACCTATAAAACACTAGGTATATTCAATGGGTTAAAAGTTTGTACGAATATGCATAATCCAAGTTGATACACTATGGTGGTGGCATATGTAATCACATGGGTGCAGTCAAGTTAAATGTCCTGTGATAATTTACCTAACCTCATTTGACGATGGTGTATCATCACATAAACATTTATGACAACACAGTATGGATGTTATATCACAACGTATTTAATGACATAGTGGTTCGATGGAACACCAAATAACAATATGTTTGCATCCAGGCTCAATCACCAGTTGCAAACATATGTGGCACAGTGGCAATAGATGTATTCTCGCTACTCTGAGGAGGAATGTTTTTTATGTCGTTACTCCATTTTGCCTCATCAGTCGGGTCTTGCACAAAATCCAGCAAGATCTCGCCTTAGGCATGTCATAATGCCTGACTGGCCTATGCAGCTATGGTTCCTACTAAATGTTGGGAATGATTATAGGACCTTATATGGTGATCCTAAACACAAAAATTTGGTGGTTCACCCTGTGACTGAGGAAACCATCCTCTGCATGATAAAATCACTTTATAGAGTTGAAGTCTCAGAGAAGCCGATCTATGTACGTGCCCACTGCAGAGTGCAGGGATAGCACCGAGAAAGCAGCACATTTTCCTCATCAGGACATGGGAAGTGATTTGTTTTAATGCCAATGTTCCATATAATACGGCACGGATAACTAACGTCTCAGAGTTCATTTCAGATGAGTCTTTGACAATTATTTAAGTTATAGTACCATTAACAGTGCCAATGTGCTTTCTCATCATAGTTGCTGCAGCGATCAGGACCCACTCTGTCCGGTCTCACTCTTTGATATCCAGATTTATAAAGATATCTTTAACGCAAATTCTCCCAGGCCCAGGTACTCGGAGATATGGGATGTTAGCATTGTTCTTAAATTGCTTCGCCAGTAGGGGCCAGCTATATCTCCATCCCTGGTCAAACTCACTTACAAAGTGGTTATGCTCATGGCGCTAGTCTCAGCGTAACGAGTCCAGCCGCTACTTATGTTGGACTGGACAGGATGGTTACATCTGCTAATAATATAATATTTTATGTTTATGATGTAGTTAAGCAGAGTAGACTAGGGGCATCAGGTCCCAAACTAATTTTCTCATGGCATACCCCATGGACCTTTGGTTGTCTGTAGTCACTCATTTACAACAATACGTCAAGGTCACCAAGAGCCTTAGAGGCTCTGCACTAGCAATGGTTGTTAGTTACTAAAAACCTCATAAAAGGTATCTATCCAGACCATCTCTAGGTGGTCAAACGGGGTTTTGGCTTATGCAGGAGTAGATACTAATATTTTCTATCTCACTCCACTAGGGCTGCTACTACATTACGATGAGCGATTACGTGCCCACCGCTCCCACCCTCATATCATAAAGATCATTTGGTAGTTCTAGTCATCTATAATCTTACTATGTTAGTTCAACAACTGTTATCTGTGATTTCACACCTCTGCATGCGTGGGGACGGCCTTCTTCACGTAATCGCTCATCGTAACTGCTCATAAAATAAAGATCAAACTTCAAACTGGTAAGTTCTCGTTCAATCTTACTATTAATGATGTGGTGTCCTCTATGCTTGTCCTCTCAAATATAGGCAATTCAATTGTTTCACAGAATTTGTCAGTTCAGTCTACAAGAGTAACCCTATACTTCTGGTTGCATGCCATTTCCATTCATCTCATCTTCATTCTATCCTCACAGTTCTTGGCATCCAAGATTATACTTTCAATCAGGAACTCAACTGGCTTCTTTCTTTCACATAGTTCAACAATTTCAGATCATAAACCCTGCACTCACTTTTTTGTGCAGTTGAAGCTAGTAATGGATCTGTAACTCACATTTGTACTTTCTCTGGTTCCATCATTACTTTCTACTTATGGATTTTCTTTTCATTTTTTTCTAGGTTACCCTTCACTGCATAATCTTTTTGTTTTGTTTTTCCTCTGCCTTTCACATTCTCTCCCTTCTACACTCGTTTAAAATGAAGTTAAATCCCTTAACCTTTTTTAAATTGTAATGAAAAGACATTGACCTGAAATGGCAACTCTTTCTCATGTTCACCAACAAAAGATGCCTGCATTTCCATTTTTTACCACCAACATAGTGTACCATCCAGCACATTCCATTCCTATCCCAGTACGGAAACAGGACCCGTCAGACCAACTGGTCCATGTCGACCAAGATACCTCATTTAAGCTAGTCCCATTTGCATGTGTTTGGCTCATGTCTCTCTAAACCTTTCCTACCCATGTATGTGGATGAACTAGTTGGACAGAATAAACTGTTTCCATGATTTAGTTTCTATTAATTCTGATTGTTGTTTTAATCTGGAAAAAAAGCACTGTTATGCTATATAAGTTTATCAACTTTCGATTAAAAGGATACTCTTATATGCAGTAGTGAAGTCTTTGTTGAGCATCCAATCCAGGATGTTTGCGATATCTGACTTTAGTGGATGACCAGTGCAGGTGTACACTGTATCCTCAGTGACTTTGTCATATGCCATGTTTGTGCTCTGTCAATTGAGAACACAATTGGATTAGTTTCAATGTGATCAAGAAATACCCAACAATTGTAATTCCTGTGCAATGTAAGAAAACTCACCTGTAAAATATTTAAAGATCGTCGCATGTCACCATTGGAAAGTGTCAAAATAGCCTTTAGTCCATCTGGAGTTATGTTGACTCTAATGATATGATCACAATTTATTTTTCTTAATTTATCAATAATTGCATTTCAAAAAAGAATCCAGCTGTTTCTTACAAGGTAAAGTACACAATAGATTATCAGTGACAGATCAGTAAGTGTATATTTCCCTGCGGGAGTGAGTTAATTTTTAATCTTTTAGATCCATGGAAGATTTTGCTGTTGAATATCCTGGTAACATCCTGATCTGGGCCTGATTGAAGTGAGGAAGATAGATAACATTTGCTGAAAGGAGAAAGTACAGATGCAGTAAACTTGAAAACAAACAAATGTTGTAAACACTCTTGATGTCTGTAGAGAGAAAAACAAAATTAATACAATTAGCGGATTTGGTATCATCAGAACTGATGTCAGAATGAAATTAACCTGCCATTTCCCCACCAATTTTTATATCTAGATCCCACTGTATATTTTCAGTTTTCCTCACAAACTGTGAGCCCAGCAATTTTGGTATCATCTGCAAATTTTACTACCCAAACATGTACATCCAATTTATTTATATACATCTCAAACAACAGAGGCCCGAGCACAACATTTAGGTGGACATATAAATGCGTTTAGATGGCCAAGGGCTTATTAGGGATAGTCAACATAGTTTTGTATGTGGGAGGTCGTGTCTCACAAATTTTATTTAAGTTTACTTTGGTAGGTTAGACCTCATGAGATCCAAGGAGAGGTAGCCAAAAGGATATAAAATTGTCTCCATGGAAGACAATTGACAGAGGGTGATGATGGAAAGTTGCTTTACGGACTAGAGGACTGTGACTAGTGGTGTGTCTCAGAGTATGGTGCTACACCCATTGGTGTTTATCACCAATATTGATGCTTTGGATGAGAACATGTTCCAGAGCATGAGAGTATAATTAGCAAGCTTGCAGATGTCACAAAAGTAGGTGGTATTGTAGATAGTGAAGATGTTTATCAAAAATGATGGCACGAACTTGATCGGTTGGGCAGGTGGGCTAAGGAATGGTTAGTAGATTTTAATACAGAGAAATGTGAGGCGTTGCATTTTGCAAAGTAAAACCAGTGAATGTAGGGCTCTGGGGAGTTTTGTGGAGCAGAGGGATCTAGGAATGCAGGTACATCTATATAACTAAAAGTATCACCTTGATCACTTCCTGTTTGCGCTGTATATTGATTTTAGAAAAAAATGTTACACTATATCGCGATGGGGGGGGGGGGGGGGGGGGGGCGGGACTATAAAACCCTGGATGCCTGGACGCAAGTCAGTCACTCTGGAAGATCACGAGGGAGAGTCCACAACTGTGATTCTCAGCTGTGAATCTACTGAACTGTGAGTCTGCAATGTGCTTGCAATAAATGATTTGTTAGCCCTTAGTGGCAATGCAATGAGTTGTTTGGCAATTTGGTGGCCTGCACTCTGCTTGATATGCCATGAAATTGAATTTGGTGGCCTGCACTCTGCTTGAAATGCTATGAAATAGAATAGAATTTCAAGGAATAGTCGTGGTGAATTGCCAGCCTACCAGCCCTGAGTAACTGAGCTGCCAGCCCACCAGCCTTAAGTGTCTGAGCTGCCAGCCCACCAGCCCTGAGTGACAGAGCTGCCAGCTCACCAGGCCTGAGTGACTGAGCTGCCAGCCCACCAGTCCTGAGTGACTGAGCTGCCAGCCCACCAGGCCTGAGTGACTGAGCTGCCAGCCCACCAGGCCTGAGTGACTGAGCTGCCAGCCTACCAGGCCTGAGTGACTGAGCTGCCAGCCCAAGAATCCATTCGGCCCACAATGTCCATACTAGCACTAGCGCTCCAGAAAGCTCCCCCACTGGCCACCAATATTGGAATTAGTGGAATGGTGGAATATTGCGTTGGGGACCAGCCCTCCCGTGTGAACATGGGACCCAACGGGTTCCCACTTAGTCTAGTAGTTCCTTGAAAGTCTTGTTACAGATAGATAGGGTGGTTAAGAAGGTTTTCGGTACATTGGCCTTCATCAATCATAGTATTGAATATAGAAGTTAGGAGGTCATGTCGCAATTATGTAAGATGTTGATGAATCTGGAATCAATGAAAGTGCAAATCTGAGAGATGTGTATTTTAGATCATTAAAATTAAATGACATTAATAATATTAAAATACAATAATTCAAAGGGCTTGAAATGTTGCCCTTTTCTATTCCCCTATGTCCAGTCCTCGTGAGTACAAACCCTATAAAAACCACACCATGACCAGCTTTGACTTGGGCTCACATTTCTCAGAATTTTTTCTAGGCCTCAGAGGAAATGCAGAGTGGATTTACCAGAATGAAACCTAGTCCAAAGGTTAAATTACAAAGAGGGATTACATAAAACTGAATAGCAAAACTCGAGGGGTAATCTGATCGGTCTTTTAATATATTCATGGCAAATTGACAAGATAGATAGAAATAAACTGTTTCTGCTGTTTATAGTCCAGGACCAGGGGTCAACCATCTGAAAAATTATTCACATCTTTCAGGAGCAAATTTAGGAAACACTTCTTAACGCAAAGAAAAATGGATAAGTGACAATTATTGCTGCACCAATATTTGAATTACGCCAATAAACGGAAAGGTTTAGAGGGATCTGGCCCAAATGCAGGCAAGTGGGACCAGTGTAGATGTGGCATCTTGGTTGGGCTGAAGGGCATGTTTCTGCACTGTATGACTCCAGGACTCCATGACCCATCATGGATTTGTTAAGAAAAATGTATCTGTCCAACCAAATCAATTATTTGTAACAGACTGAAAGAAAAATAATGCAGTGCAGACTATAACTGAACTTTCAAAGTAGCATTTGATGAAGTGCAGCCCAGTGGACCTTTTTGCGAAATAGAAGCATGTGGTATTAAAGGTACTTTCTGTACCCAAGGATAGGAGTTGGGATTAGCAGAGATCAAATACAAAAATCAGGAAATGTTAGAAACATTCAGCAGATCAAGCAGCATCCGTGGAAAGATAAACAGAGTCAATGTTTCCGTTCTGAGACCCTTGGTCAAAATCAGATTTGAGGAAGGATCTTCTTGATCTGAAAAGTTAACTGTTTCTCTTTTCACAGTTGCTGTCTGACCTGTCGGGTGCTTATAGTATTTTCAGTTTTTATTTCCCACTTCCAGTATCTATCATGATTTTATTAAAAGCAAAGGAGTGGATGGGAAAGAGTGGCAGCTGGTGCTGTAAGGCAGCAACTCTACCATTGCGCCACTGTGGTGCCAATGTTGTCCTTTTGTTTAAGAAAGGAAAGAGAGAATCCAGGTTGTAAGGAAACTATTGGAGAAAATTCTTCGAGATAGGATTTACTCCCATTTGGAAAAGAATGGGCTAATTAAGCATTGTCAGAACAGCTTTGTGCACAGCAGGTCATGTCTCATTAACTTGATTGAGATTTTACAGATGTGACAAAGGAGATTGATAAAGGTAGGATGGTGGATGTTTTATATATGGACTTTAGTAAGGCTTTTGAAAGGTCCATCATGGTAGGCTGATTCAGAAGATTAAGATGTACGGATTTCCCGATTACTTGGTTGTATGAATTTGAAACTGGCTCATTCATAGAAGACAGAGGTTTGTGTAGGAAAGTAGATATTCTGGCTGGAGGATTGTAACCAGTGGAGTTCCTCAGGGAGTGGTACTGGCAATGTGTAGGAAAGAACTGCAGATGCTGGTTTATATCGAAGGTAGACACAAAATGCTGGAGTAACTCAGCGGGACAGGCAACATCTCTGGAGAGAAGGAATAGGTGATGTTTCAGGTCGAGACCTTTTTTCAGAAACGAGTGGTACTGGGACTTCTGCTGTTAGTGATATAAATGGCCAAGAAGTAAATGAAGATGGGTTGCCAAGTTTGCTGATGACGCCAAAATTGGAGGAATTGCAGACAGTAAGGAAAACTATCAGAAGATACAGCGGCATATAGATCACCTGCAGAAATTACAGAGAAATGGTAGATGGGGAGACTTGATAGAAGTATATAAAATTTGAGACACATCTATGTAGACAGTCTATGTAGAAGGTAGACTGTCAGAACCCTTTTCACAGGGTGGACATGTCCAGCACTCGAGGAGATAGCTTTAAGGTGAAAGGGAGAAAAGTTAACAAAGATGTGGAGGGCAAGTTTTTTTTCACTGAGGGTGGTGGGGGCCTTGAACGCATTGCCAGGAGTAGTAGTGATGGCAAATACCATAGTGGTGTTTAAGAGGCATTTAGATAGGCACATGGAAGTCCAGGGAATAGAGGGGTATGGATCATGTGCAGGCATGTGACATCAGGTCAGCTAGGCAGCATGTTTGTAGTCTGAAGGACCCGTTCCTGTGCTGACTTGTTCTATGTTTTAAATGTGAGTAAATCCTATCCCTAAGTATCCTTTTCAATAGTTTCCAAAAACTGATGTGAGACTCACTGACCTGTGATCTTCTTGAATATCTCTACTTCCATTCTTTAACAAAGGAAGATTTAAATTAAAAGATGCAGCATGTTGTTTAGCATGGGCGAGTTGGGCTGAAGGGATTGTTTCTGTATGACTCTAAGATTTGATTAACTGACTGCAGAAAAGGTGGAAGTTCTATTAAAAACTACATCACACAATATAATATTTCCTGTTTATTTTATGAACAATTACGAAGACTTACTTTTCTTCCTGAATGACAAATTCCAATCTTGGGCTCATCTGTTCTGTTGTCAGTGGTCCAAAGCGGAACCTTGTACATCGAGACTGCAAAGCAGGGATGATCTTTGATAGGTAGTTACAGATCAGGCAAAACCTTGTGTTTTCTGTAAATTTTTCAATCACTGCACAACAAATAATTAATAAAATTGAGTTAAAAACGTGGTTGACATTTTGACAGCATTTAAATGTTTGAAAGAGCGTTTCCTTAATAGTACCAGAGCACCAGTCTTCTCAGGTTTTGAATCCTGGAAATATGAAATAATGCAAATTCTCCCATACAGTTTTAAAGTTTGTTTTCACATTCGTATTACTATTAATAACAATAATAATGATAATAATACACTTAATTAATGACTGCATTCAATACAGTGCTCTCCATAATGTTTGGGACAAAGACCTATCATGTAGTGTATCTAGTGGATGAGGTGTATCTAGACTTTCAGAAAGCCTTTGATAAGGTCCCGCACGGGAGACTGGTGACTAAAACTAAAGCACATGGTATTGGGGGTAGGGTGTTGACATGGATAGAAAATTGGTTGGCAGACCGGAAGCAAAGAGCAGGGGTGAACGGATCCTTTTCAGAATGACAGGCAGTGGTGAGGGGAGTGCGGCAAGGCTCGGTGTTGGGGCCGCAACTGTTTACCGTATATATTAATGATTTGGAAGAGGCAATTTTAGGAGTAATACTAGCAAGTTTGCGGATGATTCAAAGCTGGGTGGCAGTGTGAACTGTGAAGAGGATGTTAGGAGGTTGCAGGGTGACCTGGACAGGTTGAGTGAGTGGGCAGATGCGTGGCAGATGCAGTATAACATAGATAAATGCGAGGTTATCCACTTTGGCGGTAAAAAGGGGGAAGATTATTATCTCAATGGGGTTAGGTAAGGCGAAGTGCAGCGAGACCTGGGCGTCCTTGTACCCGGTCACTGAAAGTTGGCTTACAGGTACAGCAGGCAGTAAAGAAAGCTGATGGAATGGTGGCCTTCATAACAAGAGGATTTCAGTATCAGAGTAAAGAGGTTCTTCTGCAGTTGTATAGGGCTCTGGTGAGACCACATCTGGAGTATTGTGTACAGCTTTGGTCTCCTAATTTGAGGAAGGACATCCTTGTGATTGAGGCAGTGCAGCGTAGGTTCACGAGATTGATCCCTAGGATGGCGGGACTGTCATCTGAGGAAAGATTGAAAAGACTAGGCTTGTATTCACTGGAGTTTAGACGACGAGGGGTGATCTTATAGAAACATATAAAATTATAAAAGGACTGGACAAGCTAGATGCAGGAAAAATGTTCCCAATGTTGGGCGAGTCCAGAACCAGGGGCCACAGTCTTAGAATAAAGGGGAGGTCATTTAAGACTGAGGTGAGAAAAAACATTTTCACCCGGAGAGTTGTAAATTTATGCAATTCCCTGCCACAGAGGGCAGTAGAGGCCAAGTCACAGGATGGATTTAAATGAGAGTTAGATAGAGCTCTAGGGGCTAGTGGAGTCAAGGGATATGGGGAGAAGGCAGGCACGGGTTATTGATAGGGGACGATCAGCCATGATCACAATGAATGGCAGTGCTGGCTCGAAGGGCCGAATGGCCTCCTCCTGCACCTATTTTCTATGTTTCTATTTATTTATTTGCCTCTGTACTCCAGAATTTGAGATTAGTAATTTTTTTTAAAATCATGTGCTTAAAGTGCACATTGTCAGATTTTAATAAAGGGTATTTTTGTATATTTTGGTTTCACCATGTAGAAATTATAGCTGTGTTTTTATATAGTCTCCCCATTTCAGGGCACCATAATGTTTGGGACACATGTCTTCACGGGCTTTGTAATTGTTTAGTGTGTTTAATTGCCTCCGTAATGTAGGTATAAGAGAGCTCTCAGCACCTCGTCTTTCCTCCAAATTCTCCATCGCCTTTGGAAAACTTTATTGCTGTTTATCAACATGAGGACCAAAGTTTTGTCAGTGAAAGTCAAAGAAGCCATTATGAGACTGTGAAACAAGAATAAATTGTTAGACATCAGCCAAACCTTAGGCTTACCAAAATCACATGTTTTGAACAACATTAAGAAGAAAGAGAGCACTGGTGAGCTTACTAATCGCAAAGGTACTGGCAGGCCAAGGAAGACCTCCACAGCTGATGACAGAAGAAATCTCTATAATAAAGAAAAAAAACCCAAACACCTGTCCGACAGATCAGAAACACTCTACAAGAGTCAGGTGTGAATATGTCAATGACCACTGTCTGCAGAAGACTTCATGAACAGAAATATAGAGGCTACATACACTGCAAGATGCAAACCATTGGGTAGCCGCAAAAATAGGATGGCTGGGTTACAGTTTGCCAAAAAGTACTTAAAAGAGCAACCACAGTTCTGGAAAAAGGTCTTGTGGACAGATGAGAAGAAGATTAACTTATATCAGAGTAATGGCAAGAGCAAAGTATGGAGGAGAGAAGGAACTGCTCAAGATCCAAAGCATACCATCTCATTTGTGGTGGTGGGGGTGTTATGGCCTGGGCATGTATGGCTGCTGAAGGTACTGGCTCACTTATCTTCATTGATGATGCAACTGCTAATGGTAGTAGCATAATGAATTCTGAAGTGTATAGACACATACTATCTGCTCAAGTTCAAACAAATGCCTCAAAACTCATTGACCGGCGGTTCATTCTACAGCAAGACAATGATCCCAAACATATTGCCAAAGCAACAAATGACTTTTTCAAAGCTAAACAATTATCAATTCTTGAGTGGCCAAGTCAATCAGCCGATCTGAACCCGATCTTGAGCATGCTTTTATATGCTGAAGAGAAAACTGAAGGGGACTAGACTCCAAAACAAGCATAAGCTAAAGATGGCTGCAATACAGGCCTGGCAGAGCATCACCAGAGACAGCAACTGGTGATGTCCATGAATCGCAGACCTCAAGCAGTCATTGCATGCAAATGATATTCAACAAAAAAACTAAACATGACTACCTTCATTTCCATGACATTGTTGTGTCCCAAACATTATGGTGCCCTGAAATGGGGGGACTATGTATGTAATTTCTGCTGTAATTTCTACATGGTGAAACCAAAATGTATAAAAATGGCCTTAATTAAAATCTGACAATGTGCACTTTAACCACATGTGATTTATTTTCTATTACAAATCTCAAATTGTGGAGTACAGAGGCAAATAAATAAATGATGGGTTTTTGCCCCAAACATTATGGAGGCACTGTATATATTCCATTATTTTAACTCTGGGTAATGCTCATGTGATTACTGAATGAAATTATATCATACAAAATGTCGGCAGGGTGATACAATCTGGGTCACTACTGAAAAAGGACATTTCTGAAATAGGATTACAAACAATTCTCAGGAATTAAACCGTTACGTAACTCGAGGATTGTCTGTATTCCAGCATTTTCTAAAAACAAATTGCTATTTCAAATGCAATTGAAATGACTCAAAAGCTCTTCTGAAGAGCCCATTTTCACATGGTTAAATGGAAATGTACCCAAATAGAAATATTATTTTAAACAATTCCCACATGTTAAAATGGCAGCAGAGCTAGTGCCCCTTGTGGGGTTGGAGAGCTAAACAAAATCATCACAAGATTTATTTAACATTCATCAACTGCCAAATCACGAAGAGTAGAGACCAGGAATAGGAACTTATTACCTTCCTGCATTTACAACCAAAGATTGAAGTGTAACATTCAGGGGCTAGACGAGATAATGAAAGGAATACATTTTAACAAAAGCACGTGATATTCCTTTCGCCCAGCCGTCTGCATCATATTATAAAACAAATTTATTTGGTTGATTTACTAAAGCAATAATCTGCATGTCAGCTCCTACATCAAACAATATAAAAGAACAAAATCACATTAAATCTGATTAGTGCTAGTTCTCACCTCTTCGGAGGGCATTCTGAGCATCTTGAGTCATAGCATCTGCCTCATCTAGAATAACAAGCTTAAAACCTTTCCTGAAATAAATATTAAAAAAAACATAGGTTTTTACTTCTGAAGAGTTTGGAAGTGATGACCTCAATGGTCAGTAATTAGACAAGAGATTTAAATTATTTAAATAATTATTCTACATAATTTCACATCTTACAGATGATGCTTCGCTGCTTGAAATAGACTCCTTTGTGAATTGAAATCAAAAAGTACTTACTTGAAAATGGTTCTGGTACTGGCAAAGTTCAATATTGGTCCACGCACCGTGTCAATACCACGGTCATCAGAGGCATTCAGCTGCAAAAGAAAAATAATGTGACAGTGTGAAATGAATACTATTCCTTTTAATTGACACGCAGACTCTAATTAATACACTCACTATCTAGCCTGCCTGAGGATGATAGAAATGCAAATGGTTCTGTTTATAAATTAATGCATCTGAGTAAGGGTCTTGAATAATCCATTTGCAACACACAATCACTAAACTCCCATTAATATGGTTCCAACTCAACATTAACTAAATCATTCTTTTTTTCCAAAGAAAAGTTGAAAGCGGGAATTTAAAAATCTTGAATCACAAGAAACATCCACTGATTGCAACACTTCCAACCTCCATTTTATGGGCACATACACTGAATTAGTTATCACTTCCCACTTGCGACAATTTTGGTAACACAGGATCAAATTAAATACATTAGAAAATAGAAAATGATATAGATACTGACCAGGTCAGGCAGTATTAGTGGAGTATTAGTATTATGCTTCAGGTGAATAAGCTTTCATCAACCCGAAAATTTAATATGTTGCTGCACGGATGGTGCCTAACCTGTTCGGTGTCTTCACTATTTTCAGTATTATTTCAGATTTCCGGCATGTTTTTTTTGCTTCCTAATTAAATCTATTATCTTAAACTTTCCCCATAAGAATATGCAATTACTTTATTTATTGATAACATAGTATAATGGTATGATTTTCCACTAGTGAGATAAATATTACACATTTTATTTCACATATAGGTCCTTATTTCTAAGGCTTATATAGTTAGAGCTGTTTGCGTCAACATGCTTTTTGGTCATTCTCACTGCCAAGATTACCAGAATATCATCATCTGTAGTGTCAAAAAGATTACTTGATGTGGATTTTGCCACCACAGAAATTAAACGTATAAATGAAGGATGAAAATGAGAAAGTTTACGATACAAAGCAAGTCTGAAATATTTTTTCCACACATGGAACTGCTTAAAATCACCAGACTTGTTAGAATCAAAAAGCTGGAGTAGAACCAGGATCCGTGGTTAAACATATGAATTTATTAAGTGTTAAAGAAGGAACTGCAGATGCTGGAGAATCGAGGGTTACACAAAAAGCTGGAGAAACTCAGCGGGTGCAGCAGCATCTAAGGAGTGAAGGAGATAGGCGACGTTTCGGGTCGAGACCCTTCTTCAGACTGGCTGAAGAAGGGTCTCGACCCGAAACGTCGCCTATCTCCTTCACTCCTTAGATGCTGCTGCACCCGCTGAGTTTCTCCAGCTTTTTGTGTAACCCTATGAATTTATTAAGATTGTTTAACATGGATTGATTTAAAATCAGATGCACTTAGGTCAGGACTAACTTCACCGTTAGATTTTTTTTCCATACCTTGACGCCCTTTTTTGGAAAACAAAGCATTCTGCGCTTGAAGTATTTTTATAGTTTTCCAAATATATAATTCTCCACCCCATCACAATCTTTAAAAATACTTGAAGATACTGGATGTATTTTGAGAAATAATTGGCATTCATCCAACATCCAGCCTGATATTCTGATTTTCATATGCGAGTGTAATTGGTGTTTGCATGCAAACTGTTGGATCATTAAGATCTTTATAGTTTCTCCAAAATCTTACATGTCTTCACCAACTCAAGCTAAATCTGCACTGATCAGAACATTTCACCATTATTGAAAACTTAACCAGAAAACAACAGAGATTTGGTTAGTTTCAAAATCAATTAGAAATATGTGAGTGTTTTAAGATTTTTATTGCTACAGATTTCCTGGTTATTTGATTAAAATGACAAGTAAGCAACATGATCCTGGGCCTCCGATCCTCTCGGTTCTAAATGAAATGTTATCACAGTAACAAAAATATTATAGCAAAGACGTTGGCTATTAAGTCCATTCATTCTATAATGGCTCCAAGTACAATTCCGTCAGTTCCATTCTACTCCTCATTTCCCATTACTTTGTAAATTACTCCTCCTCAAGTGCTATCCCAATTTCCTTTGAGTGAAGAATAAAAATAAAAACTCCCCCATTCAATAATGGCTGATCTATCTCTCCCTCCTAAACCCATCCTCCTGCCTTCTCTCCATAACCCATTTCACATGAATTCTAGATTCACTACCCTCTGACTAAATAAATTCCTTCTCATCTCCTTCCTAAAGGAACGACCTTTAATTCTGCGGCTATGACCGCTAGTCTTATATTCCCACTAGTGGAAACATCCTCTCCACATCCACTCTATCCAAGCCTTTCATTATTCGATACGTTTCACTAAGGTCCGCCCTCATTCTTCTAAACTCCAGCGAGTACAGGCCCAGTGCCGTCAAATGCTCATCTTGTAAACCTCCTCTGAACCCTCTCCAGGGCCAGCACATCCTTCCTCAGATATTGTGCCCAGAATTGCTCACAATACTCCAAGTGCGGCCTGACCAGTGCCTAATGGAGCCTCAGCATAACATCCCTGTTACTTCTAAAACCTCCAATTGTTACCTCTAAAACCATGGAGTTTAACTCTTTGTTCTTATAAAGTCGTTTGGCACAGGCCAAAATAGTAGATGTTTTCCCAGTTCCTGGTGGTCCATAGAACAGTAGGTGAGGGAGGCGGTCTTCACTGATAAATCGCTGAACTGTAACGAAACAAGTACAAAGTATGTCATTTTAAGTGTGTCGTCTAAGCTTGCAATGATAAATACAGGTTCACATGTAAAATAGGCTACCGTTAAAATGAATTTGGAATTTTTGGAAAATAAACTATTCATCATTTACAAATATTTGACTTTTTAAAACATAGCATTTTAGATTTTCTGGGACGGTGGAAGAAACGGAATGATTCTAGTTTCATAGAGGAAAAAATACAACTGCAATATTCACATCCTATAGAATACAGCTTTTAAATGAGAAAAAATGGCTATCAAATCTTGCTGTCAAGCCCTTCTCCTGCTCATATTTTGTTTATACATGCATTTAGATGGACGATGGCTGATTAGGGATAGTCAGCAAGTTGTATACGTGTGAGATCATATCTCACAAATCTGATTGAGTTTTTTGAAGATATGACCAAAACGGCATAGCTGTAGACATTGCATATATGGATTTCAGCAAGGCATTCGACAAGGTTCTGCATTGTCGGCTGCTCTGGAAGGTTATAGCGCATGAGATCCAAAAAAAGATAGTTGAATGGATAGAAAATTGCCTTCATGGAAGGAAGCAGAGGGTGATGGTAGAAGGTTGCTTTTCAAATTGGAGGCCAGTTTGTCATCTATGTCAATGATTTGGATGAGAACGTACATGGCATAATTAGCAAGTTTGCAAATTATATAAAAGTGGGTGGTATTGTAGATAGTGAAGATGGTTATCTTCATTGGTTGGGTAAGTGGGCTGAGAAATTGTTGATGGATTTTAATACAGAGAAATATGATGTGTTGCATTTTGCGACGTCTAATATGGCAGGACCTGCACGGTGAATGGTAGGGCTCTGGGGAGTGTTGTAGAACAGAGCTCAGGGCTCGAAATTAACAATTGCCCGCGTGCCAATGGCCACTTAAAGTCCCGCCGGGCAACCTAAAAGCCATGTGATTTTGCCCGGCTTGGCCCCCCTCTCTATCTCTCTCTCTCTCTCTCTGTTACTCTCAGTCTCCGCTCGCCATCCGTCTACGGGCCACCGAGTCTCTGCTCTCCGACCACTCCTCATCCGCCGGCACAGCCGGCCGCCTTGCACATGCGCACTGCCACGGCATGCATATCCTCCCCCTGCACATGCGCACAACCACGGCCAGCACATCTTCCAGAGCCCCGGCCGCAGGGGGGCAAATACCACCCGCCAATCGGCTGCCGAAGTCCCGATGAGGTCGAGACCTGGCCTAGGCACCACATTTTTGGGAGGACATCCGGGTGGGATGTTAAGGGAACTCTCATAATTTTGTTGGATTAAAGAAAGTGCCGGGAAATTTGTGGTGGCCCGGTATGATCAGCAACAGACAAGTGTAACCCATGTGGATCATGCATTGTAAGGTTTATATGTAGGTATATTACAAAACTTACCTTCAGCGGTGCTGCAGTTCAGCTGCTGGCTATGTGTGCGACATTTGTGCCTTTAAGGGGGGGGGGGGGGGGGGGGGGGGTGGTTAAAATGCGGTTTTCCCCTTGCCACCGGAATTATATTTTGTCGGAGTGCGAGCTATTTCTGGAGATTCGTACCGACTGCCGGTAAGTTAATTTTTTTTAATTTAAATTGCCCGACTATTTCAGCTCTGCAGTAAAATAAAAATTAGCTCCTAATGCCGTGAACGCCGACAACGGGGACCGATTTTATATAGGGGACAGATAAGTGAAAGCTGTTTATTTTTTCATATAAACCTGCTTGTATAGGTGACTTTAATCAATATTTCATGTTGCGAAATGGTGATTTATTCCCTATATGAACTGGCAGAATTTTTCCTGCCGATATTGGGTTTAAATTCACCGCAACCGCAACGTTCCAATACATCATGTTCCAGAAAATCCCACTGGCAAGCTGTTTAAAATGCCCATTAATGTATGGGCATTAAACACTAAATTCCTTCAATTTGGCCGATAAATTCATAACAATGAGATTTAAAAATCATGTTATATTGTGAATTCTTGTGTGAATGTTATTTGGACACTTAGGCTTAAAACAAATGTTAATATTTTCTTAGAAATGGATAGATGTTTAGATCTAGTAATTGAATTTTGTAATTAGCTACAATTGGGTAACTAACTAATTATATGCTTTAATTTCAGGTCACCCAAGTAAGATTGTTTCATATTAGTTTCAGAATGCTTCAATCTATAATAACTGAAAAATTCTTTCAGTTCTCTTAATTTTTAAGAAAATTAAGGGCTTTTGACTGTCCTCGATCACAACTTTTGTGTTAAGTCAATGGAAAGGCAATGGGGAACAAAATGCTAATTTTTGAGTATGAAAATGGCCATAACTTATTTAATACAAAACATATGAAAGTGAATTAGGTGCCAAATTAAACTTCTTTGTATGCTTTATCTGATGGGATAAATTGCAGACTTGATTTTTAACATCTCAAAATTTTGTAACATTGTTACCCATATGTTGAATCAATTGCATTGTTCATTGTATGAGATCAGCAATACGGATCCTGCATTCAGATGGAGCTGGCTCTGTTTGACATTCATTTATATCCATAATCTGCAGCTTTATATACTTTATACTTTATAAATGAGCACATGCTCAAGATTATCCATTGGTGTCTTGGTTCTAACATTCAAGCAATTTGTTGCAGCAGCCCATTTATTCAAATTGTCCAGAGAATGAAAATGCTTTACTAAAATCGGTGTTGAAAATACTGCCATGGTGAGCTTTTGCAGTGTGATCTTCTTAATTTGTGGTCGTTGTGTGGGTTTAATATTGGTCAGGATTAATTAGCTAGTTTTGTCTTTGGCTAAATTCAACGCTTTATAAAGCACTGGCTATTAACCTGTAGGGAGGAACTGCAGATGCTGGTTTAAACCGAAGATAGACACAAAAAGCTGGCATAATTCAGCGGGAAAGGCAGCATCTCGGGAGAGAAGGAATGGGTAATGTTTTAGGTCAGGACCGCTCCTCAGACCCGAAATGTCACCCATTCCTTCTCTCCCGAGATGCTGCCTGTCCCGCTGAGTTACTCCAGCTTTTTGTGTCTAGCTTTTGGATATTAACCTGTTATTATGGTATTATCCCAACATTCTGTGATAGGAATAAATCTCTACCTTGAGCCCAGCTCTCTACCATTCTTTCTGTTTACCTTAAATTTAGTTGCATCTGGTTGGGTAACTATGGTAGGGTGAAGATTATTCCATGCTTTAATTGTGCGGGGGAACTCCATGGAGCAGCCAGCATCTCTGGATAAAAGAAATTGGGTGACGTTTTGGGTAGAGACCCTTCTCTAGACTCCCTCTGGTTTTAGTATTTTTAGTTTAATTTAAAGATAGAGTGCGGAAACAGGCCCTTCGGCCCACCGAGTCCACGCCGACCACCCGTTCACTAGTTCTATCCCACACATTAACGACGTAAGTCAAGAGTGTTTTATTCTCTCATGTCCCAGTTAGAACAATGCCTTACTTGCAGCAGCACAACAGAATATGTAAACATAGTACTCTGTAAACAATGTTATAAAAGAGAAAACAAAACAGTGTATATTTATATATGACAATATAACTATGTGTGTGTATATAATATATATACCCACACACACAATTTCCCTCCTGGGGTTAATAAAGTTCTATTATATAGTATCGTGCGTGTTGGAAGGAACTGCAGATGCTGGTTTAAACCGAAGATAGACACAAAAAGCTGGAGTAACTCAACAGGTCAGACAGAATCTCTGGACAAAAGGAAAATATTACGTTTTAGGTTGGGTTTGAATAAGGTTCCTGCACACCTTTGGAATGTGGAAGGAAACAAGAGCACCCGAAGAAAACCCATTTGATCAAAGGGAAAAGGAGCAAACTTCATGCAGATAGCACCCATATTCAGGATCAATTCCGGGTCTCTGACACTTTTAGGCAACAACTTTATGGCCAATGTACTGCCCCATAGTCTTGAACTGAATTAAAACATACAGTAGCTGTAAATGGGGACATAGCGTGACTTAGAGATTTAAGTCTGAAAATGGAAAGTTTTCTTTTAGTAACCAAAGTTATCAACGTATAATTTTTTTGTGTGTTGGAAAACAAAATATAGTGGCACAGCTGGTAGACTTGCTGCCTCACACGCCAGAGATCGGTGTTCGATCCTGTCCTCAGGCACCGTCTGTGTTGAATTTGCATATTCTCCCTGCAAGCGTGTGGGTTTCCTCCCACATCGCAAAGAAGCAACAAAAAAGCTGGAGAAAATCAGCGGGTGAGGCAACATCTATGGAGTGAAGGAATAGGCAACGTTTCGGGTCGAGACCCTTCTTTAGACTGATCTCCGGGGGGGTGGGGACGGGAAAGAGAAAGGAAAAGGTGGAGACAGTAGGCTGAGGGAGAGCTGGGAATGCGAGGGGTAGGAGGGAGTAAGCAATGACTACCTGAAATTGGAGAGGCCAATGTTCATACCGCTGGGGTGTAAACTATTCAAGCGAAATATGAGGTGCTGTTCCACCAATTTGCAGTGGGCCTCACTCTGGCCATGGAGGAGGCCCAGGACAGAAAGGTCGGATTTGGAATGGGAGGGGGAGTTGAAGTGCTGAGCCACCGGGAGATCAGGTTGGTTATTGCTGAGTGGAGGTGTTGTGCGAAGCGAATGCCAAGCCTGCGCTTGGTCTCATCGAGGTTTATCATATGCTGAATAGTCCAACCACATTTTTGTTTGGAAGTGGAAAGAAATAATAGAAATTACATTCATTGCAATGTGTAAAAAGAGTTGAGATACTGTGTTGTAATTTTGCTGCGTGTCATTGTGGTATATATCATGTCTTGATTAGTGAATATGTTTAGTTTGTGACTTTATTTGAAGCAGAAATAATATGTGAATGCTTCATTGACCAAAATTCCGACTGGTAACTATGCACTTTGTCCGAGCACATTATTGCACACGTCATGTAAGCCGTCTTAAATGACCACCTAAACTGTCATTTGGCAACCTAAAAAGCTGCCTAGGTTGCCCGGCTGGCATCAGAGAAAAAGGTTAAGTGAGAGCCCTGATTCTAGGAACGCAGGTACATAGTTCCTTGACAGTGGCGTCACAGGTAGATAAAAGCTTCTGGCATTTGGCCTTCATCAGTCAGTGTGCTGAGTGTTGAAGTTTGAAAGTCATATTGCAGTTATACAAGACATTATACATACAAGACAGAAGGCTTCCCTCCCGAGCTGCGCGGCCAGAAGGCTTCCGGTCGAGCCACGGCTGCGGACTGGGAACGCAGCCGGAGGCCTTTATCAAGGCGCTGTCGTCTCGATGCCTGGGTCAGAACCTGGCTGGGGCATCGCGGGTCAGTCGGAGGAGCCTCGTCTCGCGGGTTGGTCGGAGGAACCTCACAGGTCGGAGCCCGGGTCAGCGGAGCGGCCGTCGGCCGGGGCCCGGGGCATCATCACGGAGGCCTCACGAGGGGACTCGGGGCAGTGTTGTGGAGAGATCGGTGCGGAGGCAAATGATGGCGCCGACCAAAGGACAAGACGGACATGTGAAGTGTTGCGTCGGCAGCAGTGAGGTCTCGGCGGCGGCAGCAGAGAGACCTCGCAGCGCTGGGGCCTTGGCAGTGGAGAAGCTTCGCAGCGGCAGCGATGTCTCGCGGGTCGACCCGTGGAGGACTGCCATCCAGACAGGACAATGGGGAGGGATGGAGAACAAAGGACAGTGGGGACCCGCCATGGAGTGAACAAAAGGAGGAGCTCGTGCTTTGTAACTTTGTCAGCGGCGTAGGTGGCCAACATTTGTATACATTGGGTATGCAAGCAAAGAATTTCACTTGTCACTTGTGACAATAAAGCTTTCCATTCCATATTGGCGAGGCCACATTTAGAATATTGTGTTCAGTTTTGGGCACCATGTTATTGGAAAGATGTTGTCAAGTTGGAAAGGATGCAGAGAAGATTCAAGAGGATGTTGTCAGGACTCGAGGCCTGAACTACAGATAGAGGCTAAGCAGGCTTGGGCTCTATTCCTTGGAGTGCAGGGGCGATTTTATAGAGGTGTACAAAATCATGAGTGGCATAAATCGGGTGAACGCTTGGAGTCTCTTGCCAGATTAGGGGAACCGAGAACCAGAGGACATATATTTAAGGTAAGTGGGGAAAGATTAAATAGAGGTATAACCTGAGAGGTATCTTATTTCATACTCAAAGGATCGTGAGTGTATGGAACGAGCTGCCAGAGGAGGTAGGTACTATCGCAACATTTCAGAAATATTTAGACAGGTACATGGATAGGATAAGTTCAAGTGGAACCCGTTGGGTCCCCGTCCCCTCAACGCACGGTTGGGGGGCAAGGGGTTGGCCTGCGGCGTCACACACACAAACTACCCCCCCCCACACACACACAAAAACTAACCCCTCCCCCCTCACACACACGCTAACCCCCCCTCCGACACGCATACTCACCCCGTAAATGCAACCTCTCCCCTATACCACCTATATCTATACAAAACTAAAGCTCTGATCTTGTTATCTTCCGGTTTGCGCAGTCATTCTATTTGCGCAAAATCGGTACGCGATTGCACCAGCTTACTCACCGTTCTCCTGTGCTGCTATTGCACCAAGCTTCATTCCCATCGGTGGTCTAATGTAAAAGTTAGCGAAGTTTAAAAATCTTAAAACTGCACGTGCGCAGATCGATCTTCTATCCTGCCGTTAAGTCCGCCCCTTCCTGCGCCACCACGTCTTTACTGGAGCTGAGGATGGCAGGTGGGGATTTCCATCGCGTCTTCACTGGTGCTGAGGATGGCCGGTGGAGGTTTCCAACCGGACACAATTTTCGGAGGGACCGGAAGCCCGGCGCAGCCCAGCCCAGCGCGGGAGATGACGACAAGCGGAAAGCGGAGAATCTGATCCTGGCAGAGGAGAATGTCTAGCGACCACTGTGAATTCCCATCGCTCCTTCAGCTCCAGCCCCTTCCCTTCTGGTCCCCCTCGCTGGCTCCCCGACAGAAGCCGTTCCCCACCCCAAGCTGCAGGACAATCTCCTCCTCCTCCCCCCCCACACCCAAAATCAGTGCGGACGTTGGAAGTCACTTTATGGGGAACAGGCAGGAAAGTGAAGTTAAGAACAAGTTCAGATCAGCCAATATTTGCACATAATGAAGCTCTGTCAAATCCTACTGCTCCCATTTCTTATATTAACACAAACACAGGTCAGATAGCAAATGTACAGAGCACAACTGAATCAGTATTTCAAGTTATCTTTCATCAGAAAAGTCAAGATCACACAAGTCCCTTGTAGAAAATTTGTGGGAAGGGGCAATGACTCCACCAAGGAGGATTTGATGGAATGAAAGGCAGGAGAAATTCAATATCAAGGATAAAATGAACGGTCTGTAATGGAGTAAACGAGTAACAAGAGGAAGGTTGTGCGGTGAAAGTAAGAAATGGAGAAGGCAAATAATGGTCTTAAATTACAAAAAAAAAGTATTGAAAGTGAGAAATATGAAATACAAAGCTGCTTTTGCTGATTATGAAGTTTTGTTTCTCGAGCTCACATTGGGCTTTTAGAACTGTGTAGCTGGTTGAAGACAGTGTTCGCTGTAGGACCAAGATGAGGTGTTTGGTAACTCAGGGTCACTTGTGTAAACTGAACAGAACACCACAAAACTGTTCTAGAAACAAATATCAATTATAACACGTTAGATGCACACTCAACATTGCAAAACATTGTTAGAGTAAACTAAACAATCCAGCAATCACCAATCTTCAGATCTGCTGTGTGAGAATTTCCAAATCCAATCAGCACCCAATCAGAAATTGAAAAAAAAAAGACTTTGTTAACAATCCTGTAAAATTACATCTAATGACCAATGTTTAAGAAGGAACTGCAGATGCTGGAAAATCGAAGGTAGACAAAAATGCTGGAGAAACTCAGCGGGTGAGGCAGCATCTATGGAGCGAAGGAAATAGGCAAAGTTTCGGGTTGAGACCCTTCTTCAGACTCAATAATGACCAATAATCTGTTATCAACTGGGTTTTTGTCAAGACTGTTAAAGGTTATTATTGCTTAGCTCAACCATAAATAAAAGAACTGAGTGGGAAGGAACTGCATTCCCTTGAGAGGAAAGAATATTAGCACTTGACATAAAGATAGCATTGAATAGAGTGTGGCATCAGAGAGCCCAGCTCAATTTGAATTAAATGGAAATCAGGGCAAAGACTCTTCATAGGCTTGAATCAGGCAGAACACAAATGAAGACCGTTGTGGTTGTTGACAGGCAATCCCAGGACATCAATACAATTGTTCTTCATGATCATGCCCAAAGTGCAACCATCAGCATTGCTTCACTGCTGACAACTGGAGAACTATTTCAATATGTAAAGCACAAAACAAGCTGCAGTGCCCACGTGGAGTAAGACCCGGATAGCCTCAGTCAGGTAACTATCCAGTAATATTCATACACACAAGTGCTAGCAAGATAGAATCTAATCAACCCTCAAATGCCATACTTCTAACAAAACCAGCACAATCAAGATTGCATGGGGTCATCAGCGATGAGAATCTTAAATTAACTGGCTGCATACTTTTTGTTTTGGCCCCATGCACTCACATTGTGTATTTTTAATTTGTTTCTAAATAATTTTATTAAAATGTCACAAAATGAAATATTTCCTCAGTGTCCTAGATTACTCTAGCCCCCCCACAGTACCCTTTGTTCATGGAAGAGTCTAATTAATCATTCTCTGTAGGATATGCAACCTCCATCAAGGAGCCACAAGGGCACGCTGGAGGCTGTATATTCTGTGGAGAACGATTCACAACCCAACTCCCATAACCTTTTTACCATCTCCAAGGCACGTAAAGAATGTGATGTTATACTTCCCACATGCCTGGATGATTGCAATTCCAACAACAATCAAGCAGCTCCATACAATCCAGGCATATGCAGCAGCCTACTTAAATGGCAGCTTATCCTCATGTTAAAACATTCACTTCCTCCACTACTGATATACTCTAGCTTCAGTATAAGGTGCACTGCAGCAAACCTTTGAAGGCTTGCTATAGGGCGCTCTGAAACCTGGACAACAGCTGCATGGCCACATCATCAAGTCTCCAAGTCACATACCATCTTGAACTATCTCATTATTCCTCCAGCATGGGATTTAAGTCAAAAAGCCTTCTCAACCAAAAGCATTCCTTCAACAACGTTCAACAAATATCTCAAACAACTTCACAGGCAATGAGATGATTAAAGCTGTGCTCTCAAATCACTGATATCCCATTAATATTTTATTTTACAAAAGATTTATGCATAGATTCCTTATTCATTAATCACTTCAAATGTAGGGCTATCTAGAGTTAATTGACCATTAATCTGGCCAGCGATGACGAGTTGAAGACTCCATTGCTCCAAATATTCAATAAAGATAAGACACCTATTCATAGCTCTGGGGAATTCTGTTGACCTATTAGGCTCATATTTTACAACAGTGTTATTTTTTGCCCAGTTTTCACTGATGAATTTTAAGGCACCAAGTTTTCACCTTGCATGGTAAAATACACCAAGGATCAGGGCAGGGTGCAGAGTACGATAACTGGTATAATTTTATAACTTATTAAATATACAGCTGTAATTTCTACATGGTGAAACCAAAATGTATAAAAATAGCTTTAATTAAAATCTGACAATGTGCACTTTAACCACATGTAATTTTTTTCTATTACAAATCTCAAATTGTGGCGGACAGAGGCAAATAAATAAATGATGGGTCTTTGTCCCAAACATTATGGAGGGCACTGTATACCCCAAAATTATGGTTATATTCGAAACAGGAAAGGATACTTTAAAAATGTTGTAATAATTAACATAATATTTGGTTTGGAAAGAACTGCAGATGCTGGTTTAAATCGAAGATAGACACAAAATGCTTGAGTAACTCAGCCGGACAGGCAGCATCTCTGGAGAGAAGGAATGGGTGACGTTTTGGGTTGAGACCCTTGTTCGGACATTGTATGGTTAGATGTTATTTCAAGAAAATAGGAATTTGAGGCCGACAGGCTATGCTTACAAACTCTAATCACAAGGCAATAGGTCAAGACTATTAGATTTTGCATTGCCTTGCTTAGCATTTTTCAAAAAAGATTATATTAGCCACAGATCTCTAAACTGCAAACTTTAAAGCATACATTTACGTGGTAAAATGTTCCCAGAAAAGTCCCTAAACATAATTGATAACATTACACTCGACCACACACCCACCACACACGGGCTTCATGCATTCAACTTAGCTAAAATAAACTTGCTGCCACCGATATGATCTAAATTACTGATTCTTGAATTGTCAAATCCATTTTTTACATTTGCACTCCTGCGCTTTGATGAAGCATCCATATAAAATACAAATGAACTCCATTAAGTGGATCTCGTTAAACCTACCAAATGATGAAAGCCTTAGATAGAGTGGATGTTTCCAGTAATGGGAGAAACTAGGACAAGAGGGCACAGCCTCAGAATAAAGGGGCGTCCCTTTAGAACAGATGAGAAATAATTTATTTAGCTAGAGGGTGGTGAATTTGCGGAATTCATTACCACAAACGGTTGTGGAGGACCAGCCATTGGGTATTGATAGGTTCTTGATGGGCAGAGATTGATAGGTTCTTGATTAGTAAGGGTGTCAAAGGTTATGGGGAGAAATGCGGGAGAATGAAAAAATATATCAGCCACGAATGAATAGTGAAGCAGACTTGATGAGCTGAATGGCCTAAATCTGTTCCTATATGGTCTAAATCATACTATACAGGAGTACAGTCATGCCATACACAACTACAACAGGTAGTACAAACAGAAAATTGCAGAGTCCAGCATTTTACAGCATTGTATCATTGGAGACGTCAAACTTTCTTTTGAGGAAGCAACTTCAATGTGAGTGCTCCAGTACGGATTGTTGGTGATAATTACTCAAACTCGAAGCTCTCAATCATCTTCCATTTGACACCATTGATGGTGACTGAGCATGTACACAACCTCATTCCCTGAAGTCAACTGAGCTATAGGGAGAGATCGGCCAGGCTAGGGTTTCATTTGTTGGATTGGAGGAGAATGAGGGGTGAAGTTATAGAAGGGGTATAAAATCATGAGGAGAATAGATAAGATCAATGCACAGGGCCTTTCGCCAGGATCGGGAAATCAAGAACTAGAGTGCATAGGTTTAATGTGAGAGGGGAATGATTTAAAAGAAACCTGAAGAGCAACTTTTTCACACAGAGGATGGTGGGTATATGACACCAGCTGCCTGAAGCAGAAGTTGAAGTACAAACACATTTAAAATACATTTGGACAGGTTCATGGATAGGAAAGATTGAGAGGATATGGGCCAAACACAGGCAAATGGATCTAGCTTAGATGAGGCACCTTGGTCTACACGGACGAGTTGAGATGAAGTGCCCTTTTCCACGACCCATTATCAATGCACCACCCACAGAACTCACCAAGTCATGGGGAGAATATGCAAAACTCACAAACAGCACTCAAGGTCAGGATTAAACCCATGTTCTCGTAGGTGTAAAACAGTAGCACTCATTGCTGTGCTGCTGTACTACTACCTTCTAGTCCAATTATTCCCTGTTCCTTACATTATCATTATTGCCAGGCAAGGGGCCAATCAGCTATGGTTACTTTATACACCTGTATAAGCTCTTACTGCTTGCTTTTATATTTCTTGCTAGTTTACTTTTAATCTATAATATGGATATTATAGGGATATGAATAGTATACAATCAGACAAGTTTATAACGAACATATTATGGCCTCATAATCAGCACAGATATTGCGGGCTGAATAGCCGTTCCTTGTTGTAGTATTCTATACTCCATTTTCTCCATGTTCCAATTCTTTTCACTGCAAAGTCTGTTAAGCAATAGTCTCACTATTGCACAAGGTGTTACAGAAAACCAAACGGCTTTTAATTCTGAGCTTTCCAATCAATATAAATCAATCACAGGGTTTAAAAAAACAATTCATTCCAGGTTCATTTTGTGCAATGCAGCTAGAAAATAAACAACACTTGCACTAAGTAACATTGTGGTTAAAAAAGATACTGAGGATTAAGAATTTTTAAGTTCCATAATTTGTGATTTAAAATAACCAAATAACAGCGTAAGATTCTGTAGATTATTCTTAAAAGGTCATCTTTTCATCTTGTGCTTGAGGGAAAGCATATACGTCAAAGACTAATGACTCATTACACATGCAGATAACCAAATCCCCACTGAACTTTTATTAGGGTTTTATATTTCTTGTAATATTAGAAGAAATGTGGGTTAATATTATTACCATTACCCAAAGTCAGTCTGACATTATAATAAAGTCAAGTTTTAGATTATTAATGACCCTTCAGAAACTTCTCACATAGACGCAGGGGCTTAAAAAGGAGATAACTTGGGGCCTCGTGTGGAAGTTAAAAACAACTCAAATTTCAATCTGACATTTTCTTTGTGCAGTGATGAGGTTATGGTAATGGAGAAATGGTCAACAAGAGCAGCACGAAAAAAAATATGTAGAGATCTTTCATTTCTAAGTTTCCATTAAAAATCTGAACTAATGTTATCTAACTAATCAATTTGTGAATAACCAAGAAATGGCAATTGTATGTGGACGGTGCGGAGCTATTCCACATGGCACTGTAAAATTAAATGCAACACAACTCACTGTTAATCACAGTACATATTTAATTGTGGCAATTTTCAAAGTTTGTTATTGAAAACTACTTTAAGTACTAAAGTGATATTTTTCCGATATAACATGTGCTATGCATATGATTCCTGACAAAGGTTTTGTTTTTAAATTATGTTCCTCTATAATGTAAAAAATAAAATTAAAATACAACATATTTTCTATTCATCATATTTGAGGCAAACAGTTTTTATGGAAAATGTCTATGTGATTTTTTAAATGTATTTTGTCCGTTTTTGATTTCCTCAATTCTATTATGTGAATAACTTCCAAACTGTAATTTTCATTTTTGTTGTATCCATTTTGTCCATTAATAACTCCATGAAAAAAAAAATCACTTACTATATTTCAAAATAAACTTGCAATTTGTGACAAACACAGTTGAATGACTCCGAATGGACACTCATTTGGAATTACTGATGAAAAATATGAAAAAACTCTATAATATTTATTCTGCTGGGTTTCTGTGATCTTTATAACTGAAGCTCTGTTCAAGCAGAATAAGCAGAAATTTCTAAACAAAAAGCAGACTGCAACCCTTAACGTTGTTTGTATATGTTGATTTTCAATTTAAAAGGGACAAGCAAAGATAACTTAAAAACTTTAAAATTAGAATAATTCACATGGTGAAAAAAAATAACATGGTATTTCCATAAAGGATACCCCAATCAACGAAGACAAGGCAAATGCAAGACAATCGCATGAAGGTAGATAGCCATGATCTTGATGAATGGCACCGAGAAATCTTTATTCCTACACTCAAACCCTCCCATAATAAAGACCAACATATCATTCCAAAATACATGCTATATCTGTATGTTATCTTTCAATGATGTGTGCAAGTTCATCCGATTCTCCTTGAACATTCACATTACAGAAATCTTCTATTTTGTGCACTGTAGATACTTCACATTTTTCCCACATTATATTACAAATGTCATACTCCTGCCTAATTCTCCTTGTCCATATTTCCTTGAAACCTCTTTATATCCTCTTTCCAACTCACAATTTCACCTAGTTTTCAATCATCAGGATGCTTGGAAATATGTGGTGTGGATCCGTTTAGCAAATTGTTGATATGGCTTATAGATATCTGGGGCTCAAGCACCAACAGCGTCACAGTTGTCTACTTGAGAAGAGTCCACACATTCTTATCTTTGCTTTCCTTTTGATAACCAATTCTCGATCCTTGAAGAAACAAGGAACTGCAGGTGCTGGTTTACAAAAAAAGACACAGACTGCTGGAGTAACTCAGTGGGTCACGCAGCATTTCTGGAGAGCATGGATAGGTGACGTTTCAGGTGAGGACCCTTCCGCAGACTGATTGTGTGCATGGGGGGGGAAACAGAGTAGGAAGAGAGGGGCAGTATAAGACCTAGCTGGTTATAGGTGGATACATGTGTGGGGGGGTTTGAAAGGCAGATGGCTGGATAAAGACCAGCAATGAAAAGGCAAGAGGTATGAGACAAAGGATTGAAGAATTACAAATCGTGAAGATAAGAGAAAGGAATGTAGGTGGAAGGGGAGGAGGATGGGAGAAATACGTGCATTTGGGGCAGAGGGGAGGGGTTTGTAATTACCTAAATTTGAATAATTCAATGTTCATGCCGTTGGGTTGCACTCTACCCAGGCAGAATATAAGGTGCCGTGTGTGGCCTCACTTAGTAATGGAGGAGGCCCAGGATAGAAAGGTCAGTGTGGGAATTGGAAGAGGAAGTAAAATGGTTAGCAACCGGGAGATTCAGTAGATCGTAGTGGATTGAGTGCAAGTGCTCAGTAAAACAGTCGCCAATTCTATGCTTGGTCTCACCGATGTACAGATGTTAACAGGAAGTGCACATGAATCTTTGTTTCACTTGGAAAGACTGCTGGGGCCCCTGGATGGAGGCGAGGGAGGGTATTGGGACAGGTAGTACATCTCTTGCAGTTGCAGGTGAAATTAACTGGGGAGGGGGTAGTGTGGGTGCGAAGGGATGATTGAACCAAGGAGTTGCGGATGAAGCGGTCTCTGCAGAAAACAGAATAGAGGTTCGTATGGGAAGATATGACTGGTAGTGGGATCACTTTGGAGGTGACAAATTGTTAGAGGATAAAGTGTTGGATACGGAGACTGCTGGAGTGAAAGGTGAGGACCAAGCAGGGGAGAAGGCAGGCACGGGTTATTGAGTGGGGATGATCAGCCATGATCACAATGAATGGCGGTGCTGGCTCGAAGGGCCAAATGGCCTCCTCCTGCACCTATTTTTTATGTTTCTATGTTTTTACCTATGACCAGGGAAACCCCTTGTTCCGTCTGGGGGGAGGGGGAGTGAGAGCAGAACTACTGGGCACAGAGGGGATGCAGGTGTGGCATCCTTCTGTGACAGCAGAGGGTGAAACCACATTTACTAAAAAAAAGGACATACCATATGTCCACAATGGAAAGCCTCATCTTAGGAGCAGATCGGACGGAGAAATAGAGTAATTTAAGGAATTTATGTTTTTCTAGTCATCAATTGATAGTCTGTTGATCCGATCTCAAAGGACTCTCAATCCTTGTCAGTACACCACACCCATTCGGTGTGATATGTAAGTAACCAACTGTGTGGGATCTTATCAAAGGTTTACCAAAAATCATCATCCTTATCTATCAAAGGATTCAAGTAGATTCATCGGGTTTTTCCATTCCATCATCACCTTATTGAGTTGCATGGTTATAAGATGTCCATCAATATGGAGCCCTATGCCTTCACCACTTATGATATTTAGCTACAAGGTCAGTTCTGTTTTCTCTCCTCCTTTCTTCTTAAATAGTAAGGTTAAATCTGTTAACCTGCAATCCAATGAAACAATTCCGGATACCATAGAATAATGGAAGTTGATAATCAAATTACTCTCTATCCAGTCACTTCCTTCAAAACAGTAGGATGTGGATCATTTGAGTCCTTGAGTCCAAGCAGTGTACTAAAAATATAAGGTTATCCTCTTCCTGTAAGAGGAGTGCTTGGGTGCCAGGAAAGACGGAGGAAAAAGAGCTGTGTTTCACATCTTTCCCATCCCTTTTGATTGTTGATTCGCTGATGATTCTTCCAACGCCAACAACACCAACCCCCTTCTCACAGCAGCTTCTGAAGTAACTTAAAGGAGTTGTAATGTCCACCCTTTTCCCTCTTCCCATCCAGGGATCCAAATATTCATTTCAGGTGAAGCAACAACTCACTTTTGTTTCTTCAAAGTTAATATTAATTCCGTTCTCATAGTGTGGTTTCTTGTATTATGGAACCAAACACAGATCAAATTACTACTTTACCGACCACCTTCATTCAGTCCACAAGCTTGATCATGAGCTCATGGATGCCTGCCTCTTTAATTCTCGGCCCAATTATCCTCTGGCCTGTTACACCGTTCTAAGGAAGCCCACCATAAGCTTGAGGAAAACCTTCCAACCAGGACACAACAATTCCTCAGGGCACAATTCCAAATAATTAGCCTTTCCATCTTATGCCATAACTGGCCAATTCAGATTAAATATCATCAACCTGCAGTGTCACAGGAAAGTTGATGGGAACATCAGAACCAAAACAAAACGATGAGGAGATGTGGGATATAACTGAAGAAAGACACAAAAAGCTGGAATAACTCAGCAAGAATGGGATATAACTAATGGGATCCCTCTACTGCGAGCTAGCATTCACCCAATGGACCAGACATCCCCCTCTGTGTTGTAATAAATATCTCCACATTTGCTAAATGACCTGCGGAATATTTCCAGCATAGTTTTATTTCTGATTTCCAGTAGTTACAATGTGTTGTAGTTCACCATTTGTGCCTTTTTCCCCCCCTTTTTTCTGTTTTTATACATCTCCTTGCATTTAATGTCTAAAAAGATCAGCTGTGATTAACCAGCCAATGGAAGTATCTTGAGGGCGATCAGTACTTTGGTCGAGGATGTGCTGAACGTCCTGATGCGTGTGAAGGTAGACAAATCTCTTGGGCCTGATCAGATATATCTGATTAAATCAGCATTAAATGCAGGTGAGCTGCCGGAAGGCCGGAGGGTGGCAAACGTTATGCCTCTTTTTAAGGGCTGCAAGGAAAAGCCTGGGAGCTGTAGGCCAGTGAAACTAACATCTGAGGTCCAAAAATTAGAGTTTTCTGAGGGATAAGATAGACATGCATTTAGATAGATGAGCTCATTAGGGATAGTCAGCATGGTTTTGTACATGGGAGATCATGTCTCACAAATCTGATTGCGTCTTTTGAAGATATAACCAAAAATGTTGATTAGGGCAGAGGTGTAGATGTTATCTATAAGGATTTCGGCTAGGCATTTGAAAAGGTTCTATGTTAGGCTACTTTTGAATGTTAGATCGCATGGAATCCAAAGAGAGAATAGGCTCTCAAAGAGAGAAAATTGGCTTAATGGAAGAAGGCTGATGGTGGAAGGGTGTTTTTCGGGATGGAGGTCTGTGACTAGCGGTATGCCTCAAAGATCGGTGCAGGACAAATTGCTGTTTGTGTTTAATATCAACGATTTGGATGAGAACATACAGGAATGATTAGGAAATCTAAAGTGGATGGCATTGTAGATAGCGAAGATGCTTATCAAAGGTTACTGCAGGACCACTGATCGTTTAGGAAAGTGGGCAGAGGAATGGTTAATGGAGTTGAATGCAGATACACATGAGGTGTTGCATTTTGGGACGTCTAACTAGAGCAGGACCCTCACAGTAAATGTCACGGCTCTGGGAGCATTGTAGTGCAGAGTAATCTATGGGGAGGTACATAATACCTTGATATTGGCGTCACAGGTAGATACGTTGGTCAAGGCGACTTTTGGCACAGTGGTCTTTATCAGTCAGGGTATAGAATATATTAGCTGGAATGTTATATCACAGCGATGGTGAGGCTACAGTTGGAGTATTGTGTTCGGTTTAGGTCACCCTGCTCTAGGAAGGATGTTGTTATGCTGGAAAGAGCAGAGGGTAGATTTACGAGGATGTTCCCAGGACTCGAGGGCCTGAGCTTATAGGGAGACATTGGGCAGGCTAGGACTGTACTCATTGGAGCAAGGAGGATGAGAGGAGATCTTGTAGAATATATGATCATGAGGGGAATAGATGATGATGCACAGAGTCTTGCACCCAAAGTAGGAATCAAGAACCAGAGGACATAAGTTTAAGATGAGAGGGAAAAGGAATCTGAGGGGCAACCTATTCACTCAGAGAGTGGTGGGTATATGAATGAGCTGCAGGAGGAGGTAGTTGAGACAGAAACTAAAACAACATTTAAAAGGCATTTGGACAGACACAATGATAGGTGAGCTTTAGAGGGATACTAGACCGGGGGAGGGTCAGGGCTTTCGCTTAACTTTTTTTCCCTGTTGCCAGCCGGGCAACCTCGGCAGCTTTTTAAGTTGCCAAATGGCAGTTTAGGTGGTCATTTAAGACGGCTTGCATGACTTGTGCAATAATGTGCTCGGACGAAGTGCGTAGTTACCAGTGAGATTTGCGGAATTATGCTCAATGAAGAATTCACATATTATTTCTGCTTCAAATAAAGTCACAAACTAAACATATTCCCCAATCAAGACATGATATATACAGCAAAATTACAATACAGTATCTCATCTCTTTTTACACGTTGCAATGAATGCAATTTATATTATCTCTTTCCACTTCCAAACAAAAATATGGTTATTCAGCATATGATCAACCTCGGTGAGACCAAGCACAGGCTTGCCGATCGCTTCGCACAACACCTCCATTCAGTTCGCAATAACCAACCTGATCTCCCGATGGCTCAGCACTTCAACTACCCCTCCCATTCCGAATCCGACCTTTCTGTCCTGGGCCTCCTCCGTGGCCAGAGTGAGGCCCACCGCAAATTGGAGGAACAGCACCTCATATTTTGCTTGGGTAGTTTACACCCCAGCGGTATGACCATTCGCTTCTCCAATTTCAGGTAGTCCCTGCTTTCTCCCTCCTTCCCCTCCCATTCCCAGCTCTCCCACAGCCTACTGTCTCCACCTCTTCCTTTCTTTTTCCCGCCCCCCACCCCTCCTGACATCAGTCTGAAGAAGGGTCTCGACCCAAAACGTCGCCTATTTCCTTCTCTCCATAGATGCTGCTTCACCTGCTGAGTTTCTCCAGCATTTTTGTCCACCCATGCATACAAGTTCTGTTATTCCACTTTCCTCACCCACTCCCTGCACATTAGGGGCAATTTTACAGAGACAAGTTAACCTACAAAGCAAATGCATCTTTGGGATGTGGGAGGAAACCCACATGCTTGCAGGGAGAATGTGTAAATTCAACACAGACAGTGCCCGAGAACAGGATCAAACACAGATCTCTGGCGTGTGAGGCAGCAAATCCACCAGCTGTGCCACTGTATTTTATTTTCCAACACACAAAAAAATTATACGTTGATAACTTTGGTAACTGAAAAAAAAAGAAACTATCCATTTTCAGTCTTACATCTCTAAGTGACGCTATGTCCCCCTTTGCAGCTACTGTATGTTTTAATTCAGTTCAAGGCTATTGGGCAGTACATTGGCCATAAATTTGCTGCTTAAAATTGCCAGAGACCCGGAATTGATCCTGAATATGGGTGCTGTCTGTACAGTTTTGTTTTCTCGTTTATAATATTATTTACAGAGAATTATGTTTAATATTCTGTTGTGCTGCTATAAGTAAGGATTTCATTGTTCTAACTGGGACGTGAGAGAATAAACCACTCTTGACTTACGTCGCTGATTTGTGGGATAGAACTAGAGTACGGATGATCGGTGGTCGGCGTGGACTCGGCGGGCCGAATGGCCTGTTTCCACGCTGTATCTTTAAATTAAACTAAAAACACTAAAACCAGAGGAAATGTAAAGAAAGGTTTCTACCCGAAACGTCACCCAATTTTTTCTATCCAGAGATGCTGGCTGCTCCATGGAGGGCAATGAAATTCTTGCTTGCTGCAGCACAACAGAACATGTAAATATAATACAGAACAGGAGATAAAAGTTCAGTGTGTCTATATACTATTGACCATATATATATACACAATAAATAAACAGATAAAATGCAATAAGCTGTTATTTTTCAGAGTTTGGTGGTGATGGATCCACCAGTTTAAATTCCATTTCGAATATTTTTGGAGGACCAGGAAACCAAGATGCAAGAGTTACTCCAGGGAGTTACCGCAGCTCCAGGGAGTGATTATGCGTTGTTTTTCAAGGTGAGGCAGCGACTGGACAGCAATGGCGGCCAGAACTCCCACTATGCAAAGGAGGGAGAAAGTGGCCGACGCCGACCTACAGTTGCCGTGGCAGTGCGCATGTGCAGGGCTGCACATGTGCACAACCACGGCAGATGATATGCTGGCCGTGGCAGTGTACATGTATAAGGCGGCCGGCCGTGACGAGCGGAGACCCGAGAGCCGAGCGGAGAGCCGAAAGCTAGCGCCGAGAGCCTGGCGCCGGGCAGAGACCTAGCGGCGAGAGCCGAGAGCTAGCGCCGAGCGGAGAGCCGAGAACCGGAAACGGATGGCGGGCAGGTGTCCCAGTTGCTTGCCAAGCCGGGGCAAAATGGCATGGCTTCTGGGTTGCCCAGCGGGACAGTAAGTTGCCATTGGCACCAGGGCAACCGCTAATTCGAGCACTGTGGGTGTGGGGGGGGGGGGGGGGGGGGGGGGCGGCCTGCGGCGTCACACACGCACTAACCACGCCCCCCACCCCACACACACACACACACACACACACACACACACACAAACCACCACCTTCATATTACATTAATATTATTCATTGGCTCCCATTACCTCATCCAGGCCCTATCCACTGACCCATAGCCCCCCGCCTCGCAGTGTGTCTAGAGGGGAGGGGGGGGGGGGGGTAGAGAGAGAGAGGGCAGAGAGAGTGGGGCAGAGAAAGAAGGGGAGGGGAGGAGGAGGGGGGGGAGCAGAGGGGGAGGGCAGACGGGGGGGGACGGGGAGGGGGGAGGGAGGTGGGGGTAGGGAGGGAGAG